>CM031859.1:77616952-77631882 GCA_018697195.1 Certhia americana
CACACACACACACACACACACACACACACACACACACACACACACACTCACACACTCACTCTCACAGGTAAAAATAGCATTTTTGGACAGAGCTGCTGTCCAGTGTTCTAGAGAAGCACTAACTCCATGTGCTGGAGAGTAAAGCTGCAGTGTACCAGATATTCATCCTATTCATCAAGAGGGAGTGTGGACCTTATTTGGAGCAGCAGCTCCTGTCTGGTTTGACTGCATCTTGTACACTTAACATCCAAGCCACTTCTCTTCTTTGTCAAGGAGCTCTCTCTAACTCTGTATGTTAGCCTGTACTATCTCTGAAGAACTTAAACACCACTACCAGCAGACTTCCAGAAGCCACCTGCTTCACCCAGCTTCCATGTCAAGAGACAGAAATTCTGACAGCATCTGTTAATAATGTATTCCATTACTTGAACCCTTGGCCACAGGTGAAACATGATGATGGGTACCTGATCACAACAAAATGCATATTCCATCTGCATGGTCCCATATTCCCCAAAGTCTCCATTGTCTTGTGAGTTTGGACTGTACAGGACTGTCTGAGCTATTGTCCCGTCTTTGCATTTTAACTGCCTGAATATTTTCTCAATGCTGTGTGGAACTCCTTTTTGGAAAAGCACCTGCTGCCTGGTTCAGTCTCATCTCACCTCACCTTGAGTTCCCACTAATGCTGTTGTTGGATACATGTCTAATGGTATCCCCTTGTGCAATCAGTGGTTTCCTGAAAACACAGGATGGTGATTTAAACCAGCCATCTTGGTGCTGGCTCTGATGCTCACAGGGCAGAAGGTGGGGACAAAGAACCAGAAATGTGGGGAATCTGGGGGGAGAAGAGACCTTATGTTGATCTTCTCCACCCCAGACTTCTGGAGTTTGGAGAATGGGTCTCCTGACTGAGGGATACTCTGCCCATGAGAGATTTCTGGATATGACAGAAGATCATTATTGCAATTTTGGAATTTGCAATCCCTTCACCTCATTCTTCCACATAGTATTTATAATTAAAGTTTTGGAAAAGATCAAATTAATAAAAATATGCAAAAATATTTTCTTTTCTTCTTTTTATTTTTTTCTTCATTTATTTGTTTGTTCTCTGTTTATTATTACTTGGGAAAGTCTCTCACAACACAGCTTAAGCTCACAATTCCTCTGCAAAATAAGGCATGTGATTAACCCCCTGCCCAGGTACCAGCATCCAGTCACAGTCTCAGACTATGCTTGTAACAAGTACCTGGCCACTATTGTCTCCATTATAGCCAGATAACTTCAAGTCTGCCATTTGTGGTGTGCCACAGAGGCTGAATATCCTGTTACACTTTTAGTTAAGTACATACATTTCCAAGGACTAGAATTGAACTTACATGTATTTTCTTTGGACTGAAATTTGCCTTTAATTCCCCTTTACAATTGGCAAGGGGAATGGCAGGAGTCTGCCACAGAGAGAAGTGATTATATGGTTTATAGCAATTATCATGCTTACTTGTCTCGTCTTCATGAATTAATCACATTAAAAGAAAATTACATGGGAAACATTTTGGGGTACCAGATAACACAGTGATGCCACATGGCGTGGAGAAAATATCTTTTAAAATTACTTAGTTAGGCATATGTAGAGAATCCAGGTCTTCTAAAAAAAATTAAGTAATTGCTTTTTTTCACTGACCATTTTTCCAGCTGACTCAATACAGAAATTCAATGCCTTCAGTGGGACAGAGAGATGAGACAGGTGTGAGATAGGGAGGCAAGACCAGTTGGTAGGACTAAGTTGCTAAAGACAGAGAAACCAGAGTTAGGTGAAGGTAGAAGAGACCACCCACTGGGTGTTTTCTTTCAGGGAGCAGCTGACAAGGCAGTCAGAAGACGCAAAACTAAAATAAGTGCAGTTTAAAAAAACTTAATTTGCTGGGAACTGCAGTAGGAGCTCTGTAGCCCAGGAAAGTGAGAGATGGAGAGAGACCTTGGGTACGCTTGCAGAAAGTGGTGAGTAAAGCCAGTGGGTCTGGCTTGTGTGGATGCTGTGGTTTTCCCTTCTACACCAGAGTTATACAGTGTCTTATGTCACCAGGCAAATATGAACAGGCCTGCTCTAAAAATGTCTGGTCTTTGTCACTGAAAACACACAACCCTGTCAGTAGTCTGAGTTCTAAATTTGGTAAGCCTCCAGGAGAATACTTATGACTTCTTGGAACTATTTGAAAGAAACACGGTGAGAAATCAAGGTGTGGAAGCAAGTGATAATCTTGGAGCTCCGGACTGTACTGTTTTAAAAATGTAGTGTGAGTAGGATGGCCAGCAGCCTAGTATTTCATCCTCCTCTCAGGCTGAGCTCATAAACCTTGAAGGCATTGCATGGCCCATGGATCTATGATGATGCTGTCACATCTAATGGGAAAGATATCTGGTTTTATATTATATAAAATATCTAATTTTCCAAAGTTGTACTGTGTGTAATAAGAGTTTAAATTATGTAGGATTTGGAAAACTGGCTGGTAAAGCTGTCTGGTGATGCAAACAGGGCAGTTAATAATTTTTTAAGTGAAAAATATGTAGGACAATGCTGGTTACCTCCAAATTGCTTAATGCACAGCTGGAGGTTGATTGCATATGACAGGCAACAAAACCAGATCTAATTCAGTTGCATGTTATATTATGGCATTTTCTACATACTCGTATTTAAAAGTTGTAATTTCTTTCACATAAACACAAGACTGCATTTGTTGGCCTTATAATACAGAGAGCTGAGGCAAAAGGCAGCAGAAACATTCACAGCCAACATATTGGTTTAAAGTTATGCAAAAGATAGCTCTGAAAGCTTCAGGGAGTACAGCTGAGATCATGCTGAATTTTAAATTATACACTCTACACAAATAGCTTGGGGCCACATGACAATTAATAACTACTGTATTTAAGTAGTTGGGAACCCAGTTTCATTCATTTTTAATTATAACTTTGTTTAGCAAATGTTCTCCATGGTAATTGCCTGTTTATCTTGTCTATATATGATGTTGGCAGATAGCTTGGATGAACAAACTGATTAGCAGGAATCTTAATTATGTTGCAACAGTTGTTCTTATTCTAGCAGGTAATAGGAAAAAAAAACTGTAAATAGATAAGAAAAGATAAGTTTCCAACATTTCCAACACCAGTATGCATCACTGGGGTATCTGCTACAGCAGTAGGGTCAGGTTTGTGAATGAATAAGAGTAAAGAGTAAGTTTTAGAAAAAACAATCCAGCAACCCATGAAATGCCTAGGGATCAGTGGGCAGTAAATGATTATATAGGAGAGGCAATACTTGATTTTTGCAACGCAGTTCTAATGGTGACTCATGACCAGATCTATAAATCCAGAATGAATTCTCTGAAAGAGGGCAAGCAAAAGAAAGAGCACTGGTAAGCAATTATTTTCTTATTTTCTTGGTTTGCCATCTCTGCAAATGACTACATCTGTACTCACAGATAAACTAATTTCTTTCCGCAGTGGCAATAATAAAAACTGACTGTATGAGCAAACAGAAGGAATACATTAAAAGTGGTTTACAGCTAATCTGGAAAAGTAAGAATTTTTATAACCAGCTATCAAACATTCACTGCTTGGTGCAGGCTTAAAAGACTGATACAGGGCTGCAAGAGGGTTTGGATAATAAGCAGGCAGCTTTGGATCAGGTCTGCTTTTTCCTACCCGAAACCTCCCAAAAATTTATTTTCTCACTGTCCAATATTCACTGCCTTGGGGATTTTCTTTTTCTCTGGGTGGGGATGTTTCCGAAAAAAACTAACATTTGCAGGAAAAATAATAACCCCAAATTTACTGTGTACCTAGTCAACTAATAACCCATAATTAGATCAAACAGAAATAAAAAGAACGTTTTTGCCAGAAACTGTAACACCTTATATGTGCAAAGGCAGAAATGCTGTTAAATGAGAAAAATGCTTTCCCCTGGGATTCTTATAACATGATTGAGCTGAGAATTTGGTCTTTAGCAAAACCAGTGAGCAGACATCAATCTGCTCCATTAATAACTAAAAGAACTTTCTGTATTTATTGTATAAACTATTGCCCCCTCACTTTTCTTAACATGCCCTAGGGGTGGGGTTTCTTTCTTTCTCTATGTAGGTTCTTCTTTTTCAATGTTAATAATGGCTTTGTACTTGCTTTTGAGCACTTTTGTCATCTCCAGCTATTTCTCTTCATCCTGATTCTACAAAGAATTTACACAGCATAATCCCAAATTTAAACACATGATGACTCTGGTTTAGGGAGAATGCTGTGCTGGGTCAGTATAAATTTAAACTGCAAGAATAAGTGCTTTGATTGAATCAATGCTCTGAGAACTCAGTTCTCACAAATGGGCACCTAATTGCTACTTTCACCACCATATTTAAGCACTACAGAACCCCTTCTCTTATCAGCCCCCCAAATCTGTGAGAAGTCATTTTCCTAGCTGCTGTGACAAGGTACTGTTATCACAATTGCTAGCTAATTAAAGCTTTGTAAGAGGCTTGAACTTGGTATCCCTTTAGCATGAGGACTGAGGAGGCCTCTGTAAGAGTGGCTGTGTGGCACAGGGGATAACAACAATAAAATGGTAGTGCTGGGGATGGTACTGCTGCACTGCCCAATGGCCTCTGCCTCTCATGGTGATTCGTTTTATGGTTCTAGTTTGGAACAAAGACCCACAAAAGCCAAGAGAGATTAGTGCCTCAAGGGTAATGCTCTAGATTCCTGGGTAGAAAGGGGAAGGTGACTGTTTCCTTTTGAAAAGATTGCACTATTCTGCAGAAAGGAACAGGAAAAGGGCAAAGAAATGTTTATGTCTCCTGCAAAGGTGGTAGGGGACTGGTGATAAAGAAAGGAGGACCATGTTGTACCTGTCCACAGATTTTCAACCATGGATGAATTCCAACAAAGTGAAATCAGTCAAGACACATCTTGGAGAATTGATAGCTGGATGTCTGGGATCTTGCCTTGGGATGCAGGAGGCCAAGATCCAGGCCCTAGAATGAATCTGAAGGGCTTTGGTGGCTTCCCAGTCAGCTCTCTAGCGGGAGAGCACCATTGCTCTCTGAAAGACCCGTGGGGAGTGCAGAGTAAAACTCTTAGATCTGCACAGCCCACTGGGGCAGGGGATGTTCACTTTATAGCATCAAGCTTCCTTTGGGAAGTTTGTCCAAGTCAGAAAATGTCACTCTGTTTTGTGGCAGATGTTGCTGACTTTGAATGGGGTGAACTTTTATGCTCATAAAATTAGGATGGAGTAAGCTTACCCTACATCTTCTTCTGAGAAGTATTTTGCATCTTTAATCTTCTTCTGTAACAAAATCCAATCCCAAGCCAAAATTAGAACTGCTGCAATGGACTGGGTTTGGATCTGGGTGTTTATCTGTCACGGTTTGAATGACAGGTGTCTGTTAAGGAAGGCAGAGCCTCCCTTGGAATGGAGAATTTAAACCCCCTCCCTCCAAACTACTATAACTTTGAAATTAGGGGCTCTCAGACAAAGATCTGGGAATAGGAATAACAGCTCTTTACTAGGGGAACTAAAATAAATGATAAAAACAAAAACACATGCAGTATTACAAAGGAGAAAAAGAAACAAACAAACCAACCAACCAACCCACTGACAGAGTCAGGATCCAACCTGACACCCTGTGGGTCAGGGTGTTGGTGGCAGTCCCATTCAATGGCAGCTGCAGTCCCAGTGGCAGATGTGGCTCTGTTGAAGTGTTGCTCTTGTAGAAAAGTGGAGTTTTTTGCAGAATGTCCAGTGGTGATAGATGGGCCTGGTTTTCCTCTGAGAATCCAGTGGAAAAGGCTACCTTAGTGTTCCAACTCCCAGATTTTTATCCAGGTAGGAATACTTGGCTCCTCCCCCTGGTTGGAGCACTTCCCAGTGGGATGATGTAATTCTATCAGTGAGACTCAATGGCCTATGAGCAGAAGATCTCTCCCTGGAGGGAGGCTGGGTTGTGGAAGAGATAAGAAAACTGCCCCAGCAGGTTTTTTGACAATTGGCCCATTGACAGAAAATTACCCCAGACCCCCCACCTCAGTTTCAACAGATGGTGATAGAATACACAGTTTGGGTAACATTTTTCACTGCAACCCATGACATTATCTCAGATCCTGAGGTCCAATATTTGTAACTGAGATTTCTGGTTTGGTTGATGGCAGAATTAAGATGTCTGGGTCTGCAGTTAGAGACGCAGCACAGGGTGAGTCTGAGCAGACATACAGCAAGAACTAAGATTTTACTTTCACCATTGGCAGCGTGAGGCTCAGTGCAGTTTGTGCTATCAGCATAGCACCATGACTGCTCACAGTCATCTGAGTACCACAGAGTTGAACACTATTCAAACTGGAACACGCTCTACCTAGAGCATGATGAAAGATTTCAAAATTTGCCTTTGCCTCTTCTCTCTAATCTTGCAATCTCTTTTGTTGAGATTTCTACAGAATAGTCATTAGAACACTGGATTTGGTGTGAAGTGCATCATTATGGCTTGATCATCTGCCCTTTGTAGAACTGGCAGGAACAGCTTGTCTGTTTCAGTAGTTTTCATGTATCTCTGAATTTAGGGACTGGATGACAGTAATTGTGAAAGAGCTGAAGTCACGAAGTGGCCTTGACTGTTTCTGAGACTGCAAAGACATAACTTGATTTTCAATCACAGTTCAATAGTGGCAGAAAAAAGAAGGAAGTAGCAGGTGTGGAGGTGATGTATGTACCTCAGGGCATTAAGTCCATGCAATTCCTCTTGCTTGTTAGCATCAAGTCCATGTACGTTCTCCCAGAATGTCTATTGTGTTTTTGCATTTAGCAACTCTGCACAAAATTTGTTTAGTGTAGACTTAAAAATATTTTTGCTTTCTAAGCTGGTTAGGCTTTTGGTCACAGTTTTGTGTTCAACTCTTGCCTGACTGTTACTGGGCATTTCCATTCATTTTAGCAGAATCTAGAATGAACATGTTTCTATGTAACTGTGACCAGACTAGTGTAAGTTCTTTTGTAGCTGTTTGAGGTATCAGCCATTTCCTGTAACATTTTATTTCTTTCCCTGTCAATTTTAAAGAAGAAAAATGAATTATAACAATTCCCCATAAGTTCAGACACTTTTTTCCTTGTCTGAGCAGAGAATCATTGCAGATGTTGCATTTATAGCTGATGTCTCAGAAATCCTTGATACCTAGTGAATTGATCTGACATTTTCTAAATCTATCTGGTGGAAGAGCTGCCATCGTCTTCCAAAACTGAGTGCAGAAGATGCTGGAGGAAGGTGGGGTAGACTTAATGTGTTCATGGAAAACAGGAAGTGGCAGATAGCCTCTACAGGACCAATGTTCTCCACTTGGCTTTTGTCATACAGAGGTTGAGCCAGTTGAAGAGGTTATAAGTAGCTGGGTTTGGCAGCTCAAAGCTTTAATACTGGTGAAACTTAAGCTATGCAGGGAATGTGTAGGAGGGTGACCCTAGTTGGCAAAAGCTATTCTGTGTCTTGGTCACATCATTGATTCCTAGCTTCAGGAGGCACTGAAATGCTGACGTTGACTTCTTGTACATATTTTCTCTCTGTAAGTCCTTGAACAGAAAGCCAGTAGAGGCATGGAAATGAAAGTCAAGTCTTCAGCTAGACCCAAGCAGTTTTTACTTCAAGCAACCAGCAAGAAAAAGCTAAGTTCTTACAACTACTCAATTTTTACAGTAATTTCTGTTTTAGTACTTATATTATAGTATCATCCAGCATCTTACCTAGAATTACATCTCTGCTATGTTGACAATTTTGAAAGCAAGTACCATGGGGCATATTCTGATTTGGTGTATCTGCAGGATCAGAAGTAAGTTTACAGAGCATATGCAAAAGCAAAGTGTCCAAGAAGAATAAGTAATTTATGCAATCATCATTTACTGAGCAGTGACTGATAGTCTCAGTGAAATATTTGCACTATTAAAACATAGTTTGACTGAAAACACAGATTTGAGGGACTAGTAGAATCTATTCTAAATTACTACAGAAAATAACTCTGATAAACTTGAAAATTTTATACGTCTTGAAGCGTATAAATGGTAGGCCATAACATTCTCAAATGGCACTACTATTTTTTTGCTTCTTTATTCCTGATTTTTACTCATAGAGAAAGTGGAGTAATATAACCATACAGGACCTGAATTTACAGACTTTTTTTTAAAAGAGATTTAAAAAAAAGAAGTTATGTATGTAAAATGTAAATGAAAAAAGTAAATGTTTCAAGCAACATTAAAAAGAGCTTTTTCCAGAAATTGTATTTACAATTTCAATGTTTATTGCACCATAAAATTATACCACTTGTGAAATGATGCTTCATTCTTGAAATAAAGTTCCAGGGAGACAGATTTTGGGTGAAATAGCTGATTTCAGTAATCAAATTCTGTCTGTCAGTATGTATCACAGTTGTTACTATATTGTTAATGCATTTGGAAGAAAGCTCTTATGCCAGATTTTCTACTCTTGTAATTAGAAAATTGTGTCTTAATTACACAAAGAAAATTTGTGATTGTAAAATCTGGATGATATGGCTGGTTTTTATTTGTCTGTAATAAAATCTAGATTCCATAATATGCGCCTTTATAGACTCAAAACCTTACCCACTTTTTACATGGCTGATTTAGTTGGTGCACTGTTTCTAGCAGCAATCACTATGAAAATCATCACTGTCCTCTAATTAAATGCAAAGGCAAAGTGTTGTGATATGCCGTAGTGATTCACAGAGCTTGAGAAACACTGATATTCTAGGCATGCAACCTGCATCCCTTCCTTTGCTTTTCTGGTACAGCAAGACTCAGGGCTCAGAGCGCTGAAATCTTTAGCATCTCCTTGATAGTCCTCTTGTAGTGTCTAGAAAAAATGGCCAGATCACAGCAGATTTCACTGAGCAGTTATTTATTGCACTCAAGCTGTTGATGCTCTATGACTTATGGTCCACAAACCTGACTTGCAAATGCCTCTTCCGTTGTCCTGGATGCAATGCTTTTCATCTTGAAGTGGGGCTGTCTGTAAGGCATGTGTTTAAGTTTTGGCAGAAAGAGGCAGGATGGCTGTCAGTATGTCTCTGCCCTAGCATGCAATTGATGTACAGCACTGGAGCTTAGGAGACTCAGTAGCACAATGTTATTTTAAGACTATGAAAAAAATCATTGTAAAAGAACCAACAGAACCCTCCCTTTGAAAAATGTACTTTCCTTTTCTCGAACAACTGCACATGCAAAGACAAACCCTCTGGTTGATTCTGTGGAGAGATATAGCTAATTTATCTATTTGTAGGAGTATGAAGAGAACAGATAAAAATAGATATCTCTCTTAAAATGAACAGACTTAATGGAAATAAAATTATGAATGTACCTTTAAATCCTTTCAGGATTTAAAACTAAATTGTGTAATATAAGCAAATTCAGTAATTTCATGCTATCCCATAAATCCTGACTTCAAGTGGGAAATGCATGATGCTTTGGGGAGAGGCAGAATGGTTAAGATTTTCTAAAGTGGAAGAAATAGTCGAAGGAAATTAATGACTGTATAATCACTAGTTATTTTATAACACCATGTATTCTGAAGTGAAAAGAATTTTGAAATGCATTCAATTATTCTAATACACAGGCCATGTAAGACAACCCTAAGTAATTAGTAGGCTTAAGGTGTATTAGTTTTTGGTCAATTACAGATGAACATGGGATCAGCAGTATGCTCATAGAAAACTCAAGTTCCATTGGATCTTTCAGGACTGACTTATGGCTATAGTAAATCCCAAGATGTCAGGCCTGGTCCTCTGCAAGATGCTATACATATAGGAGTTAGTATGATTGTTAACTCTTTCTTGGCAATTTTCCTACTTATGTTGCATAGGTATATTTGTAGCCTGTATTGCATGCTTTTACCACCTCATTCAACAAAGTACTCAAGTACCTCAATATTTTTAGAAGCTGCTGGAATATTATAACCAAATCTATCAGAATACTGTTATCAAAGATACATAAGCATGTACTTAAGTAATTTGCTGAATACATGATGAGAAAGTGGATAAATCAACTTCTTCTGTAGAAATTGGTGTTTATGGAACATTCAAGAGGGAAAGACTATAATAAAATTCATGTACATCCTTGTAATTTATCCTCAGTACCAAACTCAGGAAACATAGAGTGATTAGGATAGCTACACAGAATTAAATTCTTCGTTATGGGTTCTCTTTTTCCAACCATTTATTCTATCATCGCTTCAAAGTCTTGTATGAGGAGTTTCTTCTCCTTACTTCTCTAAGTCATCTGAAACAATTAGGAAAAGGAACCAAAAAACCTATCCAAACCGAAATAGACAAAAGCCTCATCACCATATCAGTGGAAAATCACTGAGACATTAAAACTTCCAGGCCCATTGCTAATGTTCTAATAAAATATCTTCAAATAAAAAGAAATCATAAATGTTCAAAGATGCTTTCAGTGTTTTATGGCATAATAAATGCCTTATATGATCTCATTAATGCCATTAGGATTCTTTTCTGAGGAGAAGAAGGAAAAGAAAGTTGCAAACCCTGAGCATGAACTGTGTCAGAGCAAATACACAAGAAAATCAGCAAGCAGTAGCAGCAGCAGCAGGTTTATTCATAAAGCAATGATTTCAGGCTTTGCCTGCAGTTATCATGGTTTGGAACTATTTTTTTTTTCCCTGTCATTTATTTATACCTTTCAAACTTACATAACGTCCCAGTCTTCCGAGTCTATAACAACCTCCATGAATTACTACAAGCCATGGGATTTTGTGTTCCTTGCGATCCCATGCTTCAAGATTCTTCTCATGCAATCACACAGGGTACCAGCCGTTACTGATACCTCTTCCTAAGTAACCCTTTTAGGAAGCAGCAACAATCTTGTTTTAAACTCCAAGCTTTTTAAACAACCAAAACACAACTTAACCAAGATCTGAAATGTCATAAAGTTAGGTTAAAAAAAAAAAAATAGATACAATTGCAAGGATGTTTTTGGTTCTTTATATTTGACTTTTGAGTGCGTGCATGTGTGTGTGTTTGTGTAAGCTGCCAGGATTCTGTTTCACAGATTTTTTTGCAACTCTCCAGAGATGGAAAGCATATTAATTTTAAATCTAAATCAAACCTAGGAAGCTGACAAGAGTATAGGAACCATTTTCTGAACTAACTTTTTTTTCAACAGTACTGATTGTGGAAAAGAGACAGGGATAACTGAGATTAATGAATGTGCAATTTATATCTTCACCTGTCAGTTGCAGAAAGGGAATCTATGTATTACAAACCCACACACAGGACTGTGTCCACCACTACAGCAAGTCTAGTGCTTTACATATGGCTGGTTCATATGTGTGCCTCAGTTCTTTGATAATACCTTTTCCTCCTGTAAGAAATTTCTTACACTCTCTTAGAAAATAGGTATTGCACCTGAAATGAACATCAAAAAACCTCAGTAAAATCACAATTTTTTTGCTTATGATTGAAGAATTTTTTTTTTTGTTACAAGTAATGATAATAAAACCTGTTATTTTTAATAGATAAAAACTACAATAAATCTGCAATTCTCAAAATTCCTGGAAATTGCTCTTAGGGATTGTTTGGTAATTTAATATATTCCATTTGCATGTAGATAGTTTTTAGGCCTTCAATTATGTGACCATGATAAATACTCCTGGCTCCAGATAGCCTTCACAGTGCTTGTCAAATTCCCATCTTCTCTTCCAGCCAGCTCCCTGGTCTGCTTGAAATACTTTGCAATATGCAGTGAAGCTACATAATCTTGAATTGCTTCTCCCAAAGTACTGTTTATAGAGAGGCATTTGTTTGGCCTATGAACATATCGCCACATTTTTACCTTGTTCCAGGAGCAGCTTCTGTCTTTTAAACTCTATTTTTTTGGGAGTTCCATAGACCTCTAGAGATCATCTCATTGCAGAATATTTTGCTGGAAAATGACTATCAAGAAGCACTTTTCTGGAGACCTCCTGCTGCAGAGGATATACTGGTTATTAATGTTTTTATTAGCTTAGCATTGGGTGATTTACTATGACAAACATGACAACAGTCAGTTTGGTTATTAAAATCCATGTCAGTGTTAACACTGAAGTCTAAATTTTTTTGATTGTCCAACTAATGAAAGTGCTATCAGTCCTCTGTGGATGAACTGCATAAACAGAAGTACTGATGCATGATGCTTGAGTCTTGCAGAACTAATAGAAATGACTGTAGATACACCAGGTTCCTTCTAGTAGCTCTTCAGTATGTCAGCTCTTCAGAACTGCTATGAGCTGAGAAGCCTGTTTCCTTTGATCAAACTGCAGAGGTTAGTGCTCTAATTGTTCAAAATCCTAAGTTCTACTCCTTATCATGGACTGGGCATGGTCTGTTACACTGTCTTTAGGGTGTTATCTGCTGATACTGGTTAGGTACAAGAAACACGAGAAAATGGCACCAGGGTTAAACTCTGCTGAGCAGGAGCCATAAGTAGGGAAGTTCTTCACTCAACTCTTGCAATATGAAGTTTATAGGAACTGTTGCTTGAAATGCTCTGTTTCGTGTCTGATTGGTTGCCACTCTCTACATTTATTTCCCTCACGTTAATAGTTATATCCTCAATGATTTTTGCAAGGTGTAAACTTCAGGAAGATTTAATTCAGCCTGGGCAGAGAACTTGACAGCTTCAGTCCAAGACAAAAAAGTAGGTGGAAAATTTGGAAACAACAGTAAGTTCAGAGATGGCTGTAAATTTCAGGAAAAATTTTTTTTTGCTATGTTTTTGGCTACTAGCCTCTAAACATTAAAGCCTCCTCCAGCACAGGAACATGTTTGTCACAGCTCTGATATCCATAAAAACAATGTACAACAGACAGCAGTTGTGCTCTGAAACACTTCTCTTTTTGTTAAAATAACATGGGATATTTTCCCACTTAAGCAGCTCTTCTCCAGAGGAGCAGCAAGTTCTTTGTCTCTCTGATATCTACAGAGACCTAGACTAAGGAAACTCTTAGGAGTTTGTAACAAAACAAATATAGTGAATATCTAAACCAAACAGCCAGGAGACAAAGTTACTAGGGGATTGATGCTCTTTTTCAACACTTTGTCTATAATGCAAAATATTAAAATATTTGCCTTCTTCTTTTCCCATATTTGGGAGGACAGATTCATGGCTTGTATCTCTAATTAGTGGTTGAGCACCCAAATGTCATTGATTTTGCTGTGAAATAGCTGCCTCTGGCCTTTTACAGTTGGAGACAATGACCTTAATGGTCCATTCCAACCTATATGATTCTATGATCCAGAATGAGGATTTTTATTTCAAGAAACAATGTGAAATGAGAACATTCTGTAGTATTTCTCTAACAGCATCTGCCTTTCTGGTACATATCTCCTCTGAGTGGAAGTGGGAGGTACCAGAGGAAAAAATTCTTGATTTTGGAAATAATAAGGACACAAACAGTAAAAAGACTAAAAAATTATTTCCCAATTCACAAATGACTGACTCTTTTTACATAGCTTTTCATCTTCTTGTGACAGATGGCCCAATTACAGGAACTAATTAATAAATTTTAAAACTCTATTAATGAGCCTCTTGTTCAGGGAATTTCAAATGCATGCTTGATCTTGCATATGTTCTCATTGCAGGGAAGGTGATTTCTGGAAAGAAAACCAATGAATGGACTTTGTCCATTTCTATAAGAAGTAGAAATATGAAGTACATATTAAAATTTATTTATAAAAATCAAATAATCTAAAAGCCAAAAAAAAAAAAAATTCCTTCCTGAAAGTAAAATTTTATGTTTTTGATATTTCTTCCTTCTTTCCTGCCATAAAGTTGATTAACAATCCATATTTTCTGATTTTTAAAATTCATAATTCTGAAATTATTTATTGAAAGAAATCACATCAAAGTGTTCAAGCTTATCAGAAATAGAATACTTATAGCATAATAGCCCAAATCTTGTTTTCTGAATTATATGTTTATGTATAAAATGATGATATATTAAAAATATAACAAAGGAAAGAAAAGGTAACAAACAAACAAAAGTAGTGGAAATAGAAGCAATAGGAAAATGTAGCCATGAAGACTTTTGATCCCAAGAAAATGTAAATGGAACATGAAGGGCATGCTCTATCAAAGGTGAAGGTAAAGGTTTCACCTCTGAATTAAATTTTAATTACTTGCACAATTTTAACAAAGCATGATAGTTAAATTAATCAGGTAAAAACCCGTGTCAATTAGTAGGTAGTTGATGATTTTTTAAGTAATATTTTAATCATTAATGGGACCTATTAAAAGTTGTAAACATTTAATTTAGTCTAAAATTATGGGATGCTCTTATCATGAGTTAGAAATACATATTTATTTCAGGGTATTTTTCTGAGTTTGTTTTTGTTGTTTGGGTTGTGGGCCATTAATAAATTACAGACTGGCAGGCCTGAAAAAGAGAAACAAAGAATGATTGAAGAAAACTGCAATAGCACTACTATTTTTTAAAATAATCTAAAAGCTGCCAATAATTCCCTCAGTGCTTTTTTTTTCAGATCTGTCTTGTTTTGAAAAACAGGTGTCTGCTAAGGTAAGCCCCTTCTCTCTGAATTATGATAATTTTGAAATTAAGGGGCCCTCAGGCAAAGATATGAGAACAGGAATAACAGTTCTTTGCTAGTGGGTAGAATAAATCAAAAAAACAACCATGGCATTAACTCCAAACAGAACAGGAATCCGCTCCCAGCCTTCCTGGCTGCAGGTGCAGTTCCGGGCACGGCCGGCAGGGGCGCTGCGGGCTCACGGCTGGCAGGGTGGGTGCGGTGATTCCCCCACGCCTGCAGGGGGCGCTGTGGCGCAGGCTCGGGCAGCAGGCGGTGATGGCGGGAAGGGCCGGGAGAGAGGCTTTGATTCACAA
>CM031859.1:77631892-77649713 GCA_018697195.1 Certhia americana
TTTGATTCACAAACCCTGGGGCAGCAGATCCCAGTGCCCTAGCAGGACTTTTGGAAAAACAGCAAGCTGGGACAGCAGGATGTCTCTGCAGGCAGGGGGTGAGGGGCTGCAGTGCAGCAAAAGCTCATAACAGTGCCGAAGAAGCAGTGGGGGCAGGACAGCAGCGGTCCGGTGTTGGAGTCAGGAATTCTGAGAAACATTTCTCTGCATGTTTTAAGGGATCCAAAACCCTGTTTTCGACCTTTGTTCATGGAAAGGGCTTCCTATGTGATGGGATGAAGCAGAACTTTCAAGATTGTGGATTAGATAGTAGCATAATATGTAGTTTTTCACAGGGTGAGAATTTTAGATTTCTGGGTTTTTAGAATCAAAAGCAGGTGAAGGCAAGGTGGAGGAACCTCGTGGTTTTTAGGCTTCTTCCTTATTCTTCATCTGCTCCAATCTCTGCTGTGACAGTGGCACTTTGTGGTTGGCTTAGAGTAGAAACTGACTGTCTAACATAGGTGATAGGTACTGGAAAATCATTGTAAATACTGTGTACATGGGTTTTAGTATAAAAGTATACATTGCCTTGAGGGTGGGGGATTGTGCCTTGGACTGACCTGATGAGAACTCTGCTAGTCAGGGAAAGAATGTAATAGATAAGAAAGAATAAACAACCTTGGAAAACAGAAGAGATGGCTCTTGACTTTTTCTTCTATCACCGGGCTGAGGAAAAAAGACTTTCTAATAAGTTTTGGGAATTCAAAATATAGGAAAGAACCCAAGAGCCCGGCTCCCAGCAGGGCAGGGAGAGGTTAGCTCAGGATCTTGGGCACCCGAGCAGATGGGGATGGGTCCCTTTTTTAAGTGAGGTAGGTGGTAATAAAGTCCCATTTCAGCTCCTGCTCTCATAGGCAAACGCTCACCCCAAGGCAGAAACAGCAGCTCTGGGCAGGGCTCCAGCAGCAGCAGCAAATCCCCTTCCCCAGGCAGCAGTTCCGACCTCCTCTGAAGCCAGGAGAGAGAGAGCCAGCAGCTGCCCCAGCCCCATCCTTTACCTGCCCAATTCTCAAAGCATCTCTGCCCCTCAGAGAGAAACTCCCAGATAAGAGAAGTGCAACCAGATGCCCTCCTCCCCTGAGCTTGGCCACTTCTTTTGTTCTTCTTAAGTACTGTTTTCTTAAGTTCTCAATTGTTAGTGTTTCCTAGCAACTTATGGGGAAAAATTCGATAAGTAAAAAAGGAACAAAAAGAAAGAAACCTAACCCCCGACAAGATCATACTTGTTTATAATTATTTTCCCAAGAGGAATACTTTGTTTCACATGTTATCATGCTTTTTTTCCCTGGGATGCATAAAAGAGGACAAACTAACGAGCAGCAATCAGGAGCACAACATTGTAATTCTCATAAACAATTTGTTGCATATTTTTCAGCAAATTTTCCATGAGATGGGAGGGCAGTTCAGAAGCTGTGGATCTTCTGCTGCTGCTGCATCACAAGAAGTAGGACAAGTTTGGGGAGATTAAGTGTGCCTCATTAATTACAAAATATTCTGTTTTAGGCTAAAATGATGATTTGGTAACAAATCTCTAAGTACTGGTTGTAGAGAGAAATAAAATAATGTGACATACAGTCTTCAAAATAAAGGTATAGCAGTGTAGGCAACTTGGAAGCAGAACAACTGAGATCAGAATTGCTCTACCTCAGATAGAAATGAATGCCTTTGTGATATGTCAGCACTTCTGACATTTGCTCCAAGCTGGCTGATATCACACTCAGAGGGCAAATACTCTTCAACCTTCCTTTTCCTCTTCTGATAATTGCTGGTTGTCACTATGTGCACAGAGTTTCTTTATAAATTGTAGTTTGACTCCTGTAGAAGTAATTTCAGAGCACAGAAGACACCATTACTGTAGCAGTAAGGGAAGTAATGGTCAAGTTTTCTGGCTTATGAACTGCTAAGTGCTTTTTTACTTTAAGCATAAACAGGAACAGAAGGTGGAATTTGTTTACACAAAGAGGGAAATCATCAAAGTGTTGTGTTCTTCACATCATGATCCATTAGGACACAGGAGTTTTACTACTCATTTTACAGATTTTGCCTGCAAGTTACATTTTGAAGAGGTAGAGATCAGAAAACTCACCAGATGTCCACCCTGCTGCCTTTTCTTTCCTGTTTACTCCCACTAATTAGGGTTGCTTCTAGCAATTAAGCATCCTTGGAGGGCACTAGTGTTTCAGTCCTCTCTGTGCAGGTAGATGTCCTACTTTCTGGAAACCGTCCACTCCTTTCTAAATTCCAATCATGGAGGCAAGCCTAATTGTAAAAATTATCAGGTAGATTATTGAGCAAGGACAGAGCACAGGTGCTGCAGAAATGTTTTGGGTGGAGTACTACAGAGCTGCCAGCCTAAATTATCTTTCAAAAAGTTTACCCAAGAAGGTTAGGAGAGTGTGAAAAATGGATCCCACAAACCAGAATAGGAAACAGAGTCATTCATGGAGCCAAAATTTAAAGCACGTATGGACCTCTAAAAATCACAAGGGAATTGTGATGGAAAGTTGATATCCTTTGGGAAGGTTTGTTCATTACGTGAGTTTTCAGCAGGCTGTTCTCGTAACACACGGTACTGAAATTCCCCTGTTAAAACCCTTGTAGGATAAGCTTCGAGCCATCAGAGATTTATAACCATTCATGTTGTAAGTACTCTAAACAAGAATAATGAAGAAAAGGAATCAGAGTACTGCGTACTTGTCAGGTAAAATATTATGGTTTCAAAATAATAGTCAAATACAAATTTATTTTCCGGATATATTAGAAATGTTTAGATTTATTATAATCTAAAAATCATGGTGGCATTAAAACCTAAATCTTAGCATTAATTTTGATTTTAAGTTTCTTTACTAATTTCTCTTTCAAATCTAAGTAACAGCAGAAAAATACACAAAATACATATATATCTTACAATATACAAATAAAATTGTGAATTAGTTCAAATAATACATTTTCAGTCTCTACTGCTGTCTTTTAAATTTACATTCTGAATATTATTTGTAACTAAGTCCTGTAGCTGTATTTTCCCTGGCATTAAGCTTTAGCTAAATAAAAAAAAAACCCAAACAACTTACACCAAACAGGACAAGTTTTAGTGTATCATGTCTGTGATAATATTAAGATAAAAAACTTTCACTGAAACACTTGAAAATGCATTGTAATGTGATATTCATTTCCCTTTAGCAATTTTTGTAATGGCATCATTGTGCCATATTTACTACCTGCCACCATGTAGTTCCATACAATCCCACTTTGCCTTGATGCAAAAATGGTGAAGTAATCTTTCAAATCCTCTTTAGAATTTTATTTCTATAAGTTGCATTTGTGTTACTTTGGAGAAAAGACCATAAGAATTTGTTCCATAAATTGCACCCCTGCACAGCAATTATTGTAAAGATACCATGATATTACTTTCTAAAGGCATCCTACTTCTTGCAAATCAAAAAATGTGAAAAGAAAGAAATGGATCAGGGATGGTTCCCTTTGTGATATCACCAATGTCAAACTCTGTGCTCATTTTAGCTGAGCCAACTATTATTCTTAGTTGTTGTGGAAGAAAATAAATATATTTGATGAAGTCTTTCCTCTGGTAAAATCAGGTTTGTGGGTCTAGACAGCTGAGAGAATTGGGAAAAAGACCTGGAAGGTTTCCCTGTTACCTTGTTAACTAAAATGGATCCCAGAATGACAGCAGCAAAAAAAAGTATCTTTGTTTCTCATTTGTCTCTGTGAAGTTAATTGGTGGTTCCAGTAAAAAGTCCATGGGGATAACAAAATAAAAATCTTCGAACATTTGTCAGATAGTTGTTCTCTGTATAAATAAATTTGGGAGAGAATTTTTATTTTGTTCGTCAGAAACTACAATTATTTCACTTCTAATGCACAGTTGAAGGGTGACTAAAGCAGTTAGGGGCAGGTATATAAGAAGCAGCATCCCATCTGCAATGAGAATGACTGTGCTTACAAAGTGATGCTGCTAACAATGTAAATCCATGCCAACAGCTGCTTAAACTTTGGTGGCACCTGCTGTGGAGGCCAGTGAGCTTCTCAGACATCTGAGAAATGGCCAGTGTCACAGTGCTCAGAGTTATGCTCTTGTCACCCCTGGGGTTTGAGGCATCTCTGGTGGTGCCAAAAAGGTCTGGCTGCACTGACCAGGAGTTGCCTGTGGGGTGGTTAAACTTGTTCCACTGCTGGCACCTGGGCAGCACCATGACCCTCACTAAATGAATAAATCAGTGGGTGGCTGGAGGGACTCTGATAAGTGCAGAAGGCACTGTGGTGGAAGGAATGGGAAGGCAAGTCTAGAACTGTGTGTTCTGTAAGTCTCCCCCGGGATAACAAAGGAAAAATCTGAGGTATTTCAAAACTGCCAGTTGTAGAGAGGCTGTGCTGTTTTGTGCATTGCTGCAATGCTGGGCTGCCTGTGCTGCTGTGCCTAGAGCAGCAGCCTCCAGTGAGCACTGGAAGCCTGAGCAGACTTTTAATATGATTGCTTTCTCTAGGAGTGATGAAACAAGGATAAAGTGTTACAATGTTCTTTTATGGAGGAACATGCACAAATATGAAAATAATTATTGTTTGGGGATGTAAAAAATGCATATTTATATTGACTATGTTGCTTTATTTTCCCCTGTCAGGGATGGAAATAAACAACTTTACAACAATAACGGACAAATCACTGCACCTGAGCTCTGAGGTGATGTTCACTGAAATCAAAGTCATCAGCTTTTTAAGGCAGGAACAGCTATACCTATCACAGAGAAACATGAGTTCACAGTGATCATTCCCATATAGTACACAACAAAGATAATAAGAGAGGTAATGAAAAAACCTACAAGCCTTCTTGGCTTTCACAGGCCACAATGCTTTTTAAAAATATGGAGGGGGAAAGAGTATGCTATAACTGGATTTTTTCACCTTCCCTATTCATCTCTGTTTATGTTCTGTTCTATCTCTTATATATTTCCAAATTAGAAAAGAATAAAACCACAAGAAGCAATCAGTGTCCTCTGTTTTAGGGAGACCTGTCTCATTGTTTGTGTAGCATGGCAGACTATTCTGTAAGTGATTTATATTATCAGTCATCTTTTGAACAGAAAATGTTGTGAATTGGTTATTTTGGGTATCTCATTTGTCACCCATAGCTTTTGTCACAAAATTACTGGTAAGAAAAAATTGATGAAAAAATTACATTTTTATTCATGAACAAGCTTTGCATGGAAAAGCAGTTCAGCTACTTTATTCTTGGAATATAGTACTTGTCTTTAGCTTTACTGTGTGCTAAATAATGCTTTGTATTTAGTTCACCTTTGTGACCTTTAGAAGTGTTTGTCTACACAGACAGACAGCTGATTTGATCTATTTATTTGATATATTTAATTTCCAAATTCTGATTTGATATATTTAATTTCTAAAATTTTAACACATGCCTTCTCAACCTCACCTAAAGTCAAGACAATCTAAGTGATAAGATATCCTTTCAAGAGTCCTTAATGCAGTAGGGTGAGGTAATCATATATTTCAAAAGGCTTTAAAGAAGTATCTCTATTTTCTCAGAAAGGCCAAAACCCTCCTTCTAAGGACATAGCAACCCAAATCTAATTTGACTGTGTATCCTTCTAATCATTTCTACACTTGTATTTTAATGTGGTAAAAGTGGTAATCTAGGTAATAGCTTTTATCTCTCCTGATAAATTACAGCAGCAACAGGCTCCACTAAGGCTTCATTTTATCTCTGAGAAAGTGACTTCAGACAATTTCGTGAATTAACTCAGGACTCCAATGTCCAAGTCTATCATCTTGCTAAATTTTGCTGGCCACAAATTTCCTTTAAAACCAGTTGCAACAAAATGAAAACCAGATGATTGAATCTTCCTGAACCTTAAAATCTATAGGTTTAAGTGAAAAAATGTGGAGGAAGGAGAGCTTTGTGAAGGAAGTTTGAAGACAGCTGGCATTCAACAAAAGCAACCCATGAAAAAATAAAAATCTGTCTTCTATGTTACTATCTTCTGTTTCCATGGAAACCAAGGCTGGATTGGCAAAAATGGGTTAAGTGCTTTACAGTGACAGAGACTAATCACTGTTATTTTATAACATTACTATTATGAGTGGAAAGCAGGTCTGTATTATAAGGAGACAGGTTTGCAATGAGTCTGCTTCTGGCTGAAACTATCAGACCGCAAAAATACCTGATACGAGAAATTTTGATTAAATATACAGGAAATCAATACAGACTGTACATAAGTCATAAGAACTTGAGAAAGATTGTATATAAGAAATCAGTTAATCCCAAAGTCAATGACTGGCAAAATCCAACCATACAACTACTTGACTTTTCAAAACACTGAGAAAACACTCAATTACTTGGTAAATACAGAAAAATTATTCTGTCTGTCCTCTTTTGCAGTGTGTGCCTTATTCTCAGGAGAATTTACCTCAGACAATTTCCAGCAACAAAAATCTTCAGCCTGCATTGTTATCCTGAAAACAAGTTTTATTCTTTGTGGTTGAGAATCTGGACTTTTATGGGGTGGAAAAGTTCAGTACCAGTGTTAATTTTCCAGAGCTTTACTTATGGCACTAAAATACTTTCAACACTTATTTTCTTTTGAGCAAGTTAGACCAGAGGAAAAAAACAAATTTCATTTCCCTCAGAAACATTGCTTTCTGAAAACAACAACAACCTCAGATTTTAGGTGGGTGTTCACAATTGCTCAGAAAAAAACAGTCACATTATCAGAATTGGCACTCATCAAACAGAAAGCAACAGGCTTGTCTTCTGGGAACACAACAAAATGTTAATTGTTCCAAACCTTATTTAAAAGTGCTTATGACCCTGCCAGAAATATTTTTACTTTAAGAGTCTTGTGTATATCAGGCCAAGTTGAAGATACTTAAGTCATGCTTTGTCAAGTAGCCTTTATTATCCTGGAAAACAGGCCGTTTTTGTGAAATATTCCACATACACAATGCCTGTACCTACATGCCAACTTAGATCCCTAAGAAGAACCCTTAAGCACTATCTTTTTCAGCCCCTGTGTAACTCCACATATACCTAGAGGCCCTGGCCCTGAGGTTTGGTGTGCAAGCCCACCCTGACTGGTGTTCCAAAGCCCAGTGCCGTGCTGTGCTGCTCTGGTCCTGGCTTGCCCGTGGGATTTCAGCCGGCATGAGGGAAAACAAACAGGGCAGGATGAATGGGGCCAGGTTAAGTTCAGGCATTTCTGCTTTAGCAAAAACCCAGGGAGTGGCTGCTTAGGCTGACATTCAGAAGATCCCATGTGATTTATTATAGGTATCTGGAATGATGTATTTACCTGGGTTTTCCAAAAAACTAGGCTGCAGGATACTCCATAGTGAGGCTGTCTCTTTGAAGTTGTTTGCTATGCTTAAAGTGTTTAACTGCTTCTTGGGCTGGAGTGAGAAGAGCCTTTGCATTAAGAGGAATCATTTCCAGACTTGGGGTCTCAGTTTCAGGTCACAGTGTCACTGGCTGAGCCTGAGAAATGACCACCCCTTCTGCCCAAGGCTCAAGGCAAAGGTTTCTCTGAGAATATATATTAAATTGAGCAAAACAGTGACAAATATGAAGAGTCTATCTTCTGTGGGGGCTTAGGGATGAGTAAAATAAATTTTAGCTTTTCATTCAGTCTCAAGTCCAACAATCCCAGGGGAATCTTTAGGGCTTTGCTTAAAAAAGCCCAAAGTAGAATAAATCTGCTTTTTCTCAGTGTCAATTGTCAATTTATAATCCTGGGAACCTTAATGACTGAAGTACCCTTTTCATAATAAAATGAAAGGATATCTCAAAAGACATTTTGTCTTATATCAAACTTATTCTGCCTAATGCACATGTTGGCAGTTAATTTACAAGATGCTGTTAATTGAATTCTATCTATACTTAGAAGAGGTTTTTCACCTCATAACTACTTGATTAAAATATTTTAAGAGGTGAGACAAGAATAAAGATGTTCAGAGATGGTATTTGAACTTGTAACTTTGGTAACTCGTATATTAACGCAATATTTTTTGCATTAATGAGAAAGTGGGGGTGAAACAGGATAAAACAAAGTTTGTAAAAACAAGAATCATTATGTTCAATAAGAAATAGGGTAGAACTGCAGGACTGAGTGAAAAGGGGTCCAAAGTATAACATGTCAAGAAGGACTTGAAGTGGAGGAGGGATACTTTGAACTTACCCTGTTCTTGTTCAGCACAAAGAGAGCAAAGGAGAGTCATGATCAGGGATTTTTCGGGCAATGAAAGCGTAAGAGAAAAGGAACAGTGTAATTATATGAAAAGCAAAGGGAATTGGAAAAACTAAAGAAAGAAGCATCGCAACATTGAACATTGAAGAAAAATTATAAGAGGCTCTGAACTCCAAAATGGCAGTTCTTGCAAATGACATTTACTATGGGAATGAGCAAAAGATAACAAAGTAAAAGCAAATGAGCTGAAATAGTGATCTGGTATGCAGTCTAAATAAAGAAAAATAAGGCAATAGTCATAAAAGCAGAGAACAGCAAAATAGGTCAAAGGGAAAGCATTCAAGAAAGAGAATGGGATTCTCTGTAGAGAATTTTTAGATGGGCTCTGAGAATAGAGCTATTAGCAAAAGGATGAAATGATCACAAGAGTTGAGAAAATGAAGACCCTCTCAATCAGAACATGAAGAGGAAGGACTTTTTCAGTAGTCTGTACTTGGACTGAGGAGTTGAGTGGTAAGTTATCTGAGTAAAACAGGTCAAAGTGCTGAAGGATCATGATGCCACCTGCCTGTGTGGTGCCAGACAGGTCCTGGTTTGCCTAGAGCAAGCAACCCCCAGCAGCCAGACTGCTGTCTGGCTGTCGGCCACTGTCTGTGATCCCTCTGATGTTCCTCTCTGATGAAGAGAAGAATGTTGGTGGGGGGATACACATTAAACACCCGTGAACCCAGTGCGACCCCCATGGCAGGCCCTGATTCAGCCATCACTGACCACCTCCTCCCAATAAAAAACTTTCCTCAGCTCATCATCTCCACTGCATCTCTCAGGCACACAAATGCAGTCTCCTTCCTTTTTTTCACTCCCAGTGGGCCTCTCCCTTTGGATTTTAAAACAGTGAGTGTGTTATACCACTAATTATTCCTTCAATTTCCAGGATGCTTTCAGTCCTTGCACCTCCAGTGATCCAGCTGTTTATGCCACACTCTAATCAGTTCAGTGAGACTGTCCTGATGTCACAAGCTATACAAGAGTGGCTTTACTGGAAAATAAATTTAAAAAACTGATGATGAGCTGAATATTCCTGGTTTTAGGGCAGACTTTGTACTGCCCTGCACCTGTGTAGTCTTTTATGCTGGCACAATGTGAAACACATATGCTTTCAAATTAAGCCTGGTGTAAATGAGAACACAGACTAATGGAGAATTATTGTGGCTTTTTTTGTCAAGCTTTTTGTTCATTTGTCACCTCTGTGAACAAAACTAGCTGTAGGCAAAGAAAAAAAAAAAAACCAACAAACCCAAACCCCATGAAAACCAAACCTAAACAAAATACAAACCAAAACAAAATAAAACCCCAAAACTTGAAGAAACCTCAATATTAACAGACACAAGAAGGTCTGTAATTTATGGTATTGTTTTTTAGTCATGATAACAAAAGCACTTTCATTAGATGTTCTTTCACACTTGTAAAACTTATCTTAGGAATGTAGAATACAAGAACTCCCAAGACACACCTCTAAACAGGATTCAGGAAAGTGGCTTGAGAGGTATCTTCATGCAAGTTAAAGTTTCTCAATAGCTCCATGACATTCAGGTCAAGCACTTGTGGTTAACAGAACTTTCCAGGTGCTATCAAGTCAAGGTAATCCATACTGACCTTTAAATGCACTGCAGACACTGCATAAATAAATAAATACATGAAAGTTTGTGTTTGGTGGAAGGCTTAGGACACCTGGCCCTGTGTCAGCTTGTTTGTTTATTCACACAGAGGCCTTGCTCTAGCAGAGGAAAAAAGTGGCACAGAACTCCAGATGAATACTTCCCAGAGCATCACAAGCTGCCTTTCATGTGATAATGCCCATCCACATCATCAGAGGGGATTGTTCCTTCCTTCCCCTGCTGGCATAGAGATCAGGGCTGCTTCCATCCATCACCGACCTCCAGACCTATCCAACTCGGAAATGGAAATTCACAGCTTTGTTGGGTTTTATTGTACCAAATGTGTAGATAAATTCTTTTTTACAGATTAGAGGCCTGTACCTCAGCCAGGATACCTCAGCTCATTGACTTCAATGGAGCATAGCTGATTGATGCTGGCTTTGGGACTTCCCTGCCTGGTCAAAGTTCATTCTGGTTGTTTCATCCGAAAGAATGCAGACTGGAGGGAAGGGCTAGGAAAAATTTTAAGTACAGAAAAGGTGAAATTGTTCTGTGTAAGATCCTGTGTGGACCAGCTTCCAAACTGACTCTTTACAGCTCCCAAAATCTGTGGCTCTCCAGGGAAATATCTTACTGCAATTTATAAGTAAATTTTGTAGAAGTTTACTGAAAGTAGAAAATCTAGGATGAATGCTGCATTCCTCATTTTTAAAAATAGTTTCATGGGCATACCAATTAAACAAATTTTATAAGAAGAATTATTTTTATTATAAAATAATTCTCAGTAAAATTGAACTCCCATGATGGGAGATATCAATTACCACATCCCACTGCAAATATGGAGATGTTGAATTCTAGGGATTTTTTTAATGGTGAATATAGAAGATAAAGTAAATTAGTGGAGAACTGGTTGTTACCCATAGAAACTGACTGAAGTCTAACAAATACTGTTAAAATGTGTATTGAATGGGTACAGCGTGTTGAGACCAAATGAAAAGTTCTTTTGGAGCTCTGTTTCACATTATATTCTAACTCAGGAAGAGTAAAGGATCTTTTTACACTTAGTTAACCTAGAAGTATTGCTTTCATGGTTAAAAACAAAAAGAAAATGTAATGTTAAATATTCAACAATTTAAACTACTTAGCTCCACTGACTTTCGAGATGCTTCAACAATTGAGAAAAGTGAAAAATGCTGGTTCTTCACCTCGTTTCTAACTGAATTTCTGCATTCTGAATTGAAAGAACACAATGTATTTTAAAGACTTAGCTGCATCACAACAGTTAATTCTGCCCCTCCCCTCATTAGTTATCATATTTGTACTTTATGACATGTCTCTAAACCTGCAGCAGTAGCTGGCATTTTGAAAAGCCAGTAGATTTTTCTCTTGCCATTTAAAATTAAGAAGGTCACAAAGGTAAATCCAAAGTAATATCTAAAAGCAGTTATAGTCACATAGGTATTATGGATAAGTGGTCTTTTGTAAAACCTGAATGATCCTATGATAGTACAACCAATTTCTGTTTTAAGTGTCCTGATATATTCTACTAATATTAGGATATTATGAAAGAGTAAATAAAAAGGAGATAGGTTGGGTTTGTTTTGTTTTCACTATAAAGTTAAATAAACCAAGAAATATTCCCTTTAAGCATTGTGGGTTGTTCTGTCTCATTATGCCTTTTTGTTTGTTTGTTTGTTTGTTTTTTCCCTGTAGAAGAACTTTCCTTTTTTTGTGTCTGAATTTTGAATTGTTACGATATATGTAACATGACCTGATGGTCAAACTAATGGGGAAGAAGCAAATGCAGAGGCAGTTGAAGCTAGGACAGTTGACCTAGGAAGAGTATAGGGATGAAGGGCAGTAGTGTATAGATGGGGTGAGGCCAAGGCCAAGGCAAAACTGGAACTGAAGCTGGCAAAGGACACAAAGAATAGCAGAAAGGGCTCCTACACATAGGTTAAACAAAAAGGGAAGGTCAAAGAAGGTGTACATCCCCCACCCTCCCTCATAAACAGTCCTGGAAAACTGGTAACAATGGAAGAGGAGAAGGCTGATGTACCTAAAAACTTTTCCTTCAGTCTTCAATGGCAGCCTTTCTTCCCACACCTCTCAAATGGATGGACAGCAGCATGGGGACTGGGAGAGCATAGTCCCTCCCACTAAATGGGAAGATCAAGTTCATAACCACCTGAGGAACCTGAATGTACTTTAATTTATGGGATCTGGGGAGAGGCATCCCAGAGTCCTTAGGAAACTGTCTGACATAGTTGCCAAGCCTTTTGCCATGATATTTGAAAACTGGCATTTAGATAAAGTCCCAGGTGACTGGAAATAAGGAAATATTGTACACATCTTTAAAAGAAGGAGAAAAGAGGACTTTGTTAACTACCCACCTGTCAGCCTCATATGTCTCTTCCAACCCAGACCACTCTATGATTCTATTTTAATTATAATGCATAGGGATTTGTTTATTGTTTCACATCTATTTTATGCTCTGTCCCTCGTGTTGACTGTTGAACATTTTGGAACAAAACCAGTAAAAAAAGGTTGTTAATTTTTGTCTCAAATTTTTCTTTTCATGACTGAATACAATTTCTGTGGTGAATTTTTTTGACCAGATGAGTAACATTATTTAGTTGCAAAGCCACTGCAATTTTTTTAAGGACATGAATTCTTATCTGGTATACTGTGTAAGATTCCTAGAATGTTGAGAAAAAGACACACTTGAATGTAACCCTTTTCCCCATTTTCTCTGAATATCTGTTGAAAAGAAGAACTAGAATCCACTAAACCTTCATGATTTTATGAATTTTGTTAAGGAAAGAATCCTTCCAAAGCATTTTATTGCCTCAGATATTTCTTCTACTGCTACAGGAAAATTATTAGTATTATTCTATATTGGTTTGCATAGGGAAGAGATTTTTGCCATTTAAAAATATGTATTACAGTTTGCTCAGTTAAAACACAGAATTCAGATCTTAAGATGGTAAAGTAATCATATTAACTAATAATCTAAGAGAAAAAATTATCTGTTGGGTTTTTTTTTTTTTTTTTTTGTTGGTTGGTTTTGAGGGTAGGTTGGTTGGTTGGTTGGTTGGCTTTCATGCTTTTCCAGACATTATTCCTCTAAATGCATGGTGAGATAAGATATTGCACTTCTTTTGTATCTGTGCTCCCACCCAGGGCAGGTGACAGCCATTATGAAGGAGAGTTGTGGGCTCTTCCTCATCCAGCAGTGCAGGTAGAGGTACTGGGGCATGTGGGACTGAGGCACCTTATTATGCCCCATGTGCCCTTTCTAGCAACATTTCCAGGTTTCTACTTTCACTTATTTTTTTCATGAACATTGAGAAGAGTGTAAGCTAGAGTGAGTAAGCCAAAATGCAGCTTGCATTTTGCACCCCTGCAAAGAGAAGAAAGAAGAATTCTTGTTGGGAGTGGTGTTGGGGTGAGCTGACATAAATAAATGCTGTGAATCTTCTTATTTTTCCTTCCTTTGTTCCACAGCAATAGGAATGGGCATACAAGGGCAGATCAATACACTAAATAAGGCAGCTGAGTTAGGCAAGAAATATTGATATTTGCTTTTCATTTGAGCCTGCAACAAATGATCATCCCTTTCCTTGAAGCCTGAAAAAATAGAGAGGGTCTCATGCTCTGGAGGTATGTTGTCTCTTGGGATTTCTGCAGAAAGGAGGTAGTTTATTCAGTCTTAAAGGTTAGAATCCCCTGAAATGTTCTGCTGTGTCTGTTAACATGGTCCTCCACAAACTGCTCTGGACACCTGGAAGGATTAGCCTGCAGGCACTCTCCTGAGGGAAGTCTCTTTCTTTAAAAGGGTTTAGAATAATTGCACTGAGAATTTCCTCACCCATTCAGCATGGGTCAGGACTTAAGTATTTCCTTAGTGCAGAGTTCCTCTGTGTAAAGCAACTTCTCACATTGCTCATTCCTTAGAGTGAGGAATGGCAGACCTAACCAGGGAAAGTTTGGGGCATGGCCGGAATCAGCAATAATCTTGTGATAAAAAGGCACACCAAATATCCTACAGCTGGAAACATTTTTTTTTCTGGCACAGGAACATAGGATGTTGCTTAAGAGACTAGGGAATTTAGACACCTCTGAATTAGGAGGACAATAAGGGGGTTATAAATTTGTGTACACATGTGGTTAAACATGCAAAAGCCCCTCTCTGGATTTTACTTTGGCAGCAAACCTTCAAAAGATTTGTTTCCTTGTCTGGAGAAAGGAGGGTAGGTAAATATCTATTTCCTGTTGATTAAATTGCCCCTAAAAATAACCTTTTTTTTTTTTTTTTTTTTAATTACTGTATTCACAAATAGTTCTGTGCAATTAATGAAAGCATCTGAAAGGGAGACAAAGTATAAAGAGTGAAGTATGGGTAGTAGGGACAGAAATGTTTAAGAGACTTATGTGGCCAAACTCTTCCTATTTTTAGAGGTTAACCCATAATTTCTATGAATGTTAATCACCCATGATCTAAATCCTGGTCCCATGAAGTCAGTGGGAGTTTTGCCACCAAATTTAGCAGGAAGAGGACTAACTGAGCTGTGTAACTGTTATTTAATGCCACTGCATATAGGAAAACTGAACACATTTGTTTTGATTGGAAACAACATTATATAATAATTCCCCAAAATTCTGAGGTTATGGCTGGTAGGAAATATAGTTCTTGGGGGAAAAAGTTGCTCCAACAGATGTCATTTGCAATATATCACAATGTCAATGTTAATTCTAGTTAATGTGAAAGGAAAGTGTCCAAAATAATTTAAGATATGAAGAATAGCATTTGATGGAAGAAAACTTAAACATAACATTATGATATGCCAACAGGCTTATATTAAAAAATGGTTTTCCAGGGAGTTGTTCACGTTAGGCTACATGATAACATGGGTAATGCCTAAAATGAAGACTATGTTGAAAAGTACCCAAACACTGAGCCTTGGAGAAGAGCTTGTCCTCATTACTCACAGTAGGAGCAGGAAGTAATTTGTGGCACTTCAATTCAGTGGTAAAGCATCCTTTCATCTCATAATGCATAGGTTTTCATTTCTTTCACCAGTGTACAATGGTGGCAGAGTCCACCAGTTTTTCACTGGGTCTCACCCTGGCTGGTTCAGAGCAATAACCTGCAGCTGTTCTGGAACAGCATCTGTGACCTCCTCACAACACCTGGAGATGCCTTTCCCTCTCCTAGCTTCCAATGCAAAAATGTCACTTACAGCAAGTTTTACCTTGAATATATCCTAAATGAGAGTACACATCTGTATGCACCGTATGTTAAAAAAAAAAAAAAAAAAAAAAAAAAAAAAAATTCCACAAAGAGAAATCAGAGACCACTCAAAAATCTGTATGAAGCAGGTACTTGTTATAAAGCAGTATGCATTACATCTTTGACTGAAGCTTAAATAATTTATTTAAAACTGGGACAACTGTGCAGTGGTACAATTGTAAAATTTCTTTTTGTGTCCAAAGATAAGAATCTGAATGAAAGCTATCAAAATTTCAAGAGTTCTCAATCACAGACAAAATAATACTGTGCTTACTTGTGTGATGAAAATTGCTGTTGGGAGCCCGATAAATCTCAGTAGATGTTATCCAAGGTAATAACCTTGACCAGTTTACTTTTTTCTAACATAGTGCATTCATATTTAGATGTGGTATATCCAGGATATCATTTAGGCTATGCTCCTTCACATGCTGGGAAATAAAAGAACAGCCTTCTGAAATACTCTTTTTCTCTTAAGAACTTCATTTTTTAAACAGAACTCATTGCTACAAGCACCTAAGCCTCTTCTCTCTTTCTTCTTTCTGGCTGTTTCAGGCCAGTAGGGCTAGTTTCCAATCAAGGCACTACATGGTTTTTGTTACACACATGGTAGGGAGATTTTGCACATACATGAACAGCTATCATGGTACTTCTCCCAGCTTGAGGCACGATATGGTTCAAACAGCACAGATGCTGGGCTGGAGTTCTGACAGAAGATGGAGCCCTACATGCCCCCTTTTATGAAATATGCATGTGAAACACCCCTTTTATAATGTATGTTGAACAATACATTCAGTGCATGTGGCTCAGTGTGCAAGCTGCAAGCTTGAGCTCTGGGTGTCAGAAGAGCCAGGCAAGAGGCCAGGAGCTGCCAACCCTTTGTACAACAAAGGGCTCAGGGACTTGTGCCACAGCCAGGTGACCGACTCTGAGAGATACAGCAGAAACCAATGACCCTCAGGGGGGTGCAGCTGCAAAGGGGCTTCGGTCCCAGCTCAGGTGGTGTAGATGTGACTGTCAGATTGGCTCCTGGATGGTCAGACGGAAAGTTTTCTTAACATGTACCTCTGCTGATCTGAAAGGGCTTAATTCTGAGAAGAAATAAGACAGATGCATGTGGGGTGATTGGTGACTAAAGAAAGGATCATAAGGAAAATACTGATCAGTCTTGTCTTCCTTGCCCATGCTTGAGGATTGGTGCCATCACAGTCAGTATTTACTATGGCTATAAGGGCAAACCCGACCTTGGGCAGAGTCCTGTCTTGTTACTGCTGATAGCTGTTCAGTAAGGGCTGTCCAGGAAGCAGAAGGCTTTAAAGACTTTTTTAATTCCAAGGTGTTCCCATTCTTTCCTTTTAGGCCAGAAAGGCTTATCTTCAGTAGCCAGCAGTCTTGGCAGGAAAAATGAATATTTGTATTCACATATGAATACTTTCATTTGTACATAAATATCAGTACCACTGTGAAGGTGGTACTCCAGGAACTCCACAATACCAATGGGCAGGAACTCCACAATACCAATGATATCCAAAATCTCCTTGCATGAATAACAAAAGAGAGACGATGGAGACAGAAAGAGATGATCATGCCAAACGGAAACACAAGGAAGAACATACTGAAGCATTTGTGAATAAAATGCTCCTTTCCTTATATAGCACATCCTCACAGCATTTTCTGTCATTGTTTGCTATTTATAAACCTTTGTAGAGAATTCCAGTTTGTTATACTGACTCCTGTGTAGTCTGAGGAATAACAAAATAACAGCATAAAGATTGTCTATATTTTAAGACAGAGGCAGAGCCAGAGTAAAGGTTGAGCCTACAGCCTGACTTCTGCATTTCATGACATTTGAGAAGTTGATTTATCAGCCTTAATGTTACATTAACATAAGCACATAATTTCCTACGAACTTCACATCAAATTTGAGGAAAAAAAAAAAGAATTCAGAAGGTCTGAGCGTGAAATTATTGTAAATTTTTTTTCCTGTGTATCTTGCATTGCTTCCACAAAGAAAACGAGATTGTGCTTTGTAGCTCTATTATCCTATGACCTTGGAAGGAAGAAAAGATTTCCTGTTCAGCAAAAGGCAGTTGCTGCACAGAAGAATATAATGTTTTTCCCCTCGATGCATCCCTTGACATCTGCAAGGGATGAAGGAAGGAGCAATCTATGCTCCAACCAGTTAATCAGAGCAGGTAGACAAGCACTTAGCAGCAAGGATTCTAAGCATGGGGTGTGGCAGGCTTTGATGCTGGAAGGTGTCCATGAACTTCCTCAGTCACGCTGGTCAGACAGAGTTGCTCTTAACTGTGGTGACAACTCCTTAACTGTGGTGGCAACTGTGCATTATTTACTCTTATAACTACTGTGGTTTCTAATATGGGGGAAAATATTGGATGTTGCTATCCTCTGTGATTTTGCTTTGATTTTACCACATAAAACAAAATCACTAAACACACAGACACACACAAAATTAAAAAAAAAGCCCACCATGTTTTATTCTGAGATTTCCTAGGTTTTGATTTCTAAGTCAAAATTACCTTTTTTTAAAAGTTTATTTTGACTGTAAATAACAATAATAATAATAATAATAATAATAATAATAATAATAATAATAATAA
>CM031859.1:77649723-77723169 GCA_018697195.1 Certhia americana
AATAATAATAATAATAATAATAATAATAATAATAATAATAATAATAAATATCAAAGACGTATACTTTTCTCCACAATTAATGAATTATGTAAGCATGTCTTCTGGGCAACTGATTTTCCTTTAGTAGAAACTGAACATTTTAGTCTCCCAGATAAATAGGATTGCAGGAGGTTAAACAGGCCACAGGAGGTTCCATGCTCAGTTCAAATTTCAGCTAGTAAAGCTAAGCAGAAAAAAGCTTGCCAACTTTTGTGCCAGATTAATCCACTTAACTGCTAGTTACTTCACAGCCACTTCTTGCCTATTTCCTATTGATTCACTGAGTGTTTGAATTTTTCTCTCTCCTTCCCTGTTGATATGTTACTAGAGTTTGAACACCCAGAAGAAGGGAAGCCATGAATTTTTGGTAAGTACTCACGTCGCTGACTACAGACTGTTCAAGGTAAATCTGTCTGCTTTACATGTGCTTTATGAAATTTGGCTTATGAATAGCATAATTTTTTATATGCTGGCCTTCTTAATGATGATTCAGAGGGGAACTTCATTACAGTTTAGGCTAGATATAGTCTTACAACCCAGAAAATATAAAAGGACAAAGATACCGCATTTCTATTTTATTATTTATGCATTTTGTCCCCTTTTTTTCCTCTTTCAAAATATTTTAGCCAACTTCTCCTTAGCAGTACTAGGCACTAATTATAAATATGACATGCTTTGCCAGTTGTAAGAAGAACCCTATAAATCTTCCTGACCTCAGCAGTGGTAGACTGAGGCCAGCTAGGCAACACTTCTGTCTGAGGCAAGCCAAGGTGAGCAAGAAGTTCTGTTGCAGTTCTTTTGTTTTAGAAATGGCTGGTTTTGCTTGATATTGGCACAACCTAAGATAAAATAAATATGCTACTGTGAGCTCAAAAACCTTATTAGCCCCCTGTCCAATTTGCTGCAGTCAAGGTAAACCACCTGTAAGGGCAGAAGAGCTCTATTGCTCACAAGAACTAGTTTAGTTTTAGGGAAATAGCATTGATTAACCTACTGATGCTGCTGGAGATTGATTTGAACCCCCAAAGGAAGCTAACTAGTAATATACACACATTTTCTTTCTCTTCCAGTAGATTGACACAGCAAATGTGTCAATACCTTTAGGAGTCTTTAAAATGCCAGAGGGATAGTGTTGCAATTATGTTTTAGAGTATTTCTACACTGTACCTCCTTTAGTGATTGCTTCCATTCTTTCTGCATTCCCAAAATGTTTCCTACTTTGTCCATACCAACTATATAAAATTTTCCAAATCGCTGCACTAATTCTGGTGAAATAATAAATAATTTTCTCACTTTCCACTGAGGAAGGAACAGACGTTTCTCACATAAGATATATTCTCAACAACATGGACAACCAGAGAAAATAGTTGTTTTTACTATTGTATGGAGTAACCCACAATGTTATTCTCTCATATGGTATATCATAGCTGCTTCCCCATCTATAATCACGTTACCTACTATCTTCTACTTTACCAGGTTGAGAAAAGATTGCAACAGCTTCAACAAAACATCACAGGCCTTGCTTCTGTTTTCACTAAGCACTGCTATAGGGTCTTTGTGAGGCATGTGCTGAAGGCTGCCAGAGGAAGTGATGGGTATAGAAAGAGTTCCCAGTGCTGCAGATGCTGTGCCTGAAATAACTGAAGAGTTAAAAATAATAGATGCTTCATTTCAAGTACATATTGCTTTATCACAAAATTCTTTTCAGGAACTGAGGCAAAAAGATTTTCATAGAATGGCAACCAAGAATGCAAAGCAAGTGTAAAGGACTGACTACACTTAGTTATTAATTCTATATAATTTTTTTAGACTTTGTCTTTCTTCTACTATAATGGCTTCTTCCTTTCAACATTAGCTATAAGACATTCTGCTCTATGACAACCTGTATTTTCACATCCATTTTATAACAAAATGACAAAAACTTCCTCTCTGGAAAAGAGAACTAAAATTCAGTGTCATGGAAGTACAAAAGGAAATTCCATTATCAAGGGATTCCTATGAAATTTTGCAACCCATTTTGGGATGTGTGGCACCTCCAAGTCGCTGTCTCTTAATATAGCTAGTAGGAAACTGTGACCTTCTTAAACTTCCTTTACCCTTGCATGCAGAAAAGCTATTTACTTGTAGAGAAAGCAAGTATTTATCTCCACAGCTGAGGATTCTAATGCAGGCTTATTTTTTCAGAGATGAATTAAACTACTTGATTTTGAACCGAAAGCTGCAGTATTATGCAATGCTTATTAGCCTTCAAATTTGTGTTGGAAAGGAATTCACAAGAGTTATCCCCCTTTTCCATGCTCTGACTTATTCCAGCATTGGTGTCTCTGAAATTAGCTGTAAATGTCCTTGGCAGCTATGCAAACAAAGCTTGCTCTTGCAACCTAAATCATATGAGTTGCTGAGCGCTGCTGGAGAGAGGCAGAACACCTTCTGCTGCCATTGTCTTTAGCACAAATTGACAATGACACATCATCCCTTGCATAGCTCACTGGGCTGCAGGGCTGGGCTTATAATTAATTCACAGGGTTTTTTATATGCCTTGTTCCAGACCATTGATAAGAAAAATATGCTAAAATTTGGTGAGAAGGAAAAAAAAAAGGTGACAGCAATATTACAGGTTAAATCCTGAGCTTGTGTGAATCAGCACAGCACAGCTGATTCCAGTGATGCTGTATCAATCTGTCCCTGCTGAGGTTCTGCTTTAAAAATTTTAATGGCTATCAATTCAGAAGATGTACCTTGGATATATTGCTAAAAAATGGCTTAGATGCCACAGCAAGAAACAATATCATGCCACTTATTATGCCATTTTAAAACAATATAAGCCGTGTGTGAGAAATTAAATCTGTCACCCTGGGAAAGAGTTCAGGCTGTCAAAATGGTAATAGAAATGAAATTCAATTACCTACTTTCTATGTCATGCATGGTAATTCCCCAGAAAATACTAAAGGAAATTGAAGAGGAGATTAACTTGTGAAGTGTTTCTATAATATAATTATTATTTTAATTATTATAAGGAAAATCTATACAAATCTGCAAAAAACCAGATGAATTTTATGAGAATTGCAGCTGTTTGTCAGGCTAAGATTAGCTGTCATTGACCATGACCATCACACTCTGAAGGCAGCCACAGGCTTACTTCTGTAGATTTTCCTCATGCTCAGCCTTTCTGTGGCAATAGTCTGGTAGGGATGAGACTGATATTGAGCTTTCAGTATTTCTAGAAGAAGGAAGCCACCAGGGAAGTAACTGTAGGCCTTTTGTCTCGTTCATCTCTACACCCTTTCTTTGCTGGAGCTGGTTCAGCTCCACCCTAAGTGTCAGGATCCCTTGGGTGGCAAACACTATTGAAGGGCCAGTGTCTCCCAGACTAGGTAGGAACTGGCCTTCATTTTCCTATATGACTTCTCCAGCTGTGAAGAGTGGGGCTCAGGGACTACCCTTGGCCCAATTTCACTATGCCTTGAGGAGTGGAACAACACAGCAGGAGATACTCAGAGATCCCATTTCATAGTGCAGCTTGAGAGCGAGCTATAAGCCATAGGCTACCACTGCAACCAGCCGTCATGAAGACCCAGGCCTCAATGTGTTTGCTAATCATCAAGACATTGCAAAAGGGAAAAGAGGAGATCAGTATAATATGCAGGATGAAGAGTCACCTGTGATTTAAGCTCTTTTGTGGATTTAGTCCTAAAGTAATGTGTACAATGTATGTACAATGTGCGTAGAAGTCAAAGACAAACTGCACTTAATCTACAAAGAAATTAGGACTCCTCAAGGTGGAAATTTTTAAAAGTGACGATGGTGTCAAGTGTCTGTTATATGGAAGAACTCCTATTTGTTTTTTTTTTTTCAGGTCAAGTTTGTACAAGAAAAAAAGGACAAGACAATCAAAAAGAAAGATAAGATAAAAAGAGGCCATTACCTGCTGATGCTCTCAAAGACTGGTATTTACTATCCTATCACAACTCTATAAGTAAGAGCCAGCACAGAAAACTGATTATGTTTCACATGTCAAGAAAAATACTGAGAACAATGAATGTTTCACTAAGTGTGGGATGAAACAATATGGTGTGAGTTCAGTGTTATGTATTCCCAATCTCCTTAATCTACTTCAAAATTTTCTGTTACCTTCTCAGGTTCATAAAGGGAACAAATTGGAAGTTGTGCCAGAGACTTTCAGAGTGGGTTGTGATTTGTGTGTGCAGTTCACACAATGGAGGGGCAGCGTTGGTGGGTACAGAGCAGTGCATGGGAGGCCAAGTAGCTCACGTTGTATGAACCCAGTTTGCCTTTGTAATATGGACTGCAGAGCAACTGACCTCTAAGTGAGCCTCAGTGCTGAGATCTGTAGTGCTTGATAATAACTCTTTCTGATGCTTGGGCTAAACTGTTTACAGCTTCCTTGCTAATTTCTCTACTCCTCTGAAGCCTCTACCACAGAGATGCCCTGATTATTAATGGCCTTCAAGTCAGCATCAAGAGGACTTGGTGGTACTTGAAATAAATGGATAGTGTAGAGGGAATATGAGTCTTCAGCTAACCTAATTGTGAATTACAGGGGGAGTTTATAACATGACATGGAGTCAGACCCATTCTGAACAGGCCGGTCTCAGTAGCAGAAGCAGTCAAGACACAGCACAGGATTTTAGCAAACAAGCTCCACCGACTGGCTGTGCTTATAAACCTGAGCATCACTCTGGCAAGGCTGATTTTGGGTTCACAGTGTTTCTGTGTGTGTAGATGTATTATTACCCTTGGGCTAGCTTGGGGCAATCCACATGAGACTGCACTGCACTAGGCAATGGAGTGCTCTTGGAAAAGGGTTTAATTTTATCTTCTTTTGGCTCTTTTTCTAAGCACATTTTGCATTTCCTGGTTATTTGGTCACATGGGAACTCAGAGCACAATCACCATTTGGAGCTGAGTTAGAGTGGCCAGTTACTATAAGGAAAGTTGCATGTTAATAATATAGTTATAAAGGAATAATTTTATAGAGCTAGATCATGCCCTCAAGGGCATGACTTGAATTTGGAAGAGTTTTCATGGCGTGAATTGAATGCACTCTTACTTGGCATGCACAGCGACGTGGAAACTGTTACAAAAGCTGCCGCATCATGCCTCTGGTTGAACCCTGGTCCACCACCATGCCTTCCCAGAAGAGCAATTAGGTGTGGTGCTTGTGTTCCCCCAGTCATCCATGCTATGAGTCTGCCTGACCCATGTTCCACAGGGGAAAGCTCCTTATTCCTTCCCTTTTTGCTGTGGCCATGGAGACAAGCCAGTGCATAACTCGTCCTGTTGTGATCAAACAGTTGAATTATGCTAAGAAAGTCCAGAGGAAAGAAAAAAAGTACAGTAATTTCCATTCCAAAAAGAGAAGAAAATGCAAGATCTTACTGATTTATATCTATCACTTTGTGTAGATAAAGCTATGGGGTTGCAACACCCTTGTTTAAGCCCTCATAGCAATGAAGGATTTAAGAACAGGAGAAAAACAAGTACTGCAACAAGTAAATCTAAGGCAAATCCTCACAGCTGAGATGTGGTCCACACAATACAGGAAACATGCTTTTAGCTTGGCTATTCAAAATGTCTTTGTTTGTTTGTTTGATATATTGAAAGATAATAATGGCAAGGCTCTTTGAAGACTTAGGTGAGGGTTTTAAATGTGGCCAAGGAATCTGCTCTTTTTAAAGCAAGAGTCGGAAGTACTGAAAATTGATTCTATTTTCTTAATATAAAGTTCATGCAGCTTTGAATCCTCAGCTCCAAGTGAATAAATAATTCTGAAAGACAGTTATTTAATGAAGCATCATAAAGAAACAGAAATGGAGAAATATATTAATTAGAAGTTAAATAAGTTAAAGTTCATATTCTAGTTTATATTTCAATGTTGAATTTCACATAGGAGTTTCATTAATTTCATTTTCCTGCTTTTCTTATGGCCTTGGAAGGTCCTTGGAACTAGACCAGTTTGAATGAGATTTAAAAATATTTTCATTTTAGAAATTCTCCCACATGGCAGATTTTGGGGATATTATGCATTGTGTGTGCTTTTTATAGATATATCTGTTTTATTTGGTTTTGATCATGTTTATGTAAAGTTTCCTGTTTATAATTATATTTCTTAGATGTCTATCCCTCAGTTACTTTTATGGGGGTTTTATGATTTCTTTTAAAGAACATTTTCAAGTAAAGATTTTAATTAACTGTTTTTATAAGATTTAATTATAATGTGATAACTGTCAGGACATTACAGCCTGTGTCATGCAGTCATCCTTCTATGAATTCAGAGGAATCAACTTTACATCTTACACCTGCAAACAACAAAAAATGCTAGCAAAGCAGCATCATTGTCTATCTTGACAGTGTATTCAAAGCAAGAAAATCAACTCTATGTTTCCATTTTGTAAGTCTTCTCTCAGCCCACTTCTGAACGTTCTCAACTCTTCTTTTTGGTATAGATACAAATTTGCCAGGTGATAGCACATCCATCAAAATATAGGAAAGAAAACAAGACAGGCAGCACAACAAACTCTTTAGGGAATTAAGGACCTCTATTAGCATGAGCATTTTCTTTGTCAGCAATAGTACAACCCGCTTTTTCATTAAAAATCTTTACACCCATAGTTAGAGGACTTCTTCCTGTCTGAATTTGTTCTTTCCAATTTCAGTGTTACTGCATGGGTCTTTGAGCAACTTGTCTGGTGGAAGGTTCCCCAATCCATAGCAGGAGGGTTGGAACTAGATGATGATCTTTAAGGTCCCTTCTAACACAAGTCATTCTATGATTACTATATTTAGTTATTCATGGAAACACACATACACATTCAAGAGCAATTCAAGTGAATAACTTCCAACAGGAAGAAATTATTAAAGTAAATTCCAGAAATCTCAACATATGAGAGACACATGGACATAAAAGACAGAAGGTGGAAATGCATAAAGAATTGCAGGGAGGACACCATGTCCAAGGACCTTATCTTGGTGGAGTAAGACTGATAGGTTTTGAAGGCTAAGACCAGAGAAAATACATCGAAAGTTGTAGACAGCCATGATCAAAGACATGATTTTTGGGACTGGGAAAGTACAACATTAGTTCTTTATGAAATCCTATCTCACAATAAAAACAAGATATTCTGCTAAAATGCCATTTATACTTTTTGTTGCTTAATTATTCTGCCAATTTTTAAAAGTAAGGCTAGCATTGAAATTCCTGTCAGTCAAAGATTTGTAATGCATACAAGAAAAGAGAAAAAGTAGGAAAGAAATGGAAGTTAAATCTGTAAGCAAGCTTTGCCATCTGTAACCCAGACAGACTTTATACCCTAATGCTTGCCATCGAACAAACTGGTACATGAAGTGAAAAAGCAACTAGGGCTTTACTGATATTTATTGAAGATATTTTTGTGCTATATACACAGATACAGATTTCCAAAGATTTAGCAACATTGAAATTTTCTTGCACATTACTACTTAATGAGTTAATATTTTACCACAGAAATATGCATGCAAGCAGAAAGAGTTCCTTTGGATAACCTTTTTCTTTCAGTTTATTAATGAAAACTTGTTTATTTCTTTATTCACATTAGGAAATAGCAGGTGAAATAATGCACAATAAGTAATTTATTTAATGAATTTTGCCAATCTTTTCTCTGCTGCCCATGAATTGCCACAAATATATGAATTCTGAAAAGCACTCATGATTTGGAGCTATTAGCATATTTCAACAGATTATATGAATAATTCTTGCCACATGTAACAATAAAAAATATAGCATTATAGGTTATAACTGGCATCTGTAAACAGGGGTGAATTAAAATGTATCAGATAGCTTTTTTTAGTATTTGCAAGTTTTTTCCTAATGAGTATATCTTGACTAGCAGTGAAAAATATTAAATGCAGTTCATCTAACCTGAAACCAGCTGAGGTACTTCTCCAAGGCTGTGACTCTCATGGAGCCAATGCCAAGAAAGGCCAACAGCCCAAGTGTCCACAGAGAGGCCTGGGCAGGATTTCTGAGCTTTATTACCTTGCCCTTGGCAGTCAGGCTAGCCAGGGCATGGATAGTTCAGATAAACAAGGTATATATACCCTTTGTCTGCACCAGTCCACATGAAGTCACTCTAGGCTAAATTTCAGCTCCAGCAACAAGGATGAAATGCCCTGACATGCTCTGTCCCAGAAGGAGCCTTGGGTCAAATACAAACCTTGCTTTTTGTGCTAGAATTTTCTCTCAGGAATATTGAAAATTTTACTCTTACTGAAAATCATATGCCTTCTTAGAAAGAAATCAAGAAGTACAGGGAGTATTTTTGTGGTTAAAACTGCTACTTACTCTTACACAGCCTGGCAAAAGCAGGGTAATGCAGCATCCAGAATGTCCCTGAGGGAAGTAATCTGAAGAGCCACTTTCTTGAGCATGTTTTCTACACCTCATGTTTAACTATGTCACATACTCATTTTCCAGTCATCATAGCGACATTATTTAATTCATTAAAACACTGGCAACATAAAATAATATTATCAAGTTTGTGCAAACAGTTATTAGCATATTTACCATGGCCAAATTTTTTCACTTGATTCATTTCTAAGTCAGAAACAGATTCAGCAAACACATCAGCATTCCACGTGAACAAAAAGTATTTATTTCCTCCTTAGCAAAGAATCAAGTTGATAATATTCTGAATAATATATTATCTACATCCATCCATCCATTAACCCAGAACTCAATTCTCTTAGGCTGAGCAATGTTTTAGGTTTAAATTTCTCTGTTTGCATTTCTCTAAGGGTAAAAAAGGTCTTTACAAAACACTGAGTCAAAAGGGCTTATTTTCATCCAGTATTGGGAAGGGATTTCTCATTCCCTTAAGTAGGGAAATTTGTATATATTAATTTACCACTTAGATCTGTGTCCCTTAAGCTCTTGTCTTCTTGCAGTTACTCCAGCACCTATTTCAGTATTAATCCTACCACTTGCATTTTGCCTGCTAGGCCTCCTACTGCTTTGCTTTTACAACACTTCATATTTTTCGTATTCACAGTCAGAATTTCTACTGCCCCTCAGTGCATTCAAGGCTTTGGGTTTCATTTCACTAATGGGCCCTTTTTGAGAAAGCAATATTATTCAACTTTTAGCTTTGTCTATTGTAGAGACATATGGCACACTATTTCTCACGCTTGTCAGTATATGCAATGAAGAGATTTTTTTTTTTTTTTTTTTTTTTTTTTTTAAAGAGAATATACTTGATCCCTGAAAAGCATATGCAGCAATCTGTGTAACAGCTGTATAAATCAGCAGACAAAAATAAAAGTGAGATGTAGGAAGGAAAAAAAACCCAAACCAACCCATGGGGCAGTCAAGACCTTGAGGAAAAAAATTAGTGGGCAAATAGGAGAAGTGAAAATAAAGGGGATAAAAGAGAGCAGCCTGAAGCAAACATTGAACCTCCCTGCAAGGTGAGATAGTTGCTTTATCAGAAACTATGGCTGGTCCTCTGACTATCTTCAACATATTCTCCATTGTGCAAACAGATTACTCCTCCATTAGAAACACATTGAACTACAGTTCTTGTTCAGACTGGGAATATCCCTTGTGTTTTCAGAGATTTTTTCCATGGTGGTGGAAAATAAGTGCATGTGCAATAGCTTTGAGGCCTGAATTTTGAAAGGAGCAGGTAAGTTTGAAAATGTAGGACATAGCTATAATCTAGCTTAGGTACACAGAGAGAGTCAGTACTGACTGACTCTCAACTCCTCACACGACTGCAAGAGGGATTCCTCACAGTTGCTAAAGAAGGCTTAAGTGCAGGTAACCACATGCAGAGACATGTGTAGAGATACAGCTATTGCTTTCTGTCTTTTTCTATCTTTTTCTTCATGGGAGTCTGGCTTATCCTTGTGCTTCATGTGTTTACACTGTTCTTTGGATGGCAAAAGTATATGTGGGTGACAGAGACAGCTTCAAGATGGCCTTCTCTGCCCAGACCATGTGAGGGACAGTATGTAGTATGTTCTGCTAAGGTGAGTGTGTATGTAGCACAGGTAGGTGATGAGTCTAGGCTTGGGAACAGGCTTGGAATAGTCAGGCAGAATAGGCAAAGCTAAAAAGGCCACTGAACCTGCCCAGTCATGGGGGAGCTGCAGATGGAGAAGGAATGTAGCTGAGATCTTCTAGGATCTTCAGACTCTGCTACTCTTGGATTATCCTTCCTTACTGAAACAGGAGAAGCACCAGGGTCTAAGATTCAGAGAGTGAAATAGAGAAGGCTTCAGAAAGTTCACATTCTTAAAGTATGTGTGTATGCGTAGACATGTCTTTCAAAATTTAAAGAGGCAAGTGTAATAAGTTCCTGTATTTTGATAAGAACCTTTCCTCACAGAAGTGTGGCACATAAATTTAAAAATATAGATTTCTTTTGCTTTTCTGAAGCCAAATGAAAGCAAGCTAGAATGTAACCATGCTGAAAACAGAGTTTACATCCAAGGAATGCATTAGTAAGTGAATACAGTTTTCAAGTGATTGCAGTCATGAAGAAGAATAATGGACTGTGGCCCTATTGTAGTTTATTTCTGCAATACATTTCAGAAGCAGGTTTTCCATATTTATTTGTTTCCTGGATGTTGGGGTTCTTTAATTCTTTGGAAACGTTTACAGATATTGCTAGAAAGGTGTAAAATATACTTATGTTTACCAACATAACTTTGGAAAGCTTTATTTTTCATCTTTAAACAGTACAAATCTGATCATTTATGGCAATTAATGAAAACTTAGTTCTTCTAGAATGTGTAAGTCATGCTCCTGAGATGGTTATGAATAATATTGCTACTCTCTCATAGCTCCACTAAAATACTTTACTGTCTTGCATTTAGTTCTGCAAATTGCAGCCAACCTCAAATGTAATAGTTTTTATGTTTACCAGTAGTTTTCAGTCTTGTGTTTATTTTATTGTGATGTTTTATTAAATCTCATTGTACTTAATTTGCCAATTACTGTTGAAGCTCATCAAAATTATCTAGTTCAATTGCTACTCTTGTTGGATCAGGGACTCTTGTTGTTAATGGTCAGATTCCCGTCACAGTTATTCATGCAGTCTTTCTTGATTCTGTGAAGGAAAGGAAAGTACCTACCAACTGCAGACAGAATAGAGAAATTCTAAAATTTCAGAACTTTAAATAAAAACTGCCAAACCTAACAAAAAAGAAACCTTAAAAAGCTTTAAAAAAGAAAAAAGGAAGCTTGTGCTGAATTTTAATGTGGTTATAAGTCTAGTAAACACAGCACCTTAGCAGCACTAAATAGTCTCTCAGTACTGCTAATGGTAGTTCTGGAGGCTGTTTGCAAGAACAGGACATTTCCAAAGCAATGAAAAAGTACCAACCTTCTTCCAGGTTTAAAAAAAAAAGGAGCGGTGACACTAGCAAATGAAGTGGTCTTGATCGTTATTGTTTTCAAAATAATTAACTTATTTGTATTGGCTTTCCATACCAAGACTACTGCCTCACTTTAAATGTGCCGTACTAAAGTCTGAGGAACTAGTGACTATGATGTACAGTTAAGGACAAGTAGAAAAATATTCTAAGAAAGAGACACTAATCCCGAACAATTTTGAACTAAGGAAAAAAAATTATTTTCACAGGTAAAAGCAATGAAAATTTCATCTATTTATCCATTTATTCATTTCTTTTGAATATCAAAATAATCACAATGAATTTATAAGACTCAGAAGGCTAAAGGTTTCTTTGTAAAACCTGCAAACCCTGAGCATGCACCAACTTGTGTGTGTGAAGCTAGAGGATCTTGTGCACTCGTACAAGTATGCAAATATGCAAAACAAGCACTGGCATCCTTCACTTGCCATTTCTATTAACAAATGCTCAGAAGCCAAGTCTGGGAGGCCTTTGAAGATTCAGTCTGTTCAAACGGCAAACAAGTAAGAAGTGTGACATTAATTTCTAAGAACATGCAAACCTTCCCTCTGCCTCATCACTTTCTGAGATATGAAGAAAAGTCTTTCAAGGTTTTAAAATGAATGTGTTTAAAATGTCAGGGGTACTGGACAGTTGGATATGTTGTATATTTCAGTCCAATAGGAGTATAGAGTTATTTATGCATAAAGGAATGTGATCAGAGGAGAGTCCTTTTATGTGTTTACTTATATACATAAAATGGAACTCTTAGAAACTTACGGTATCTCACACAGAATGGGTCAGGTTGTAAGGGACCATATTGGGCCATTTGGTCTAACCTCCTCACTCAAGCAGGGCCACCGCAGAGCACATGGCACAAACCAGATGGTTCTGGAATATCTGGTGATTCCACAACCTCTCTGGGCAATCTGTTCCAGTGCTCAGTCACCCACACAGCAAAGAAGTTCTTCCTCATATTCAGGTGGAACTTTCTGTGCATCAGTCTCTGCCCATTGCCTCCTGTCCTGTTGCTCTGCACCACTGAGCAGAGCCTGGCTCCATCCCCTTGGCACCTCCCTTCAGACACTCACAGACATGGATGAGGGCCCCTCTCAGTGCCTCTGCTCAAGGCTGGACAGGCCCAGCTCCCCCAGCCTTTCCTCAGCAGAGAGATGCTCCAGTGCCTCAGTCACCTTTATTACCCTCCACTGGAGCCATTCCAGCAGCTCCATGTGTCTCTGGTCCTGAGGAGCCCAGAACTGGACTCAGCACTGCAGATGTGTCTCACGAGGGCTGGACAGAGGGGCAGGATCACCTCCCTCAACCTGCTGGTCTTCCTAATGCACCCCAGAGTACTCTCTCATCTAGTTTATCGGTCTTTGAAATAGCCTCACATCTCAGCTGTCCTTCATGAGGACTATCTGCTTTTCCAATTAAAAAATACCAACAAAAACTTGCTTTCTGCTGTCCTTCAAACCTCTATCTTTTGCCCAAGGCAAACAAGCAAGGGTACACCACATGATCCAGTACATCAAACTATACAACTGCCTTCACAAAAGCTTCTCAATAATGATAATAATCCTTTTACTATTTAAAACTTAAAATTAAGGATATATCATTGCAAAAGGTGTGTGTATATATATATATATATATATATATGTATATCTATATAGATATATAGTAGTTGTGTATGGAATTAGTTAAAATATTCATTTATTTCATCTTTTTCTCGGTAAACATCAGTTTTGTGTCTTCTCTCTGCTTCCTCAGACACCAAAGAGTTATCCTGACTCACCCTATTTGTACATCGACTCCCTAATGCAATAGTTCAGCAATGAGCTCAGTCTCTCTGCTAAGCCTATGGGGAGGAAGGATTGGCTGGTAAAAAGGAAGTGTAGTTTGAATCATAGTTCTCTATTTTGCTCAATAAAACATCACAGGATATGAGGCTGAAAAATGAACAGCCCTTTCTTTGTGTAGTGAGCATAAAAGGTTGTACAAACAGGAGTCATCTGTTTCCCATTTGTCACCCTCCCACCACAGCATTGGGGCTCTTACTTGTTGCATATCTTTAAAACAAACTTTAGGAATCAAGCTGTACACATGTAAGCTAAGAGACTCAAAATGCAGGGCTGATCCTCTGATGAGAAATTTTTCTGGCCTTTTCTCCCTCCTCTCCCACCAGAAGTCCTGTGTAAGCAAGTGAATACCCACTGCTAGTGTCCCACCTCACTTCTGATCTCAGTCCCCAAGCAGCAGCAGCCGCCAGGCACTCTGCTAAGGGATCAGCATCTCTGCCGGCATCCTGATTTCCTGGCTGCCATTACCAAGCATGTCTGGGAAACTGCTGCCAGGTACCGGCCTTCTGACAGCTAATTCTTACCAATTTCATTATGTCTCACTGCTAATCTACTGCTTGATCTATTTATTTGTTCATTTGCTGACTCATCTCTCTTCCCATTGTACCTGATGGATTAAATAGCTCAGCTAACTCTTTCACTGATATGCTCTATCCAGTACTTATCTGCTGAATCAATACACTGCTGTTTGCTTTTCTGCTCCTCTAGGTAGCTAACTTAGATGGTAACTGATTCCCTTCCTTTTAAACAGACACTGTTGCTGAATCTGCTTCCTTAGCTAATAATTTCATTTAATCTGCTAGCTTCCTTTTGTCATCTGCTAAACTATCCTTGCCTGTAAACTTATGACCCTGTACATTGGCTCTCTCGTCATCTCTTTAGCACTGTTTCTCTCTATATACTCCCCTTTCCTCTTCTTGGTACTTCCTTTCCCATACTTTCTTTCATGTCATTTGTCATTCATACTGTCCTTCCATTTTGTCCCTTTGACTGCTCATACCACATCACACTCTTTACTCTTTTGACACCCAAAGCAGTCTTTCTTTTATCATTCCATTATTTGTCATCACGATATATAAAGTTAATGTAAGTACATTAATTATCCTTGTAATTGTGCTTCAAATGTGTTTTTTTTGATACTTGTAATTGCCATGAATACACAGGTTGGAAAGTCTGCAATCTGACCAGCAGCAACTGTACAATACAGTTTAATTATTGAACCTGGAGTGGAACAGCATTTGTGTGAAGCAAAAGACCTGGAGGATAAAATAATAACTCAATTAAAGTACATGAATCCCTAGTAATAATTCACAGAAAAGCAAAGCAAAAGCTAATTACCAGAGCTGATGAATAGATAATTTTGAACTTGTTAAAATATCCTGGAGCACTCACGCTGCAAAACAAGCAGCTTTTCCTTTTGCAATAAGGCAGGAAATTGAAAGCAGTATATTTTTCCTATCCCTCTTCTTTTTAAGATTTTGTATTTTTGTTTCTGAATGTAAATAAGGGACTAATCAATTCTATTCCTCTTATTCCAACCTTTGAATAATTTTGTAAAATGCCTATAAGTTTTAAAAGTTACCCAGAGAAAAAATAAAGTTGGTGATCTTCCTACTTCCTACTTTCAAAAAGTGGTAGACAAGTTTCAAAGACAGGAAACCTAAGGTCTGACAGGTTCTGAAGAAAACAAAATTCTTGGTAAATTTGTTTTATTTAAAACAAATTCACCATGTTAAAAAAAGCCACAAACAAACAAACAAACAAACAAACACAAAACAAAACAAAAGAAACCCCAAGGCCAAAACAGTAAGATGGTTTTCAGAAATTACTGCTTCTTTTATTTTCTTAAATTCTTAACTACTATGCAGTATGGAGAAAACTGAAGTCAAACATCCTTTCAAAATTTAAATTTAATTGAGTAACCTACTCCAGTTTCATTTAAATTTTAATCTTTTAGGTTTTAAAAGAGGCAAGATTTCCTTTTTTTTCTAGTGCTAAGCCAACTTATGAAATCTCAATAGCCTCTCCACAATACAATCTTTACCCAATTCCAGTGATGCATAAGCACTGCAGGTCATCCTTTCTGCCTTCTATTATTCCAGTACAAACTTATTTTATCTGAAACAAAATCTCTATTTTTCATGCAAAAATAAATGTACTTGTATTACATAACTTCCTATGCAGATTTGAAATTTTCAAGTTTATCTACTTTCTGAATTTCGATTTCTGAATTGAAAGCAAAATGAAGAGTTGAAGAAATACTGATTAGTATTTATTTTTAGTTTGGTTACTTTATGAATGAATAAATGAGTGGTGTTAATCACTCACTGCCTTTTGGAATTCAGTATTTTTTTACTCTTAGTCCATATCCTTTTTTCTTGACAACTCCAATTTGTTTTAATGATAATTTTACTGGATCTCCAGCTACCAACACTTTCAGGAAAAACTGTTTCGATTTTTTCTTTCTAATTATTTTCAAGACTGATAAATGTGGTTGATAGCTGAGTGGAGCTGAAGTTCCAGGGAACCAATATTTTTCCACAGAATCAATAGCTTTTTAACAGAGTACTAGTATTGCTGTTTCATTTATAATATATTGGCAAATCACAGAATAAGCTTAGCTGGAAGACATTCAAAAGGATCATCAAGTCCAGCACCCTTGTACAGCACCATCCCCAAGAATCACACCCTACCTTCGAGTGAGTTAACATCTTCTCCCAGACATTTTTCTGACTGTGAAGATCAGCATTTCTTAATATCTTGTCATTATTCTTTTGGGGTTTTTTTGTGTTCTTTAAAAAGACCTACTCCTAAATAACAAAGAAAATATGAAAACACTCTAGGAAAACACTTTCTTATATTTCCCACTCAGTTTCAGAATGCCTAATGAGGGCCTGGGAAAACGCATTAATGTCTGGTTTGATGCTGATTTTAGGTGTGGAAGTAAATTGAAGAAAAGCTGTTGTCATGTGAAGATATCCAGCAGAGCAGCCATTAATATAGATAAGAAAGTCTATTTTTACACAAGGGTAAACAAAAAAAAAGGTGTGATTCAGATACAAATAAAATTTGTGATACAAATACGAATATCTGAGCCATAATTAGTGAGATAAAATTAATCCTCATAATACATATATGTATGTGTGTATTGCAACTTGGTCCAAGATGCCTCACGCCAGGATACAAAATTCTATTCACTTACACTAGATCCATACCAAATAACTCTATAAAAAGAACATTCCTGCTTTGTACTTGGGGAGAGAGACTAAAAACTCTCACTTTAGACTGAGAACCTGTGGATAACAAGCCAGTTCTACAAAGCAAGCTGAACACTTTGAGTGATACACCATACCATAGGTAAAGCATAGGAGTTAATGTAGAATCCTACTGTTTGTAGTCAATAACTTATAGGGTGCAGTGCAGAGTTTTGGAAAGGATGATTTAGAAAAGAACAGGTGGTAGGGGGTTGGAGCTGAACATGGATTCATTGTGTCTCAGAGCAGAAAAGATGCCAGTGCATGCTCAAACAGAGGACTGTGAGAAGGAGTGGGAAAGGCACTATTACTGTAGCGATCAGAACATTACAGTCAGCAATATACTGTATACCCTGTGAAGTCTACCCTTTGGAAAACTAGTAAATAGGAGCATGAATAGATATAACACAGAAAAGGTTTCAAAAGTAGTTTTCTTTTTGGAAGATGTGTTTTTCAGCTGGATGCTACAGAAGTTTTATGTTTTTAGCTTAATATAGAGAAGGTTAAGTGAAAAAATTTGATCATAAATTCACTCAGAACCCTTAAATCAAGATAGGATGTCTTCCAAAAAAAATCATTGATTTTGTTCATCCAAATAATATGAGTTCAGTGTAAGAACTACTTGGGGAAATTTTGTGTCCTTTGTTATGGGGAACATATATAAGAGGAAAATATCGAAGGGAACAGGCATAACTCCATTTTTGCACCATTTACTAGCATCAAATATTATATCTATATTTAGTATTGTTGTCAAGACAGATATGCCAGCCTCCTGCATTCCTGAAGTCTTTACCACCTTGTGTACTGATTTCTTTCTAACTTTCTCATCCTTCTCTAGAAAAGAACCTACACTGATGCTTTGGAATGGTGTTTGTCAGGGATGTGAGTAGCATCTGCACGCAGAGCTGCACAGTGTCTCAGCACTTCTCCTAGGCCAGGGGAGTATGGATAGAGTTGTGCTGTCAGGGATGCCTGTGGCTGAGCTGTAATAGCTGCTATCAATGACTTTGAGATCTGAAGATATATGCTTCAGAAAAGAGAGACATTATTTTAGTTTTAGCTCTGTGAAGAAATGTGTGTTATCAAATGCTGATGGCATGTTTGTAATTGTTCTGTAACTTGAGCACTCACTCCAGTGAGCACAACACCCTCCAAATTTCCTGTTTCCTTCTTTCTCCAGTTTTCTGGCTTGCCTGTATGTAGCTGTGTAGCAAAACAGACCTTTTTCCAAGTATATATTATATATATTATTTTATATAATATAATAAAAATATAAATATATATTAAATATAATATATATATTTTTGGGTTTTTTTCCTAACCCAAGAATTAAAATTTTATTTTTGTTACTGTCTTACTGTCTTTAAAAGCACCTTCCTTGCTAAATTATTCTGACCTCTGAGCATAGCTGTCACAGATTTCCTTCTAGTCATTACTGGAAACAGTCCATGTGTCTATTGTATTGTGTTGATTTTGGCTGGGATAGAGTTAATTTTCATCATAGTATCTGGTATGGGGATGTGTTTTGGATTTGTGCTGAAGGCAGTGCTTATAACAGGGATGTTTTAGTTACTGCTGAGCAGCACCTACACAGAGCCAAGGCCTTTTCTGTTTGTCACACCATGCCAGCAGTGAGTGGGCTGGAGGTGCACAAGGAGATGGGAGGGGACACAGCCAGGACAGCTGACCCCAGCTGACCAAATGGATATCCCAAACAGTAAGACATCATGCTCATCATATAAAATTATGGAAAGAAGGAGGAAGGTAGGGACATTTGCAGTGATAGCATTAGTCTTCCCAAGTCACTGTTACGCACAACAGTGTCCTTCTCTTTTGGAGATGGATGAACATCTGCCTGCAGGTGGAAAGCAGTGAATGAATTCCTTGTTTCCCATCACTTGCATGTGCATTCCCATCACTTTTGCTTTATCTATCAAATTATGTTAACTCATAAGTTTTCTCACTTTTAATATTCCAATTCTCTTTCCAGTTCTGCTTGTGGGGGACTGAAAGAGTGTGGTTCTTAGTGACATGTATAGCGGTGAGTATCTTTCCTTTTGATTTTTGTGTTTTAATTAGGAAAACATTCTTTTTTTTTACTCCCTTGGGTCTTTGCTGCTTTGCAATCCTATCTGCAGTGTTACAGTTCTTGAAAGGACAGATTTTCTTATGCACTGAAAGGAAATCTTTAGGACATGATTTTCAAAAATTTCTGACTTCTGCTTAAGTCTGCCTCCTCTGATGTTTATACCAAAGAAGATTTTTACCATTGATCAAAACAGGTAAATATTCCTTCCCTTGGATTTATTTTGAACATGCTTGTTCAGTACCATTCCTCGCAATTTTTTTCTTTTCAATCTACGTAACCTGGAACAAAGGAAAACACCTAGCAATGAAATAATCAAATACTATATTCTGATTTGTTGCATCTCTAAGTATCAAGATGTTCTGCGTATATTCAAAACCAAGTGCATTTGTTGCTTAAAAAGCTGATCTCCACTAATGACTTCAGGAGTGAGATGTTATTTTATCTGGTGTGTTATACAAATATCAGTCACAGCCATACTACATCAGGCTGCTTGCACACAGCCAGAAAGAGATGATGTTTGCTTGTGAATTATCCTTCCAAGGATGGTCCATGTTTGCCCTTACCAGAAGGTGCCATGTCAACTTGCACTTATTTCAGGACAGATCAGATAATTGCTGTTGACACACCCTCCTACCATATGCTAAACTCAAGGGGATACTATATCCAGAGTGTATTTCACAAAGTGTATGTCCAAGGCAACATACCCCAGATCATTTTTACAAAGCTTCCATGTATCACAATAGTAGCCTCTGAGAAGGTATCCCTATATCACTTTGTAATATCCATAAATATCCAAGAGTGTCACTGGAACCTGCTTACAGATGCAATTGCAAGTGGAGAGACACCTGGTTGGGCCAGATACAGCATCCACCTGCAGAAAATGACACTTTCCTGCAGAGAAACATGTACCTTCCCATGCCCACCTCTGTTTTGATTGTTCTGTGAGAACTCTTGCTCAGGTGTGGCTGCTCTTTTGTGGGAGCTCCTGGGACAGATGGAGGCAGACGAGTAATGATCACAAGCTGAATATGCATTGCTCTTTTCACTCCAGCAGGGGCTTCACCACAAATCCATCACCACTGCTGCATGTGCAGTGAGCTGAACAAGGCCCTGACTGTAGCTGATCAGTATATACTCAGGCCATGAGATTATCATGGATGCTCAGGACCAGAAGGAGAGGAAGTGTGACCATAGCTGTGAGTGAAAATGTATACTGGATAGAAGCCTGGTGGAGTATGAGTTTCTTTGTAGCCTTTCTGGCCATGATTTTTGTGGCCTGTGGGTTTGTGGCATCCCTCAGCACTAGAAAAAGCATGGATGTGAGCAGGTCCTTCTAGAGCTGTTTTATGGGCTGGTGGTGTGAGTGCAACAGGGCACTGCAGTGTCTCAGTGCAGACCTTCAAATATTCTTGAATAGTTGTGTAATTCATTCTTCTCAAATACTTGTGTAATATATCAGCTGGCTTTTTGACTCTGCTAAAGGTGGGCAAAGAGATTTTTACATGTATGTAACATCTACTCCAATCCTAAATCTCACTGTGGTGATACTATGTTTCCTTCTGGAATACTACACCTGAAGTAACCCATACAATGGTGGCAATATTGAGTGTTTAATAATCTTATGAGTAACATTATGACCCCACATAATTCAGGAATAATCCTCAAAAGGGTGGTGTTGGGAATCAGGGCATTTTACATTGATTTCTAATAACTTTGGAATTAATTTTGTAAAATAAGGAGAAACAGTAATGCAAAAGGCAATGATCATAGGTTGCAGCTTGGAAGACTCAGTCTGGATAGAAAGAAAATCACTCTTAAAAAAATGCCCTGCTTTGAGCCAGGTCACCAGGGAAGCAAGCCATAAACTCTCCATCAGTGGGTGTTTTCACACATGGCTAGGTAAACCTTATGTGGCTTGGGCTCTTGACCGCCTAGAATTTCTGTCCACAGGTCAGACTAGATGAGCTGCAGTGGTCTCTAACAAGTCCTAGAATCTCTTGTTATTATGAAAAGGCCATGCAAAAAGCTACCATTAATTCATTTAATGTGAAATATTATTAATTAATTTACTGTTAATTTGTAGTTCATCTTTGCTGACAGTTAATGAAAAACACATAATACCGAATATCCCCAAAACTTTGGACTCAGTGCCTGTTGCTATAAAAGATCTATGCGGAATCTGCAACACATATTTTATTGCAAATGCAGTCTTGTTCCTATTGCTCCATGTTTCTAGATTCCTCAAAATATTCAGCTGCATATGGCCCATCTTTTCTCTTTCTACACCTGTAATTTATTGAACAATCTGAGGAAGCATTCAGAAAGGAGATGGAAAGTACCATGTCACCTTTCCCTCTGAACAGCTTTGAATTACTTTCCTGTAATCATTACTGCAGATTAATGCCATCAAAGAGCAGTTCTGCAGGAGATAAAATGAACAGCCTCTGATAAATTTATCATTATAGCAAATCACACCAAGTAGGATTTCTTTCCTCAGCCTGCAGAATTTACAAATGGGGGTTTTTTTCCTTTAAATTTTAAAGGTTTCCCTAGCAGACAAGGGCAACCTGAAAGTCAGTATGAAAGTCCTGAAGGCATGCTATTCTGGCCATGCCGGGGAAAGGTAATGAAATATATTTGCTTAAAATTTGTAGTACTACATTGTATCATTGTGTTGAAAAGGAACTCATATAAGTTTAACCTTCTTTAATGAAAAGTTTATTGCCCAAATGATGATACATTTGGCAGCAGAGGCCACTAGGGAATGATGTATAATTTCTCTTTTTTATTTGCCTTTATCCTAAGTCATCATCACTTGCATTAAGTAGGATTTAGCAGGCTTCCTGGTTGCACTGTGAAAAGAACCAGAGACACAGTCAGGGTCACCAGGTTTCTCTGCAGAGTAAAATCTGCTGCTCATGCTTCTCTGTCTTTTATCTCTCACCTGTTCCTTTAGCCATTAAACATTAACCACTATTGAGTGACTCAGAAGAAGGGCAGGAGGCACTTCTGGAAGAAGTTCAAGTACTCTGTTGATGAGAGCAGTACTAGCACCTGAACAGCACAGAAGATATGCTAAGCTGCATACTAAGTCATATTCCTCATTCTGCACAGAAAGAGGAAAAAGAATATCAATGCTAAATAAAGAGGAGGAGTGATCATTTAGGCTGACATCAAAGTACAATGCAATCAATGGGATTGTACTATTAAATGCCATGGATCTAACATGTAGTACTGTAAAGACAAAAGGAGGTTGTTATAGGACTGAAATCTGAATTGAAAAAGAACACCTGGAACAATGTTTGTGAGTGCTTTTTTGCTGTCTCAGTTATATCATATATTTGTTGGTGACTGTGGAGAAGTTGACCTGGACCCCAAGGGGTCTTCTGCATCTCCAACACCAGCTTTCCCACAGGCAGCAACAGAAACTTCCCTTGCCACCATCTCCCAATGTTCCACCCTCTTCATGACTCTTCTTTTCCTGATATGATAGACAGGCACACAGCACACAGTAAAGTTTGTTGATCTGTATGGCTGCTAAGTGATAAAATTATTATTACAACACGTGTACATTGGCTGGCAGTAATGTTACAACATGTAACACCCTACTATAGAATCATTGTTCTGCATTTTTGTTTCAGGCTTCATTTTTCAGTTAAGTATAACTCAGAATAATTCTCTTTAGATCTGACATTGATTCAATTTCATCCCTTTCTTTGACATAATTGAATTGGATAATTCTGTCAAAAATCTCCTAGCCATTTTTGATCTAACCTCAAACACAGTTAATCAAAACAGGCTTCATTGGTTTAAGAGAAATAACCAAATAACTTGAAGTTTTGTTATTAGACCTCTCAAATTCCTGTAATATTTGGTAGGTGTATTGTCTTCAAAGAGTGTATATAGTTTCTACATGTTAGAAGATAGCTGAGTTGCAAGGAGCTAGCTGAGAGAGGAAAATATTCTGCATGCCCTCTTGTTGCTGCAGTTCTTGTACCTTCAGGAGAGGCCCTGGGAAGAAATGGGGCTGGAGAAAAGATCTTGGTGTATTATATGACTGAGTTCTAAGTCCTGGCTTTAGCATCAACTCCGTATACAGCTAAGAACAAATTATTTTACCCCTTGGACTTCATTCCCTCTCTGTAAAATGTGGTTAATAGTATTTACAAGCCTTGCCTGACTCTTTCACAGGAATCATGGGGATGTTAATGAAAAAATATATAGCAAGATATCATACTGTGAACAACTAAACCATTGTAATAGCAATATCAGAATATACATGGAAATAAGCACACCAGTTTCCACAACAGAGTATGTCTTTGCAAGATTATATTTCCTTATTAATTCCATTTCTATTGATGAACACACAAAAAAACCCCCATGAGGATAAATAGGTGAAAGCAGTCAGGGAGTTTTCAGCTCCAAGACTAATTCCAGCTTGTCTTTCTCTTCCTCAAGTCAGAATTTTAGTTTAGATGATCACAGAAAAGTCTGAAACTACTTTCCACCTTTCTTGTGTTTCTCTGTTGCCCAACAGTGTAAGGCAAAGAAATCTTACAGGGGGAAAAGGGTTTTTCAGTTACTGTGTTTGATTTAATTAATTTTCAGTTTATCCTTGCTTAGCTAGTATCTTGACATATTAATATCTTTATCTGATGAAAGATGGCCCAAATTGGGGTGGGCTTAGAAAGTCAAGGAGGTTCAACTTTGCATGTTACTAGTCTCCTTAAATAATGAGAAATTGATGTTTTGAAAGTGTGTGTATTCAAAGATTTGGCATGGGTTTTTTTAATACAAGAAAGGAAACAGTGTGAGGTCTCTATTCTTGGCTAACTTTATCCTTGCAGGTATTTTCTTCTGTAGTTATACTAAGTCTCAGTGTTGTTGCTGGCTTCTGCTTTGTTGTCACATCCCTCTTTTTTCTGGTTTGGATTTTCCCTTCTGTCTGCCCTTGAAGTTTTTCTCGTTCCTCTGACATAGTCCTTGACACTGACACTTGTCATGGTTTAGAAGCAGCAGCCACTACTTTAATGCCCCCCCACCCCACATACCCGTTCCTCTCTCCCTTCTGATACAATAGGCAGAAATTACAAATTGAGATTAAAACAATTTACTGGAATACAGCAAAGTGATAAGAAAATGAGCAGTAACAGCAACAATGCTAATAACAGCAGTGTATAAAGGAGGTGGTGTTTTACATACTTCCTTCTCAGAGAGCCCCTTACTTCTGCATCCTAGCCATGATGCATCTGGTGTAGAATAACAGCCCTGGCATGGCCACGTGGCTTCAGGCTCTACCCCACCATGGTTACTGAGAAAAGAATTGCTCTATCCTGGCTGAAAACCAGGACAACACTGAAATCTAAAAGGGTCCCTGGCAGACTATTACTCTAGTAGTTCAGGAAGTTCTGGGAGGGGTGTTTGACAGCAGAAGAGTTTGCAGTGTTGAGGGCTGATGACTCAGGAAACAAATCTTGGTCCAGTTGGTGTCATGAGATTTTTAAAGGGAATTTATCTTGCTCAAGGACACTTTTCTCTCACAATATAGTGTATCTCATGAAATCAGGATAAGGCTGCTCTCTGTACCATGCCCTGATCTGCTATAGTATTTTCAAATCCATCTGCTTTTATTAATGCTTTTTTCCTAATTATTTTCATCATATAGAACATTAAATGAAGGCAAGCAAAACTAAAAATTAATCATATTTTCCTATAAAGGGGTGTGTGTAGTGGACATACAGAGGTGACAGGTCATTGTATAAAGAGAACTTGCTGAGAGAACTGTATCAACATATTGTTCAGTATGAGGCACAACTCCAGGAGAGCCTGGGTCATATTTTTGCATTATACCAGTCTTTTTAGTAGGTCAGAAAAAACTCAGGAATTTCATCTACAATTTAACACCATCCCCTTCATGATTATGTGACCTATTTATGACATATCACAGTTTGAGGATTAATAATGCAAATAGCAGAAAAAGATGGAAGGAAACTTTCTGTGTGTTGCTTTGTACAAGAGATAATGGTCTGATGTAGGTGAAGTGTTAAGAATGGAGTATTTGTTCCTTATAATGCTTTTACAGACGTTTTTGTGGTAATGGAATGAAATGATCCTGAATGGTCTTTATCTTTTAGGGGTTCCTGAGGAAGTTAGTGATTCACAGAGCACTGGAAGTTTCTTTGTTGTGGGCTGTTTAAGCATCTGCTTCTAAATGTCAGGACAGGCCAGCTGTCATGTTTTATACATGTCTTTAGAATATAGATATGCATTAGTCATTGCAAGAAGCTGCCATTTCAAGTGTGGGAGCAATTGAGATTGCTCAGGATTGATTGCTGATTTCTTTCCCAGTCTCCTACAAGTTTTTAGCTACTGTCTTAATGATGGGCTTTGTTCAGAAAAGCATAACACAAGAGTGTACTTTTTGCAGGTTCAATATGAATTATAGAGAAATAGTGCAATTGTTCTTCATCCACCCACAGGTTACCAACAAACTGTCTCAAAATCAGGTCGAGTGTCAGATGAGTTTTGTGGTCATTTGTCATGCATGTTTGTATGGAGTATTAGCTTCATCTCCCATTTTTAGAGTTGTTTTTCTTTCCTCTGTCTCAGAAATAGAAATACTTCTATTTTCTGTTCTTAAGGGAGAATGTAGAAGGAAGATTTTGTTATTTTCCCACTGAATTGCATTCCACAGAGGGGAGAGGAAAAGACACAGAGAATACCTTTTCCGCTGAAGCAGTGAAATTTGCCTTTTGGTTACATGGCTCCAAACAATTTCAGACCACGTGTTCATTCAGATGTGAATGGCAGTGGGGAGACCCCCAAACATTTCAGAGGGTAGCAGAACAAGGCAGCTGGAGGGGAAGGAGAACTTGCAGATCCTCCTTTGCTGCTGGAAGTCACTGACTTGGATGGCATTTCGCTACCTTCATCTGGGAACCAGCATGTGTTTCACAGTGCTCCTGATCTCATTGGTGTGCATGTTCCTTCTTTTATGTTTCTTTGAGTTTTAGTCTCTTCTGAGATGTTTTGAGGGGGGGGGGGGGGGGGGGGGGTGTTGGTTTTTTTTTTGTTTTTTTTCCATCAAGCTTGGCCTTTAAGCTTGTTTAAATACAGAATTGTTTAAATGCAAAATCTGCACTCTGCTCACAGATGACTCTTTTTGTGTGCCCTTACAACAGCAACTGTCTTCACAGCATTAATGTCCCCTTCTGTTATGGTGGTATGCAGGCACCTGAGACCACAATGATAGAGCCTGTGTCTATCCCACTGCCCAGGCAGGAAGCACCAGGGGCAGCCCCAGACCCAAGCACAAGTATCCTCCCTGGGATTTGGGAGGTCCCTGATGTGGGCCCATGGATGAGTCTGGCTCAGTGGGGCCCATGGCTGGGCAGGGCAGGGCTGTGGCCAGCTCAAGGCTGGCCATCTAGCCCCATCTCTGGGGAAGAGATAGAGTCCTGGGCCATGGGCAGGTGGGGAGAGGCTGTGAGGGCTGGAGAGGCATGCAAGTGCCCTGGCACCTCTGAAAAAGATGCAGCAATAATGTATAAAGGGCTTGCACAAACTGACTGGGCTTTAATTGACTGTGTTTATGGTCCTGCAGCTTCAACAAAATGGTTCCAGTGTGTCCTGGGGTGATGTTGTGAGGTTTGTATCCCCAATCGTCTGCTCTGATTAGGCTGGAGATGTTCTCCAAGCTGCCTCAGAAGTGATTGGGACAGAAACCCAACTCCTTCTGGCACCCCGACTACCAGTGCTGGGGTGGATGTTCAAAGGAAAGGTTCCTTCCACCCACCATGCCACCAGTGCTACATGGAGCAAGTGGATTGCTCTTATCACACAGCGCGCCCGTATTGGAAACCCAAATCGCCCTGGGATTTTAGAGTTAATTACAAACTGGCCCGAAGGTGAAACTTTTAGTGTCACAGATGAAGAACAAGAACCAGTGACACGTGCTGAAGAGGCTCCACCATATAACCAACTACCAGCAGAGGAAAAACACTATGCTCTTTTCACTGATGGTTCCTGTCACATTGTAGGGATGAACCAGAAGTGGAAAGCAGCCGAGTGGAGCCCCACACGACAGGTAGCAGAGGCTACTGAAGGAGAAGGGGGATCAAGTCAATCTGCAGAGCTCAAAGCCGTTCAACTGGCTCTAGACATTGCTGAGAGAGAGAGGTGGCCCAAGCTCTACCTCTACACCGATTCATGGATGGTAGCCAATGCTCTGTGGGGATGTCTGGAGAGGTGGAAAGAGGCCAACTGGCAGCGTAGGGGAAAACCAATCTGGGCTGCTGAGGAGTGGAAAGACATCGCTACCAGAGTAGAGAGGTTGCCCGTGGAAGTCCGCCACGTAGATGCTCATGTCCCCAAAAGTAGAGCTAGTGAGGAGCACCAAAACAATAAGCAAGTAGATCATGCCACAAAGATAGAGGTGTCAAAAATAGACTTAGATTGGGAACACAAGGGAGAGTTGTTCCTAGCCCGATGGGCCCATGATGCCTCAGGCCATCAGGGTAGGGATGCCACCTATAAGTGGGCACGAGACCGAGGGGTGGATCTAACCATGGACAGTATTTCACAGGTTATCCACGACTGTGAGACGTGTGCTGCCATCAAACAGGCCAAGAGGCTGAAGCCCCTCTGGTACGGTGGGCGGTGGTCCAAGTACAAGTATGGGGAAGCCTGGCAGATTGATTACATCACACTGCCCCAAACCCGCCAAGGCAAGCGCTACGTGCTGACCATGGTGGAGGCCACCACTGGATGGTTGGAGACCTACCCTGTGTCTCATGCTACTGCCCGGAACACCATCCTGGGCCTGGAAAAGCAGGTCCTGTGGAGGCATGGTACCCCTGAGAGGATTGAGTCAGACAATGGGACTCATTTCAAAAACAGCCTTATCAACACCTGGGCTAGAGAACATGGCATCGAGTGGGTGTACCATATTCCCTACCATGCACCAGCTGCAGGCAAGGTGGAGAGGTACAATGGACTGTTAAAAACCCAGTTGAAAGCCTTGGGTGGGGAATCTTTTAAGAATTGGGAGCAGCATTTAGCAAAGGCCACCTGGCTAGTTAACACTTGGGGTTCCACCAACCGAGCAGGTCCTGCCCAGTCTGAGTCCCTGAATATAATAGATGGAGATAAAGTCCCAGTGGTACATGTCAGAGGTTTGTTAGGAAAGACTGTGTGGATCAATTCTGCCTCGAGTGCAGACAAGCCCATTCGTGGGGTTGTCTTTGCTCAGGGACCGGGTTGTACATGGTGGATTATGCAGAGAGATGGAACAACACGATGTGTACCTCAGGGGGATCTGAGTTTGGGACGAGAATGATATGTAAGTGTTAAAGGTCTGAGCAAGTGAATGATGGAGAAGGAAATGTGTGTTGAAGGTCTGAGCAAGTGAAAGATGGTGTTTTGAGTGACTAAAATGAAGTGGGGATTGCCTGCAATTTTTGAGGGGAATAGATGGAAGTTTCTAATAAAATGCATGATGTTGGTATTATGTTGACGATATGGAGATAAGGGGTGGAATGTCCTGGGGTGATGTTGTGAGGTTTGTATCCCCAGTTGTCTGTTCTGTTTAGGCTGGAGATGTTCTTCAAGACTGGCTCGGGGAAGTTTTGTTTTGGTTTTGTTATCAGTGTACAGCTAACAGTTGGAGGGACACAGACATACACCGCTGCTTTTGCCACTGCTTTTGCTGCTGCTTGCTTGCCTGCTTGCTTGCTTGCTTGCTTGCTTGCTTTTACTCCTGCTTAGTTCTTTAGTTAGTTTAACTAGACAGTCCAAGATTCTTCTGGACTGCTTTCCTTTTCCTCTCTTCTTCATGGAATTATTCAAGTCTGCTCTGGACTGGGACCTGGGAAACACCGCGAGTCTGCACTCTGTCCTGCAGCAGGCTGCCCAGCGCCGGAGAGACCAACAGAGCGACCACTCCCCAAAGAAAGACTGAATTGTTATCCCTTCAGAACGGTGATTGTTCATCTTGTGTGTTGGGGGGTGCTCCGTCTGTTAAATAAACAGGTTTCTTTCCACTTCCCTCCGAGGAATCCTTCCCAAACCGGTGGGGGTGGGGAGGGGCCATGGGAGTCTGCTCTTTGAAGGGGCCCCTTTGGAAGTTTCTCCCCAAACTTGCCCTAAGCCAGGACACAGTGATAGAAATTCTGCCAAGAGTCCTGGGGTTCAATCTAGCAGATCCACAATCTGTGCCTGGCCAGCAAAGAGGAGGAAAAGTTGTTTGGGGTGATTCCCCAGACCCTGTTCCCCTGTCACCCACTGCTGCCCATCCCAGACCATGCGCACAATGAGCACCATGTCTGGCCCCACTCAAGGGCTAGAGAAGGGGTTCTGCCTGCTCTCCTGAAGGTAAATCTGTTCTTTTCTCCCAGCGTCTCATGCGTGAATGGTGAAGCACTGTTTGCCCAATGAGAACAAATATTTTGCCAGTGAGCCACAAAGTTGTTTCTCCAATGTTTACAGTTTCTTTATGCAGGAGTGCTTTAGTCACAAGGCAGCTTACAATGAACAAACAGGCTGTAAGTGCTGATATGGGTAATGTTATGAGGTGCAGTCATGGAGAGGGCAGAAAACACTCATTTTACTACTAACACAAAATAGACCTTGTACAGGTAAGCATGCCTGTGTGGAAATTACTTGTATACAAAACCATATTTGCCTTCAGTTATTCTGATTCTGACCTCCAAGACAGAAACAAAAATAATGCCACACCATTTAAATATCTAATTATCAGTCTTTAATTATGAATTACAAATAACCACTTGTGGCTACTTTAAGAACATACTACAGCCAAAATTTTTCTTCACAATGCACTTGCAAAAAAAGAAAGCAATAATTAATGCAATCTAAACTGATTATGCATTATTGGGAAACAAAAAATATGATTACTTTATGTCAGCAGTGTTTTCACAATGAGAGCTATGAATGGTGATCTGCCTGGTGGATTTTGTGTGGGCCTGTACCACAGAAGAGACGAGGATTCTTCATTCACTATAAAATTAAGCACAGGTGAAAGCTTTTGAAAGCTTGGAAAGAACTAATATACTTAGACACTACATCAAAATACATGAATAAGACACAAAATAGTAGTTATTGTGGTGATGTGGTCTAGTGAGCTGTAGGGAAGGGGAAAAAAATAATTCAAGGAGGATTGATTTATTAATATTTCGTCTTCCTGCAGTTTGACACCTTGCTCTGTTTTCCTCATTTTTTTCCATCTTTCCTGTTAGTTTAATTTTTTTGTCCCCCTTCCATGCATGCAATATGAAGCTTTTCATACTTTAGCAGAGGTATTGAGGACTTGGATTACTGTTTGCTCATGGTTGAGGATCCTTAGTGTGGGATCCAATCAGCACAAAATGCTTGTGGGGCCATGACAGCTGTTGAGCAATACCAGAACATCTTTTAGGGAGCCACCATCAGCACTGGGACATGGGTTCATGTCAAGGGGGCCCAGGCTGTTCTCCCTAATCACTGACACTGAACAGTATCAGGTGTTCCAGAATGGATTAACAAGTCTCCATGAGGAAAGGACAGCTTACATATGGGGAACCTAACAGAACTAAAGTGACTAATATTGTCACCTTGGTAGTTTTTAATGCTCCTGTTTAGTTAAACTTTTTTAAAGTGTAGGTGTTTTTCTGTCTCTGAATCTTTCTAACTCTGCAAAGGTCTAAGAATCAGACATAAGGAGGTGTCCTGCCTGAGTCTGAACTGTGCCTCAAGTCATTGCTTTTAAATGTTATCAGGCACCCTCCTGTTCTTATAACAGTTTGTATTTTTTTCATTTTTCTACTGAAAAAATATCTTCAGGCTGTATTTCATAGCCTGAAAATGTTCTTTATTATTTGAGTTTTCTCTACAATTTTGACTGCTGATAATGTCTCCACAAATCATGCAAGATTACACTATTTGGGAGAAATAATGCACAAATATTCAGCAGCAGTTGTATAATTATTTTTTTTTCCTTTGAAATAACTTGAATCTATCAGACAAAAAGCATAGTACAGATGCAACATGCCTTTGATACTGGATAGTTGAACTCCTCAGAAGATGCTTGAATGGATATGTATGAAGGATAATGAGTTTATTGAATATCTTCTGTAAAATACTGGAAAGGAGGCACACACAACTGACCTTGTCTTTTACTGGTAGACTACAAACATTTTACTTTTATTAGCTTGTTAGGACACCAGGACTCAGCTAAATGGTATTATAGTTAAATGGTGAAAGTTTAGTATATTAATATCCCACTTGTTCACTCTAAATTAATGGCCTGGAGACTGTGAAAGCTTTATGATAGATCTGGGCTGTACAGTGCAATTTAAAGCTCCCTTTTCTTCACTCTTTGGTGTGGGCGCCTTGGCTTTCAAAGTGACTGAAGAGTCCAAAGTACCCAGAACACATAAACCCCTGAGTGAGGAGGATTTATTGTGGTTAGGCAACATATGGCTGCACTGAAATGTGTGATCCTGAAGAACATGGGAAGAGAAAAATTTTATTATCAAAAAATTAAAGCAAATTTTCCCTGTGAGATGTGCAAGTTCACACAGTCCTGCAGCCACTGAAAAAAGTTGTACCAATGCTTCCGTGAAAATTCACATTTCCAGCCTTAATTAACCTTGGATTTGTTTCTTCATATTCTGCTTCCAGGCAATCACTGTGTGTTTTGTTTTGCTCTGTTCTGTTTTTTTTTTTTTTTTTTTTTTTAATATGTGTCTCCCAAATGAGAGCTGTAACATTTAGAAGTGACATCCTTTGAAATTAAAGGGGGAGACTTATAAAAATTAAATGTTAGGAAAATGGAACTGTCTTCACACAGTTTTAATATGTCTTGTCTTCCATCATCATTTTCCTACAGCACTCTTAGTTTCCAAACAAATTTTTATTTGATAGAGGAATGCAGCAGGGTGGCTACCACCATGCACTACTGTACTCTTTATGGACCAGGCAGATCCAGATCCTTTTTGTGAACAAGACAGGTTAACTACAGATGGTATCATCCCTGTAGCCAAAGTCACATTTACATAAAATAACTCATTGGTCTGCAACGTAGAATAGTATGGTCTTAAGTTTGGAGCCAGTTCCACCAGTCACAATTTCTTCACACTCATTTTAAGACAGTTTAAATTTGGGGTGATCTGTGCCCCCAGTGCAAAATATAATTACATCTCATTTTAACTTGGTAACTCTAGATGAAGCTGCAATGCAAAACCTAAACTGCTAAATTAACGGAATGGAGCCATCTGTGTTGTCTGAATGTGACCCCACAAAAGAGAACATGAATCTGCTCCAAATGTAAATTTCTTTGCTGTGTTTATTTTTTTTTTATCACTCTTGAAAATTTCTGGTTACTCCATGATTTTTTTTGTCTGCTAAAACAGTTTTAGATGTATATAGCAGAAGATTTAGAAAATAAGAAATAGATTTTCTGCCTTGAACCTCTGTTGGATAAATTCTGGATGGGAGGTCCCATATCTGCGTGGAGCAGGTGCGTTCTCATACAATTTCACTCTTTTACTTTTTACAATGAGATGGTAGAAACAGACCTGTTTCAATAAGTTTTTTGAGAGAATTTGTTTTCCTGTTCTGTTAATGAAATATTTCAGATATTAGCCATCTTAAAAGGAACCCTTCCTTTTTTGTATGTTCCCTGAGAGGCAGCTAACTCTATATATTGCTGCATACTTTTCAGTAACTTACCCCTAATTTGTCCATAATGAGATCCACAAACCATCTCACAATTTTTGTGATGTTGTTACCTCTTAAAAAATTTACCCCTTTCTATTGTAAAAATTTAAGCTACAAGCTACTTAGATACTTAGTCTGCACTCATACAGACAGAGCTCTTTATTCATAGTGCAAATTCATTGAACAAATGAGTTTCTAATAGAAAACAAAAGTTTCTGGTTTTCATCATGGCAGATAAAGTGTAATTATCATGTATATAACCACTTACAATAATTTCAGTTGCTTTTAAAATGGAGGGGTTTTTTTTGCAGTAATTTACATGGAATATGGTTTGGTTTATTTGAATGGCCTTTTATTTCAATAGGAATGCAAATCCTGGCACTTTTAACAAATTTAGATATTATGTGTGATTGCTATTTTGGTATTATAGAATATATATAAAAGTAAAAAAAATGCAAATTTGAAAATTATAGCCTACACTTGCATTAAATTAAAAATCTCTTTCAGTAAGAAAACCATTGTGTTGTGTATTAACTAATCATATTTTTACGCAGAGTTAAACACAGTATTTTACAGTTCAGCTGGCTGAAAATTTCAAAAATTTTTAATAAAATTAAAATCTTTCTTCTGGGTCTCAAAATGTTTTCCATAGGTTTTGTGACCAGATAATGGTTAACTTAGTTAACCATTAGTTTTTTTTTTCTATTAACATTCTTCTGTATGTGAATCACACATTTTAATGAGATTTCAAAAAGCATAATTCCAGGAATGATTCTGCAGTAAAATTAATTAAATACTTTAAATAATCAAGATTTTTTTCTATTAAAATTAGACATGTTGACTCTATACCTTAGCATCACAGGAATATGCTACCCTTTTGAAATATTAGATGGGAGACATTTCAGCATGCCCTCATTTATACTTCTTGTGAGCTAGTTCTTAAAATTTATTTATTTAATTACAGTGGTCCTATACAAGCACAATATGATTTCAAAGTTTTCATGTTCTGAATGTTTTTGTTAATCTTGCTGAATAAGTTATTCAGATATTCCTTCTAAGTTGCTTATCAATCCTCTTGTGTCCATTCTGCAACCCTTCTGCTTCACAGGATGAAGATAGCATGAGATGGTTTAGGTATGCAGACTATTTTGTTTTACAGACGATTTCCCTTTCCTTACTTGCTGCTTCTTTGTTTGTGACTCCTTACTTGGTGCTAAGCACTGCTCATACGATTGTCTTTTCTCTGCATTATGGAAATGATATTTGAACACCCTGCAGCAGAAGATTTGAAATGATGTATAAAATCAATTGGATTTTGAACACTGCACTACATTTATCAAACTAATTTTTTCTCTTCAAAGTTTATATAGGATCTTTGGGAATTCATTTGTATCTTACAGGATGCTTTTCAAAACATTTGAATCCATAATCCAGGCTTGCAACAGAAAAAGAGTAAAAACACGTAAGACTGGCTCATTGAATCACTTCAAAATATCACACAGTCTCTTGGTGGGGATTCTTTGAGAAAGAAACAGAGTTAATAAAAATCTTCTTTTCAAAATTGGTTAAATTTGAGGCCATGATAGAGTCACTCTGCTCCATTTAAATGCACAGGTAAGCTCAAAAAAACAAGAGTACTCTGGTCAGCTTTAAAAAATAGTTCAGTCTGAACTAGGCTCATAAAACTGGGATGATTTGGTCTCAGTTATACATGAGTTTGTCTATGACAATATACAATCTGGAATATCTGGCAGTTTACTGTGCAGATAATACAGTGAACTGTACATCATACTGAGGGAACCAGGCCTTTGGTTGCATTTGGGGATTGGGCTTTGTGTTTTTATAAAAATATTATCCAGCTATTAATACACAGGAAGTCAGCATAGTGCCTTACATAAAGTGAATTGTCAGAGCATATAAAAGATGGAAAAATCCAGTTTGGTAAGCAAGAATTACATAGCTGCTTCAGAAACATATGTCCATGCTAGCTTCAGAAATACAGTATGACTCATCTTGAGACAGGGCATGGAATTTAAACCTCTGTGTCCTTAGACAGCTATATGTGTGTAAATGAATTTGTAAAATTTAACTGATAAGACTTGCTGTCATGTAAACAACTGGGCCCACAAAAAATTCTTATCAATTGTTGGAGGCTATTCAAAGCTGAAGAAAACAAAGGAAATACTCATGGGGCTGCATCCACAGGTGAAGGACTGTCATTTATATGGATTCTGAAAAGAGATCATTTTCCTTCCAGGCAGAACACAAGGAAACTGCAGACAAAGAGCTGTGTGGTCACCAATGGGAAGTACCACTATGCTTGCTCTGCTCTTACACTCTTTGCCAGGTCACTGCTGCCGGTGCCCATTGGAGATAAACTGATGAGCTGCTGGGCACCTTCGTCTCACCAAGCACAACTCTTGCTCTATAATGATACTCCAGGCAGGAGCATCTGGAGGCTCGAACTGTGGCTGCTACAGAGTTCTTACGCAGGAGGCAGCTGCTGGGTTATATTCACAGCACTGAAGCATGAGCCACAAACCTCAGACTATCCTCAGTCCATGTCTAGGGGGCTGCTGGGACTGCAGGCCCTACTGTGCTGCCTGATTGACCCTGTTTGTTATGCTCATTGCCATTCACAGCTATTGTCAGTACAAGATAAATTCTTCTTGCAACAGTGCCCATCATGACGGGTTTTGTGGCAGACTTCAGTACTTTCTTTCCCGGTGCCTTAAAACATTCAGAGAGAGTCTTCATTCATCTTTATGGGAAATGATGAATCCAGAAATTTTATGTTGAAACGTTGCTGCCTTTGTCTTTAAACTTTCAGAAATTGTGCATAAGTGTTTCAAATGTGTCAAAAGCAAGGCAAATTCAGACTGTAAAATAGTCTTGTTCTTGCACCATCCCAATATATTAAGATAAGATTTTGCAGCTGGATCTGGTGAACCTTGGGCTGTGCCATCAACTCAGACCAGAGAAATGAACAGACTGACCTAAAGATTTATACAGACATCCTCTAACCAACTTTTTTACTTCTTGTTAGTGACAGTCAACCATAATATTTTCAGGCTTTAGAGAAATTCAATGAAACAAAGTATTTTATAGTTGTAGTTTCAATCTCCTGCTTGTATCTAAAAAAAGAATGGCTAAATAATTTTGGGATAGCACAAAATTGCAGTATGCTCCTAAAGGAGAATCTCTTCTTCAGCAGCCCTAAGGGAATGAACAACATTGTTTTCTTGTCTTCTTTTTCTTGCTCAACAGTTACAGCACAATCCATATAATTCAATATTTCCTTGATGGAAGTGTATTACAAAACAAGTAAATATATATTTCCTTGACATTAACTATGTCCCATTGCTGCCTATGTGTTTATATCTAACCACACACACCTAAACTTGTGGTTAACAAATAAGTGATGACTGTGGTAGATCCAGGCTGCACCGTGTTAAGTCTCACTGCACTTATGTCTCAGCCAATAGCTACCAAATACCACAGTACTAATCCCTAAGAGGCTGTGATTCAATGGAGAAGTATTTAACAAAAAAAAAGAATGCTTTGAGGTACTTGTTTTTTATTCTGCTAAATTAGTTGTGAACTCAGAACAAAAGAATAAATTTCCTTTTTAATCTTTTTTTTTTAACTGTTCAGTATTTATGACTGATTATCTGTAACCATAGCAATCACTGGACAGCTTGATGGCATTTAAAAAAGAGTAACTTGTATCTGCATGCAACTGTTTATCTGAAAACCACAGCTATGCAGGGAAAAAGGCTCAAAATATTTATTTATTTATTTTAACTTTTATGGATTTTGGTTTTTATTTTCTTGCATTTTTAAAAATTGGCAGATATATTGATATTATGGCCTCAGACAGTTCTTTACTTACGCCCAGGTAACTGAAGCCCTGTCTGTATTATTTTGCTTATTGTATTGTTAACACTGTTTTCATCTGTCCTTCTATATTAGGCCAATTTATCATAATATATATGTACATCTAATATCAATCCAATATGAAGCTTGCATCTAGATTCTGATGTGAACTCTTCCCAAGGATGTAACTTCTTCTAACAAAACCTAAATGAGTTTTAATCAAGAAGGTATCATGACTCTCCTGTTATACCCTTAATAAATCTCACCCGGGGCTTCAGGGAAATGCTTGAGAAATCAGACAAATTTCCTGGCTTTCCCATTTTATGTCTTGCTGACAAATTCTGTCCCAGTGTGTCTGCATCTCATTTTCCATTTTTCTTCATTTCAGGGCATTATATGTGCTTTATATGTTTGAATGAATCCAAGAATGAAATTAAGGTGGAAATACAAAGAGTCCAAATCATATTTTCAGATGACACAAAGCTGGAAGGGATAGAAAATTCGTGGGAAAATGAGACTAAAGTAACGTACAGTTTACTTTAGATTGGAGAAATGGCCTGAAATCAATTAAACTGTATTCATTGAGGATACTGGCAAACTGGCTCACGTAGGAAATAACAAACAGCCCCCCCAAAAAATAGAAACATTAAAAAACCCGACAATAAAACAAGAGAGGTTAAATGCAAAAAGGAAAGCTTTATGTTTAAAGTAAGGAAAAAAAAAATATAGGCTAAGTCCTGAATAATATGCAATGGTTTCTCCCAGCTTCATTCAGATAGAACAAGAAAAACATAAGCAAGGGATATTTCTGAGTGAAGTTGTGGACTCCCTAACATTGTCTAATACTGTTTAAATTTGAAAGCTGTTCTACTTTTCACTCAGAATTTATTTTGGTCAGATGCCTGAGTAGTTGCACAATGAAAAACTTCAGAGTAAACTAAAAATATGCGTGAGTCCTTTCCATTCTTCTCCCCTTTTGAATACTTTCAATAAACCCTTTTACATTGGAAGCCACATAATTAAATTGGAGCTAACTAACCCAAAATGTCTGCCTTTTATCCCAAAAGACATTTTATGACTAGGGAACACAAAGCCTAATTCTGTACAGTGTCAGCATATTACAAGTAGCATTCTTCTTTCATCAGTCACAGCCACACAGGACTCCCTGTCAGTTCTGCCTTATAGTCCTTTCTCACTGGAATTATATCTATGCATTAATTGCATTGGAGGTCCCAATTAAGCTTTCTTTTACTACAAATACTAACTGGAGTGATATAAATAGAGAGTGCTTTATACACACTAAAAAATGGTCATTAGAGAAATGAAATGTGTTGTAGGAGCAGATTTTCCCTCAGGGGAGAACCAGACAGAAGGGTAATAGGGAATTTAGCTTCTCATTGCCACTTCCCTGTGTACCTGTCTACCATGGGTCACAAAGTGGAATAAGAGCTGTGTAAATGCTGAACCTCATGCTTTTCTTTTTCTCTCATCATTTCACATTATGGTTGATTCCCTCCCTCTATTTTTTCTGGGGCTTTGACCCCTTTAAAACCTATAAAAAACAGGAACTGGGGTAAACCCAGTCCTCAAGTCCCTGTGTCTCATGATCTGTTTGGAAAACTGAACAAGAAATTCTTGTAATAAAATATTAAAGTTCTAAGAAATTTATTAAAGTAGGTGGTTCCTTTAATTCTTTATTAGATTGCCTCAAATATACAGCCAGGTAGTTATGTCAGAAGGCCTCTGACCAAATCTAGCTGGAGAAGGCTGGAAGGCATAATATAGTGCCATTTTACAGCACTAATTGTTTCTTTGCATGTTATTGTATTAGTTAGTATAAGTTTGCATGCATTTCTTGTGTGAGAGCACACCACCTACTGCTCTAAGATTACCGGCTGTACCATTTGAACACATTCCAGCAAAAACATCCTTACACATTCTGTCATAACTTTTTAAGAAGCTCCCAAAGCAAGAGCAGCACTCTTTCACTGACTGATTGCACTATGGGTGAGCCTTCCAGAAAAAGTTTTTCTCAAGTGGGTACCAAGTTATGGTACTGGAAAAGAAGCCAGACATCACTGAAGTTCAGGTGCACGTTATGTTGAAATTTTCTTTCTCAAGGCCAGAGGGAAGTGCCTCTGACTATCCAGGATCTCCTCCTGAAGCTGACATGCCTTTAACATATTGACTGAGGACATCTGGGAGAATCTGGTTCACACTGCTGGCAGGTGTTGGTGGGTACACTTTGCCTGAAAGGTGCTATATAAGACTAAGCTTGCTTGCTTGCTTGCTTCCTTCCTTCCTTTCCTTCCTGCCTCCCTTCCTTCCTGCCTGCCTTCCTGCCTTCCTGAAGGGTAGTGATTAAAACCTGAACTTTCTATATCTGTGCACAAGAATTCTTCATGGGAGACCCTCAGGAAAGTGGCAATGTTAAGTGAAACTGAAGAGTGCTTAGCATTTAGGAAATACTGCTGCAAACATAACCAAACAGCATGGATAAATAGTGGTACTATGGTACTGAAGGTGGAATTCTGCCCAATCATCCTGACAAGGAAACAAGAGGCAAAGGAGGGGAACTGATTCAGTTAGGTTGCATCCACAGGTCCTGTGTAATGAAACTTTTGGCTCTGAGTTGGCATTGTTTGCAAACAGAAGGTCCTACTGGCAGAAAATATGGTACTTGCTATGTCTGGTAAAATTCCTCTCTAAGCTAATCTTCATTTAGCTTTTTATGCCCTGTTGAAACTGGCGTACCAACTTGTTAGTGGGTATTGTTCCTCCCTTAACAGATGGGAGTGAGTACAGCATGCTACTGAACACTCTGGATCTATTTTAATTATAATAGCTGAATTGTTTCTGTGCAGGGCGGTTAAGAGGAGAATACCCCACTATTACTCTAGCAAGAGAGGAAAAATCAACCACATTTGTAGAGTTGGGGAAAGAAATGAAAGAGTCTTCTTCAACAGGAATTTACATTCAATGGCAGTTAACTGGGTTTGCTTTCTTCTCCAGGACAAAACCATCAGTCTTTTCTGCAACCTACTCAGGTTCAGCTGAATGGCTAAGAAAAGTGCATAAATAGGATACACTAATTAGCATAATTGGTCATGAACTCTCAATCATCACTTCTTCCTAAGCAGAGAAATTTGGTTTTATGACCTATCTTTTCTACTATCTGTAGCAAGGTGCTACTAAGGGTGAATTAAGCTCGTCCTTTATTGTGTTCCCAAGAAGAAGAGGGAAGGGGCGGAATGAATGAAGAAACTACTTTTAAAATGAAGAGATTTAAAGTACTCCTAATACTGAAATTACTTTATTTACATTTGCCTTTTTTCTAGTATAGATTTGCACTACATGTCCTGATTTGGGTTTGTTGTTTGTTGGTTTGATTTTTTTTGTTTGGTTTTTTTTTTTTTTTTATATCCCTTACTATGCTTGTCTTGCTTTTTTCATTCTCATTTCAAGCCTTCCTGGTGACACCTTGCTATATATTTTTTTCCTTGGAAATGCATGTTTTCCCCATGTTTTAAAGCATAAGTAGTACTAAAAGAAACCAAATTACATTCAGCTTGGAGGCTGAAAGGAAAAATGGGAGAGAGGGTAGCAATTTCCTAGGCAATGAGGTAGAAGAGGAAGACAGGCTGAAAAATAAGTGAAATAAAGAGTAATTTATATTTAGGCAAAGCTATATGACTTTTTATTTGGCTTGTGGGAGGATTTATGGATGGACCAATCAGAGTTTGAAAATCAAACTTTAAAGCCAACTTTGAAAGTTACTACATTTTTCCCCCCTTTGGAAACATCCCCCAGAAAAGAAAATATTTTTCATGTTCTACTTTACATTTCCTTAAGGAAAGTTTGATTTGCTTAGGGAGAAAAACTACAGCTTTAGAGCTAAATTTTAGATCTCGGCAGACTAGCAAGCCAGGCTCTGTATGAAATCTGCCCGGAGAAGGACAAACCTGCGATGCAGAATCCCTCTCTATTCCTCTCCCCTCCCAAAAGCAATAGTAATTCACTAGTGAGCAGTGCCCATAGTCAGCTGGGATATTGCCCTTGCAGCCCATTACCTCCCAACTGGCTGCCCCTGGGTGCCAGAGGTGGAGGGCTTTTATCCCTCACTCCCCAGGGAACAGCGAGTGAGCAGCCCTGCCAATGCCTGCCTTCCTGGCAAAGATGCCTGCTGTGCCAGCAGCACAGGAGCATGTTCAGTGCTGGGCAGAGGTTCTCCTCCCACCCTCCTCCTCACTTTCACTTCCACTTTCCCAGTCAGAAGCTAGACTTCACTAAGAGAGACAGAATAGAAAAAGTTCTAAAGGGAAGCAAAAGGTAAGCAAAGTAAGGCAAAGTACAGGTTTAGCAAATGACTCTAATAAAAAGTACAGCTTCCACTAAATACCAGAAGGAAAGCAAGAACATCCTTAAGTGTGCTGCAGTTAGAAGACATAAAAGCAATTTAGTGGAACAAATCAAATCCCAACAACTACTTACCCACCTGTAAAAGCAATAACTGAATCAGCAGCACCTGAAGGATTGCTTTTATTGTTTGAGGAATACAGCACCTCTTGTTATGGAGCATACTGGCAATAGGAATACCTTACAGGGAAATACTTCAGCCAAGCATGAGAGGAAAGCAAGTATTCAGTTACCTCCAAAAGCACTTCAGACATTTCTAGCCAGGTAACTATTAAAAATACCTCTGTGGAAGTGAATTTCATGAAGTCATTATCAAAGCAACTAGACTCATCAGCAAGTGATGGCTTTATGGACGTAATACCTGAATGCAGAGGTATGTTTGTAGACCTGTGCAATTATTGAAAATGGCAAACAACATTTAGAAGGCAATGTCTTTATTCTCTGCTAGAAGTATGTGCGCAATGCAAACTAAAATACTAAAAGAGATGCAGCAGACAGGGCTATTACTTAGGCTGCTGCAGTCTCCATTACATAATTAAAAGGAAGCAGCTTCTGCAGAATTTAGTTAAGTTTTTTCATCCCATAAACTGTTTCCATTAGGGTTTCATTGGTGTAAGATATTTAATACCAGGTCACAGAATAAAGGTGAAAATTTCCAGGAAAGTTTCTAAAATTTAATTTACTTGTGCTATGAAACATTGGGCTTTTTGCTTTGTTGAAAGTATTGTGGCCCAGGTTTGCTTTCCCAGAACTCTAACACTTCTTGTTTTAACTTCAACGTTGTTATGCATTTAATCTTCAATGAGGATGAGTACATGTGACACGTTTGGAAAGGTCTGTGCTAGAAATGAGAGTGAGAGGCATGTATAAATTTGTTAACCTCATAATCTGCATCAGTTTACAGCAATAGATATCATAAGATGTGCCAAGTGTTCTTGAAGGTTATACTACCTGCCAGATACAGTTGCATTCTTCATACTTATCACTCCATCTGCTGATCTCTACATCAATTTTTACCTGCAGGCTAAAAGGGGATCCTGCACATTGTCATGCTACTTAGGTATCTCGCACAGGAAAGCCTGAGCTGGGTTTTTTAATCATACTGAAGTCTGCTCCTTTTGGCATTAAAAATATGTAAATACATGCCAGGATAAATATGAGTTCCAGAAAAGCACAGTTCAATTGTCTGTTTCAGGAGATAAGCAGCCTTAGTCTGGGAAAGATGGGCTTTGGGACATCTACAAGATGAAGCAGGAATTTTCTGGCTATATCTTTTTTTTCCTATAGATGTTGATTCATTGATATAATACTAGTTCATGTCCAAAGATTATTTCACTTAATTTTTGCCTAGTAAGAATAAATTGATAAATCTAATATTTTCTAGATGCAAATAATCAGCTTGAATTTAAATGTCTTTTTTTTTAAAACTAACATGAAAATAAAAACCTGATCTACAGAGACTCTAACTGATTTTCTGAGACTTGGATTTATCTTGAAGTTGGAGGGAGATAACTTTCTAAATATGTCTTTTTCTTTCCTGTCTTCCTCTCCCCTCCAGCAGGAAACCAGTTTTCATTCAGCTGTGACTTCCATGTTCTGTTCTTAATTAGATGTGACAAGAGTTTATCAAATATTAGTCCTTAAACTGCAATGAAAGAATAGTAGGTGAATATCATATAAATCTATGTAGCTGTCTGTAACTGTCTCTCTAACTACCTATCTCAGTTTGGAACTCGGTGCCTGAGAATAGTATTTTACGGTGAGATTCACATTAAGAAATTAAAACAGAAATTCCATGTCATTTTGAAAGGAGGAGATCATTAGGGTGAAACCCCAAGGGTAAGTAGTTAGTAATTTACGCTTTTTTTATTTCCCTCCCTTATACTAAACCATTTCTATTATTCAGTATGCTTCAGTACCTTTTCTGAAGATACGAAAAATAGGAAGGTATTAATCTCTCTGCTACAACTGCCAACCTAACTAACAGCTATGGTTCCCCATGGGTTTCTCTCCTCTCTAGTCTTGCTTTCAGCACTTCAGGTGCAATTTTCCTACCTTTGTCCCAATTTCCAAAGCCATATTCCCATATTCTTCCCACAGTTCACCCCTGTTGGAGACCTGAGACTCCAGCCCCTGCCAGAATGGCTCCCTGTGTCTCCCACCTGCCAGCCAGGGCATATACAACACAGTGGAGCTGGCCACATACAACCAGGGGACTCCAGCTGTCGCCAGGCCCTGAGGTGTCCTCATATTCTCCTCACGTGGGATGCTAGAAGTGTAACCTGAACAAGGTTTTGGCACCTCTCCCAGGTCTTGCCAAAACTGGTGGAGCATACTGAGGGCAAACAATGGTAAGAGAGTGAAGGTCCCCCAGCAATAAAAGTGCTTGTGATTTGCTTTGATTGGCTAAGCATGCATGCTACTCCTCTTTGAATGCAATGAAGAATGTTTCAAATTTGGCAGGGAGAGAGATCCCCTTTCTAATATTTTCTGTGAGACCAGGAAAGCCTGGGCCTTATGCAGGCCTTTGTTATTTCTTTAGACTTTCCATGTTTCCCGGCCATACTCACACACTAGCTCACTGCCAGTGGCTGCACTGCTAGGAGGTCATGTCAGTGCTCACACTCCCCATAGTTGTTCCCATTATTTCACTGCTTCTGGGGAAAAAAGATCTTTTGTGCATCTCCAGGGGATCCTATCTTCCTTCTTTACCCCATTGCATGGGAAGGGCCCATGACTGAGGTGTCTGCACAAGCTCTGGTTTGCATGCCTGCCTCACATTGTTCCTCAGTCCAGGTCAGAGTTACACAAGCTTGCCTGCGTGCAGCTGTCGGAAAAATCTGAATCTACAAGCCTTTGTCTGCAAGGCTTGGGAGCTGCAGGCATCCCATCACTTTTGATCAGTCAGCCAGTCATTTATTCATTCCTTCCTTAGTGAGGGTTATGTCTAGGTGGTACTTTTCAAGTGGATGTGAGCTGTGTTTGTTCGATCACCAAGCTGACTTACAGCATGCAGATACAGATGATTGCATTCCCACTCCAGTCAAAGAGCCGGGTCATCATGGAGATGTTTGGCTCCTCTCCAGGACTCCCTGTGTCAGCATCTTGCTTTGGTTACTCTGCTCAGCTTGGGACAGAGGCCAGCCTTTTGGCCCTCACTTTGCCCTCCTGATCAACTTCCTTTCAGCCCAATGGAGTGGTAGTGCTCTGCAGCCCGGGCACTCAGCTGGAGCACAGTGCCAGTCACCACTGTCACCTGGACTTGGAAAGTTGTTTTCAGAGGTCTGGCTTGATTCCTTATGCTCTTATTACACAAAGCCTCTGCATCAAGTGTGAAGTCTTTAAGAGTCTGACTACATTACCCATATCTGCTTGCAATTCTGTGTTGGTACCACAGTGTCTATCCAGAATGACCACAGTGGTTCCCATGAGCTTCAGGTGCATGTTGTATCTTCATAATTACAGTCAGGTCTTTTCAGAGTTCCTCATGCTTAGATTTTGGGCCTGGGTAGTCCTTAGATTCAAACTGCCACAGACTTTGAATTTCTCTCCATGGTTTTCATATTAATATGACCTTATGGATATACATTAACTTTTGAAGGCATTAGTATGTTCTTTTAATACTAGGAAATCTGAAAATGCTGTATGCTGAATAATGACTTCTTTTATGCTACTCTACTAGGAAGTTTAAACTTGTCTAAAATGATTTAAACCTTTGATACATTGTGTTACTCTAGAAAGAGAAAGAAACTGGTAGTCATCCATCACTTAGCCTAAACCTCTTACGTGTGTTTTGTTCCATTTAACAATTGGATGGCACAGTAGAAAAAAAAAGTTACTAAAATGTTCACTCCTTTTAAATCACTCCTGTTCCAAGCCATAAAACTCCTGCAAACTGTAACAAATTTCAGTTCCTCATAGTAAGAGCCACTGAATAGAGCATAGAGCTAAAAATGCAAAATAAGCAACTATTCAGCTAGCTAATAGTATGGAAATTTTGCTTTTAAAAGTGACAGTATAAGAGGCATTCATTTGCAATGATCCATGCTAAAATATTTCTTTATTTTCTTTATTTTTTTTCCCCTCACTAACCTTCAACAATCTTTTGATAACCTAAAAGGCGGAAATGTATTTTCCCTCTATAATATTACATAACAAGTGCATTCTAAATGCTAGAAATCATTATTTTATGTACAGGAATTCACCCTCTACCTGACTTCATAATGTGTCTGATTTCACAAAGCTGGCATATCCTCATCAGAAAATACTTTCACCTGAGCTTTGTAGTATTCTTCAGCTATGCCTTTTGCATAAGGTTTCAGAAGAGTAGGTTACTCCTTTGTGAAGAGCGTCTTAACAACCCATGAGAAAAAGTCTATCTGCTTTCTTTGAAAGAAAAGTCTTACAACAGCAACAACTGAGATGTTGAATTACTTGATGATCAGACTACTTAATTTCTGACCTGCTTAGTGCTATTGAAGGAGAAGCAGGACATTTGAAGGCAAATTTCAGAAACAATGAATACTGGAAGACTTAGAGGGGATGGGAAAAGTATTATGCACACTCTCTAGGAAGAGGAAGTCTAAAATGCTTATTACTTTTGGTGGGCACACCCAAACGTGGCAGAGGAGCACAAAGGAGGTTGTATTCAAAACTCAGATGCAATCAGAACTATAGGCAGGATGTGATGCCTAAGATTCAGATGGAAGGCAATACCAGGAAGATGATGTTGTGTTTGATAGAAAGGGAAGCCAAGCTGCCTTTAGCCCTTAACTGACATCATGAAATCTTTGGGAATGAGAAATACTGTTTCTTTCAACACTGTTTTGATGGACAGAAAATTACTCTGGAAGTAAACAAAGCCTATGTGTTGTCTAAAATATGTATCTTAACCCTATATCCCCTTATTCAAGTAGCCTATGGTTGCTGCAGATCTTTAATGAGGAAATGTAATATTAAATCTGTTTTTCTTCTCCTTATTGATGTCATTTTTCCTTTCTTATAAAACAGCAAAAGCATCTGGGGCTCAGAGGTGCCCTGTCAGAGGAAGAAGCTGCAAAGCTATAAATAAGATGCAGAGCCAAGTGATTGGTGAGGCTGACTACCTTTACTCCTTTGTCATTGAGAAGAATCTTAGAGGACTGGATATGTAGTTGGGATTCTGTTCATAACAGATATTTACTGTCTGAGGACCTAGTATGGTATGCCGCACAATCTGAAGCTAAGGCAGTAATAACTTCAGGGGATGGATATATTCAGGACCTTTTCTCTTTATGTGCATTGTTTTGGTCAGTTGAGAGCTGCAGACCTCAGCTGTGTTTAAGCAGAGGTCAGTTATATTACACAGTGTGCTCTGGAGTCCTGCTGCCCAGCTTCTCTGAGCAGGGATGTAGAAGCTCTGTCCCACCTGCCTGTCTGGGCTTCCCCCTCCCCAGACCCTCACCTTAGGGACCAGGACAAAGAGAAGAAAGTAGACTGTAGTGCTGCTGAACATGGGATTTCAGATCTTTCCTGAAATCACAGTTCAAATACAGTATTTGAAAATACGTACAACCCCTAGGTCATCTCATTGTCATCAGTTTAGGACTACAAAAATCAGGATGCATTAAAGTGTCATTTTTAAAATTTGCTCTCCACAAAAATTCCAGAGGCAGGTGCAACTATGACAAGCATGAGACTTTCCTCTAATTAGCAGAGTAATTAGGGATATATGACTTATGAAAGTAATATAATATAGAAACATACAAGAATATTAATTAACGCTAAATTTGAGACATTTTTGAAGGATACAAATCAGTCTTGTTGATATACCTAGCAGAGATCAAGCTGTCCATTTAAAACATATGGAAATGGTCAAAAGACATGACTTTGGAGATGTGAAAATTTCCACTGTCTTTGTCCATGAAAGTCGTAGGCTGCTAGCACAACCTTCTACAGAATGAGGCAAGGGGAACACTGACTAGTCTAAAATTAATGAGAATAGGAAAAGTATGAATAAAATTGAAGAAGCTTTTTGAGCCCAGTTCCTCAGGCTGTGTCCAATTCTGTTAGCTCCTTACTCTGTCACACTAGTATTATTTTTTATTTAATGAAAGGGCATTGTATTAAGATGTAAAATGCAATGTGTAATTCTTCATAGGGAAAAAAACCCCAAACAAAACAGGAATCAATCTGATATAGTTTGGATACTATTTGGGGATGCTTTATTTTCCTTCCTTAAAAGTGTTTTGCATTTTTTCCTCTTGGGCAGAACGCTGTTTTGACTGCATGACTGCTAAGTGTTTATCAGTAATAAAATAAACGTCATATGTGATTGTAAGCATTTAGCTTAGAGTAAGGGATAAAATTCTGCATTTATGGGAAACAAGTTCCTGTTTTGTGCCTGTCTTCTGAATTTATTCTGAACTTCTGCAGCTCAACAGGTGCTCTTAGTGCTATTCAACATGTGGTACTGAGGGCAAATTCAAACACTCTCTCCTATCCAACCTGCTCCAGCTGCTGTTCACAACAAAGCAGCCTCTCCCCAGACACATTGCTCTGTTGTTCCTTGCCCCTCAAGCTTATTAAAAGTGTTCTTCAATACTTGCTCATCAAATCCCACTAACTCCAAGTGGCTCTTTCTGAGTATACAAAGAATTTGAGGTCATGACTCAGAGGTGCAGCATCCTGAAACAATATTAGCAGAATAATTGCTGAGGGAACACATGCCATTAGACTTTTTTATAGACTGACAAAAAATTGTCAAAATTGGCCCAAATCATTACTTTTTTAATGGGAGGATGAGGACAGGAGTTTTTAGCTTAGTGATTACAGTTATATAAATAATTAGAATTGCAAAGGTTCCCTCTCATCCTTTCAAAGCACTGTGTCATTTCAGCTGTACCCCTTTTCTGTATTTTTTTTTGCTTTGAATGAAAAGGTGACTTCGTTGAAAGTCAACACTTTCCAGCTTCTTAGCACTGAAATGTGGAAGGGCAAAATTCAGAATGCCTTTGTTCTGCCTGATGTAGTTCAGAAGTTGAGAGTGCATCAGACGGTGCTGGAAATCCAAGGAACATTGCAAAAATACAAACAGACATTGTTTGCAATATGTCACTGACCTTCTGATGTGTATAGTAATGTGAAAACACATTACACAGTTGTGGGTTTACTCCCTGGAGAATATTTGGTCAATAGTGCCTATCAGGTAGGAACTATATAAGAATGCTTGGAAAAATTATGATTTTTTTTCAGATGATGTAGGATTAATTAGACTTCTTTCAATACCTGTAGTATTGGTGGGACTCAGTGATCATAAAGGTCTTTTGCAAGATAAATGGATTTATGGCTTTTGGTGAATTTGCAAAATTTTGCATGGCCTGTATAATATGGAAAAAAAACCCACCTAAACAAAACCTACCTGAGACAGAAATTCTGCTTCTTGCATATAACATACACCTGGGAGAAACACTAAGCACAAGGTATCACTGTCAGGTGCCTCATAAGTAATCCTTGGAATCTCATGTGCTTGTGTGCAGTGTACTTGCTACTGGTAAGTTTTATTCCTGAGCATTTATCAAAGACAAAGAAGGTAAGGCAAATATTCTGTATGGTGAATCCTTGCTAGAAGAAATTCTCACAGCATACAAATATCTATATCTGATGTAGCCATGTTACAGGTCCTTGAGAATGCAGTGTGATGCCAAACAGCTCCTGGAGACACCAAGCAGATGCTGAGTAGCAATTCCTCTATGTGGGTATAACAGCCAGTTCACCCCTGCATGGCCCTATGTGACCAAAGGGAACTTTGAAGAGGTAAAAATGACTTTTCCAACATATTTGTGTTGCTGCAGGATGATAGAAACACTGCCAGGAAGGTTAGCTCTTGTGTGGCAGTCATGTGGAGTAGGGAGATGGTACCCAGCTGGACACTGGCAGAGACAGTGATCTGTGTTCTTGGGCTGAAGCACTCCCATATTTGCTTTGCCCACTGTAACACCACAGGGTATAAATCATGTGGGGAATGTAGCCCAGAATCATTGTTCTGGTTCAGAGATTTAAGCCTGGCTCTTTCTGTGGGCTTTCCCTGCAAGAAATTTAGCAGATAACTTCAGTCCAAATACATGTATTCAAATGTAAATGAGCTAAATGTGTATGTGTGCATGCTCATGCATATGTGTGCAATCAAGATTATTCACAGCTTATTAAAGGTAATAGTTTCTTGCTTTTTAAATTGTAAGATTCATCAAATCATGGGTGTGGTTTCTATAAGAACTAAGTGACCAATCACATTAATAGTCTTTGGAGACACCTTCAGAGCACAGCATAGCTGGAGATTTATTTGTGCAGAATATTCCAGCCACGTCTGCAAATCAAAAGCACATTTGCAAAATCTGAAGTGAGAGTAATTCACTATTTGAAAAACGAGCTAAATCTGTAAGATTATTTATTCGAAACTTGAAATTAAGTCTGCTGTAGATGGTATTCATTTAACATGGATGAAATTATTGATTTAAATATCAAGGGAAAAAAATCAAGTCAGATAAACTGCTTTGTTGCTCTGGAGGGGAGGAAGGTGATTTTGTTTTTAAAGATGTGCTGTAGTCTTCACTAGGTGCTCTCTTACTTTTGTTTTGTGAATAATTACTTTACAGGTGGGACAATAGATGATAAGCTGCAAAACAAAACTTATCTGAGCTAGGGAGCAGCCTGCCTCTGGCATGGGAAGATCTGGGGGTTCCAGGCTCTTGCCCACAGAGAGGGCTCATAGCTAGAAAGGCCTCTGCATCCACTCTTCTTATCCATCGGCAATCTCTGTAAGGTACACCCATGACTGAAATCTTTTTTACAGGGTAAAAATCTCTACAATCTTTGACACTGTGAGTAACCAGTGACATGACTGCATGGCTGCCTGCTATCCAGCATCTCTTACTTCAGTTATGGAGGACCATGAGCCCTCTGCAGGAGGGCCCCTCGCCCTCCCATGGAGGAATCTGGCTGATGCCTTGAGTCATCCCTAAGATAAACAACTCACCTCAAGCTCATGACTACCCCAGTAAACAACACCCAACATACCTTGTTTCTTTCATGCAAATAGTCTGTATCCACCCCCTGTCTGTCCCTATAAAAACCTCAGCCTCTGTTTTCGGGAGCTCTCTGTCCCTGGCTCCCTTTGCAGAGATGCTGACATTAAAGCCATCTCTGTGGAATCACCAGACAGACTCCTCTCTCTCTCATTCCTGCATCAGCCTGGGGATTCCAGTATTGAGCTGAAATCACTATTGAGCTGAAATCATTTGCTGGAATCCCCTCACAGCCAAGGAAATGGTGGTGACACTAGAACACCCTAGAAGGTGTTCTCCTTTGGAGACTCATCTCTCTGGGAAGGATACAGGCCCCTGGGTGAGACTTCTCTCCCAGCTTTCCTGCTGTATCATTCAGTCATATTTTTTAGGATCCCACTGAATTTCAAAGGGACTTTTCTTTATTTGGATGTTTGCTCTGTTGAAATTGAGATGCCATGAGCAACGGGTAGCATGTGAAAACCATGGTCTTAAAATCAGACAGTAAGAATTGCTTCCAGACAGCATGGAAATTCTCAACCCTGCTGCTCTGTTTTTCTTCCAGGCACAGGTACTTACTGACCCCAAAGGCAGTGCCAGAAATCACAAGTCCATATTCCCATGTAATTGCCAAATGTTTCCCATTGTGAACTAGCTTTTCATTTCAGTGAAAATTATACTACTAAATCCTGAGCTCTTGCATTTCTATCACGATGTTTTCATATCTTTAAAATGTTGCCAGGTTGGCAAAATCTGTGGTTAGAGGGACAAGCAAATGCCTTGAAAAGGCTAAACATGTTTTTGGAGAAACAAAGTCAGACTTCTCTACAGTGTGTTCTATAGCACAATCGCTCACTTCATGTTTCTGTAGGAGTTCCAGGGATTTAAAACCAAATTTAGTTTTAGTTTGGCACCAATGAACTCCAGTACCAGACATCATACAAGTACTAATCATGAAAACAAATGAAGCTCTATGGTTAAATCAAGATTGAATAATAAATTTAAGAGAAATAAATTCATACAGACTGCTATTTATATGCATATCCTTGGGTAGGTGCCTGTGATATATTAATGGGCAATTGTTAGAATCAGGGAGTCTGGAAACTTTTCTGATCTTCAAAATAAAAACATCAACAAAACTGATCAGAAAACAAAACCAAATCAAACAAACAAGAAAAAAAAGGTAATTCATATATTGAGAAAGGAAAAGAAATAAGCAGTACATTGTTTGTGAAGTTCCAGTGCAAACAGGTCAGCTTTTCTTTTTCTCCCAGCACTCCCTTCTCCCTTTCACTTCTGAGTGACTTGAAAGGCCTGTTTACGACCACTGCATTGATTTCCTTTCCTCTGACTCATTGCAAGCTGGCTCCAGCCTTCCCCATTCAAACTAATTCACCAAGGTCTCAAATGACCTCTTTCTGGCTAACACAGGGAATCTCTGTGTCCTCTTTGACCTTCCTGTCTAATCTGATACCCTTGATCACTTTTTTTCCTGGCCTGGCTTTTGTGGCAGTACCCTCTTGTGGCTTTCCATCAACCTTCTTTATTGCTCTTTCAGCATCTTTTACAGCAACTCCTTCTCCCTTCTTCATGGGACTCTCTCAAAGCCACTACAGACTCTGTTTTCTCATTGCATATCTTTTTCTCTTGTTTTCTGCTGTTATTCCCAGGCTGAACATTTTAACCTCTCTGCCCTATCTGTTTCTGTTCCATTCTATCAGTTGAATTGACAGTTTAGTGTATTCAGGATGATTCCCTGTCAGTTGAAGCAAAAAAGATCACAGGTAAGTCTTTAATTTGAACCTGCCACTCTTCCTCCTCTGCTCATTGCTGTTGACAACTTCACCATTCCTTTTCAGCTCTCAAACTCAGGATGGCTTTTGTCATTCTCTTGCACATTCCCATGTGTTTACATAATAATGACAGACTTGCTGCAAGACCTGTGGGAATTAGGGAAATCTATCCCACACAGCCACAAATGTGCAGACAAAACTCTAAATAGCATCTTTTCCCTTTCCATCTTTTAAGAGCCCTATTCTGCCTTTTACTCCAAGATCCATACTTTGGCCACCGATGCAGCAATATTTTCTTCTCTGGATGATGCTCCAGAAGTTTCTAATACTTCTCAAAAGAATGTCTCTGATAGTCCCTTATCATTTCTCTTCTGGGTTGCTCAGGGTTATTCCCTGCCTGCTGATGGACCAGTTGATCAGTGACCACAGTGACATGGACTTGACAGCTCAAATCTGTTAAGGTACATTTCTGGTTCTTGTCATCCTTTGTAATATGATATTCCATTTTTCTGTACCCTTTTCCATGTCAGAAGTGTTGGGCTGGATGTCCCATCAGTATCTCTAACAGGCTGGCCTTACGTCACAGAATTCCTGTTGCATTCCCTTCTACTTTGTAAAGAAATTTCCTAAGTCCCGTCGGCTCTCATCAGACAAAGAATTATCATGGAGGAAGAAAATCTCCAAAAGAATCTTCTGCTGAGAAACTCATTATGAGCCTTTTGGGTCAGACAACTTTGTATAGCTAATAATCATGCAAAATCAGGATGTCTCTGAGCTCTGCTGGCCATGTTTTAGCCTAGATGCAGACCTTAACAACTACACTACTTTTACTTTGAAGTACCTAAAAAGACTTTCGAGACAAATGTTTCTCAGAAAATTTTGGCTTGCACATGCAGCAGTGGAAGGCAAGGTGAAGAGTCTTTCTTCAAGCAACTGGGTGCAAATAAATCAGTGGATATTTAAAAGAGGAGTCCTTAAGATCAATATCATTAGTGATTTTTTGTAAGAGAATTCAGTTCATGGCAACTTTCCCTCTTGTCGACACGCACACTGTTTTTGCCTGTGGTTACCCACACTTTATGAATTTTTGTTTCCAAAAGGTGCCCACTGAATTCCCATGGAGAAATTAATCAGCTGCACTATGATCTCATTTCCCTTGGCATGCCACAGCACCAGACGCATCATGTTTTCATTGCTGCAACCTAATTCCCCAAAGTACAGCAGCTGAGAGATGCTGCCAGGAAAAATGTGACAACTAGAGCATAATTTACCAAAACCCAGCAGTGACACATGGGTATTGAAATATGCCACCTAGGCTAACTGATACCATATAGCCCTGTTCTAAGGGAAACTCCTTTTTATATGAATGACAGGAGTTTGGGGTTGTTTCGTTGGTTGTTTGGTTATGTTTTTTGTGCTTGTACTTTGCTCTAAGTTTTGTTACAGTTTAACCTCTTCCAGAAATCTGTATGGATACATAAGAGACAGAAGAAAAAGAAATGGATGGATGAAATTGCTCACAGATCCTGAGATACATTTTCATAGATTTTCCCAAGATGGAAACATATTTATATTAAAGACTTCAGAGACATGCACTGAAAGACCCAATATATATCAGGAGTGCTTTGTTCAAACCAGAAATGATTTATTGTTTTGTTCTTACATTAAGAAAAATCATCAATTTACAATAAGAAGAGAAAAAATTTAGTTCAAAGGAGGAAAACTGAAAACAAATTACAATCTCATATTATATCTACAAAAAATATTGAAAAAAATGAGACATTAAAAAGATTTTTAAATAATGATATTGCATATATTGAAGGTTGGACTTATGCCTTTGTATTATGTGTTAGTGCAGCCCCAGTCCCTCCAAAAAATCTAGTATAAGAAATAAAAAGTAAAAAAAAGACGAATCTGCAGTTATATGCAGATATTTAGATAACAATAGGAAAAGAAGTAGTCTTTAATCTTCTTTTGTCATAATTCTCAATTTTACTTCTTGCCTTCTACTTTTCTAGCATATGTAGACAGAAAATTAGAAAGAACCTCTTATGAAATTTGGAATGTTATGGCATTGACATAATCCTCTCAAACACTCTTGCAGGAGATAAGCACAGTGTGGGAGTATTTTCAGGGTTGCAGTACATAAGAGCAGTTGCTGGGATCCCTGGGACATTGCTTCCCTCTCTGTGGTCAGCCTGCAAGCTAGACTTGTGATGGGCATTTTCCTGTGCCCAGGTTACTAGCTGCAATCAATTCAGAGAAGGAAAAAGTAGGGAAGAATAAGAAAGAGACAGCTGAAAACAGCAATGGCAATTAGCTGGCATCCCACCTGCTGCCTTTTGCACCCTGGACAAAAGCAGAATGGCTTCCCAGGTAATGATTTCCCAGAAAAAGTAGCAGTAGGTTACTGTTGCTTCAAAAGGCACTAACAGTGGTGAAAAGAAGAAAAGTACTAGAGTTACTCTCCTTAATGGTATAGTGTATTGAACACATTTCTCTTTGAATCAGTAAACCAGTCTATACCTCATGTATTCTCTATATGGACTTCTCCAGGTTTTGCTTACACAACCACTACAGCTCTTTCATGACAAATGAACAAAAATTGCTCATGACAGCATCATAACTTTCAAGACTGATTACTCTTAACAAATTTAGAAAAGGCAGAAAATCACCCCACCCCACTGAAAAGTTTTGTCTAGCAAAGGACATTAATATCCAGCTGATCCACAGCATGACCTCACCTCTGCTGCACTAGCTGCCTTTGAGTATTTTCTTGCACAGAGAGCTCTCATATTTATTTTCAGCTCCCATATCTATTTATTTGCATGCAGGGCATCCAGAGGTACTGCCAGTAGACCCAAAGGATGGTCTGATTCTGAATGACCTTGACCTTAACCCTTCAGCCCTGGTAGCCTGTGGGAGTTACCAACCAGCAAAGGAGATGGGTATGAACTGAACCTCTCCTTTGCCTGTCATCACTCTGGGAAGTGGTAATTCTATACAGCAGCAGCTCCTAGGTAAGAATGGGTAAAGATGAAGATTCAGAACTCATGAATTCAAATTGTAACTTTCCCTTCTTATGTGTCCTAGGTCTCTCTGACCTCCTCATGTGCATTTTATTAACCCTTCTGGGCTGCCACAAGCTTCTAGCATGAATGAAGAGAAAAGTAAATTAGATTCCACAGAGAAAATGGTAAGTTGGAACATTTATAAAATTGTCCAGGTTGGGAGATCATTGGGTTAATAGGAAGTGGTTGGAAAAAGTGGAGACTGGTGAAGGAGAGAATAAAGAGAAGAAAAACTGAGGGATTATTTTTTAGAACTGTCTATCTTTCTCCTGAATCTTCATCCTCCATACGGGAAGAGGGTAAAGTATTAAGTCTGTATGAGATGTTAAACTGAGAGTTGTTATAAATGCAGAAATAAATCAGAAAAATGAGAAAACGGTTTTTCTCTTCTCAACTTGCAACCTTTAAGTGTCTCTATAAGTTGCAGCTCAATAATAGTTACTATGGAACAGCCTTGCATAATAAACCCAGCAGGAGCAAAAGCATCATGATGAATTCACCATTATTATTCATAGACCTGTCATGAACAGTCTGCTTACTCTACACAATTCACCAAAGAAATACTGGTTTGCCATAGATTGAACAGGGCATTTTAAAACAGCAAAGAGCCATTCAGTGCCCTACCCTTTCAACCATGCTGTACATACACACATAGCAGGGAACTCTCAAATTGCACTGTTTTGAAAGGTAGTCAAGAGAGTGAAAGAGACCAGTAGCCTAATTTTTCTCAAGACTCTACTTTTTCCTGCTTTAGAAAAAATCACTAGATGTATTTGTGTCCACTGAACATGTGATCATTACTCTGGAATCACTTCTTGCTACTCACTCTTGTTAGGAGGAGATATGGGGCTTCTGGTAAACCACTTTTCATTGTAAAAACATAGATTCACTGAAGTCATTTGCAAGAATGGACCACACAGATAAGACAGATAAGATCTTTCCAGTTCCCTAGGAAAGCGTGACCATGGCAGGGTTGTATAACAGGGGTCTGCCCAGGGGAGGCGCTCATTCCTTGTAGGGAGAATGTCAGAATCCTGATGAAACCAAGGTGCCCTGCGAGACTAACGCCCACAACATCTCCCTGCCCCAGCTGTTAGGCTGCTCAGTTGAAAATATTCCTGTTCAGTTCCTCCACAGCTGAGGAAACAGCTGAGTGTGATAACATACCCACTCTAATTCCCCTTCTGCTGCAAAAGGGATTACACTAACTGAAGAGTCAGTATGTCTCTGCATCCCTGAAATGAGGACCAGCTTCCTGTTGTAAATGATTCTGTCAGTCAGATACCTGGCATGTTTGAAGTGACTGATTACACCACTATTCTCACTAGAAACTGGATTAGCTCAGTGTAAGCAAGTGGGGAAATCATGCAAAAGAATTAAGGAAATATCAAGGAAATAAGGTGTTGTGATTTGAACGACAGGTGTCTGCTAAGGAAGGCAGGAGCCTCCCTTGGAATGGAGAATTTAAGCCTCCTCCATCCAAATTATTATAACTTTTAATTTAAGAGACTCTCAGGCAAAGATATGGGAATAAGAATACCAGTTCTTTATTATGGGAACTAAAACAATAAAACAAAAACACATGCAGTAAGAAAAACAAATAAACAAACAAAACTCACTGACAGAGTCAGGATACAACCTGACACCCTGTAGGTCAGGGTGTTGATGACAGTCCCATTCAATGGTGGCTGCAGTCCCAGTGGCAGATGTGGCTCTGTTGAAGTGATACTCCATTAGAAAAGTGGAGTTCTTTTGCTGAGGGTCCAGTGGTGATAGATGGGCCTGGTCTTCCTCTGGGAATCCAGTGGAAAAGGCTGCCTTGGTGTTCCAACTCCCATATTTTTATCCAGGTAGGAATGCTTGGCTCCTCTCCCCGGTTGGAGCATTTCCCAGTGGGATGATGTAATTCCATCAGAGAGACTCAATGGCCCATTAGCAGAAGATCTCTCCCTGGAGGGAGGCTGGGTTGTGGAAGAGATAAGGAAACTGCCCCAGCTGGTTTCTTGACAGTTGGTCATTGACAGACAATTACACCACACCCCTACACCCCAGTTTCATCAGATGGTGATAGAATACACAGTTCTGGTTACAATTTGCACTGCAACCTATGATATAAGGATTGAAAACTTTTTGTATTGAGGAATTCGGTTCAATATTAGTAGTACATGGAGTCAGAAACATGAACAACTGTTCTTACATAAAACCCAAAAAGGTGATTTCCACAGGTTGTTTTTTATGTTAATTTTGGAAAGCCTAAAAACAACGATCTGTATATCCTAAACCAACCAGCAGAGACAAGCCATACTAAACCAAAGGCCAGAAATTCAAGTGATGCCACAGAAGGCTAGTTGCACATAAATATTTCCACCTACTATGGAATTAATTTGAAAACTTTGCAATTAGGAAGCAATATTTGTGAATAAAATCAACTTTTCTGTAGAGCTCTTCAAGAAAAGCATGCATTACTACCCTCTCATGGATTTTGCCTCAATGTACCAAGTTAGGCAGAAACTATAGTTTGGATTCAGCAGCCCAGTTGCTCTTGGAAGAGAAATGAGCACTGGGAGAAACATCTTTCTACAGGGAAGCCTGTTTATTCCCAGGTGGGATACATGCGTCATGTTCCTGCATGGCCACAGAGCTGAAGAGTTAGGCTCCTCTATTTCCTGTGGAGAACAGCTGACCTGTGTATTTACTTGAGTCATACTTTGTCTCCATACAAATTCTCTGTTTTCTCTTCTGTACTAAGATCACATCAGTTCAACACTTGGGAATTCACATAAAAAAATGTACAAGCATTTTTTAATACATAATGTACTTTTTTGTATGTGTTTGCAAGTTAATTATTTTGACAGGCAATGCTTGTCATTCATAATACCAGTTCCTGTAAACTGCTTACCTATAACCAAATATACTTATTATTCTACCTGTCCCACTCCCTCCAGTTTTAGTATCATTGCAAGATGATTCTGTCACTGAAACTGCAGGAAAACAAAAACCCTCCAACAACATTTTTAATTGTAGAGAGTCAAGGTATTACTTTATTATCTAACCATGATGTTCTGGCCAGGATGTGCCACAGAAATCATCTCATCCACACATAGCTCAGGGGTGCAGAGAGAATCATTCCATGACATAGTTTTTACTAGATTTTTCAGATCTTTTATACAGTTGAAATCCAAAGAAATTAAATGGGTCAGTGTTCATTGGTCCCAAGTTGGGTAGTTCTTAGTATTTGGCCTCCTATTGGACCTGAATTTCTTTGCTTCTGAAAAATTCATTTTCCCGGGGCAAATGCAAACAAAACCCCTCGACTAAAGTTACACAAAAATTTTAAAACTGGTATGTTTTCCAAAAATTCCAGTGTACATATTTATTTCCATGCCCTCAAGACAAGGGCACTTGTTACACTAATTAATTTCCAGATACAGCACGTGAAACAGTTTTCAAAATCAAGATGGGAAACGTTGTGCAGAAAAAAGAATTGTTAGAGCCGTTTTATAGATGAGCACAGCCACAGAGGGTATAGATAGAAAGATTTTGGCAGGTTCATACCCATTTAGACTGAAATATAAATTACCCAGAGCCAGTTGTGATAGTATTGTGTGTAGAAATCAAGTTGGACTAAAAGCTACCACACAGCTTTTGTGTTTTTCTCTTCGGAAACTAGCTGGTTCCCTCCAAACTAGTCAGAATGGGAATCATCTGAAGATATACAACTGACTGGGGATTCTGGAGTCACGTGTGGAGCTACAACCATGATAATATAGCCATAAGTGGATTAAGTCAATTAACTTCAGAGATCTTTAACTGCAAAACTCAAGGATATTTTGAGTCTTCATATGCAATACGTTTGCATGGACTTGGTAATGAATGGATAAGCTTCACTCTGCTTAATATCTTAAGCAGATATACACTTAATATCCGTATAAGTGTACTGGTTTACTCCCATATTTTTGATGAATTCAAAAACTGTGCAGAATATGCTGAAATATTGAAACCCTTCCCTCTGAGAATTCATAAGGCATACTTTCTGAATCATATCAATGATACTTCACAGTAAATATTTGTATTACTGCACACACAAAGAATATATACTCATTACTGAAAGCCAGAGCAGAACTCAAATATGAGGCAAGAAAAACAAACAGTAGTATCTGAGAGACTGGAGAGAATGATAGATACTGATATTTTATGAGTGTTTTCAACCAGTGATGACTGGATCTGACAATACAACTGTCCTGTAAACAGTGGAGCTAATTACAGTGTGTTTCCCAAGGTCTTTCCTGAGGGACTAGATGCCCTTGGAACATACGAAGAAAGAAATTAAACACATGGGTGAGCACAAGAAGGTGACTGGCAGCACAAGGAGCTGTATATGCTGTACAGTGTCAGCAAAACAGTACTTCAGATTTCAGATGCAACTGGGACAAAAGCTGTGATAAAAATATTACTGCCTGTGTTCCTAAGCAGGGTCTGGGGAGGAGATTGGTGAATGGTGCAACCTGTCTTCCCTCCATCCAGTGCACAGCAGACAGAAAGGAAAGAGGGAAGCTGAGCTGTCTGTCTCTATCTTCAGTCACAAACAGCAAGAGAAAAGAGAAAGGATGATCCTCCTGCCATACCATGCATGAAAAAGCAAGAGTGGATCCAGTATTTGTGTTTTAAATATCTTATGGCTACAGCTATGAAGTGCTTCTCAACAGTTGTCCTTTCATTTTACAGCTCCTCCGCAGGCTGATTTTTAAAGGTGTTTAAATACCTAATTTAGCAGCTAGATACCCAGACCTCTTCGATGTCTTACATTCTTCAGCTATAATGCAAAGATGTTGATAATACTGGGTTTTCTACCATTTCTGCCTTTCTTATTCATATAACACTTTGAAAATATCCTGCCTCTTGTTAGGTGCTCAGAGAGAAAGTAATACAATATTTTTATTCCCAGTCTTATTTAGGAACTACAGGCATTGTTGTGACAGATATAATAACAAACTTAAGGAGAAGTAAAACAGGACATTTACAAGAGAAGATTTTAATCAGAAATAAAAATTTTGGGGATCTGAATTTAAAAAGCCTGACTTATAGTTATGTAAAAGAAATTTCAGCCTGGAATATTGAAAAAGATAGAAAGTGAGTGAACACTGTTTCCAATAAAAATTTGTTTTTCTGTTAAAAGTATGGAGAAAAATATTAGCAAATGTGTAAAACAAAGAAAAATAGAAGGAGATATAACAAATTATAAGTGTCCTACCAGGCTTTTAAAGAGAACACTATTCAAAGAATTAACACACAAGAAAAAACTTGTGCAGAAATGCATGTTCAGCTGATTTTCTTTTTTATTTTATTCACTGTTTGGTCAGTTGAAGGCCTGGAGGCGATAAATTCCTCTTGCACAGAATTCAACAGTGATAAATAGTTTGGAAATCACTGAACTGCTAGCTATGCTTGAGGCATTTGCATTTCAATGTTTCAAGTTTCCAGCACAGTTGATTTGCTCTGTGCTGGAAAGCAGGTGAGGACATCATGAGGACATTTTCTATGAAAGTAGGTGAAAGCTGTTTCCCTGAGAATTATGCAGCCATCAGTACTTTTACTAATCCTTATTGCATTTTCCTCGTTATCATATTTTTCGATTTATAATATCATCTAGAAGAATATGATGTAAGACAACCTGCTAATAACTTTGCCACACATCTGTCTTCATAAAATACCTATAAAAATGTGAAAGCTTTTTTTTTGTGGGATTGATTACAAAGAAGGTTTTATGAATAAATTTCCTTTCAAAACCAGGAAGTGCTTTAAACTGAGCACATTTTTTCGATTCAGACAGAATGCTTAGAAGTTATGTACCATAGGAAATAAGTGGCATGGGTAATGCAATAAACCATAAAAATAAAGCATATACAAATTGAATATTTACCACGTAACTGGTAATACATCATAACATTGCAGTTTATAGGGTTTTTATGCTAGCTGCTGTGTCACAGCAATGGTTACAACAAGGGATAAAATGGCAAACAGTAGAATGTTGGACACTGTATTGTTGTAGTCTGATTTCAAAAGTATCTGTGATTTGGTAGGAGGAGTCTGTCTTCTTCAAAAGAATGATTATTGCACTAGTGGTGAACCAATGGGTGGTAGCAGGGCAGGTAGCTTTGAGAATTAAGAATATAGAAATAAAATATGTGAGGGGAAAGTGGGAACTGACCCTAAGTGTACCTGGCATCTGAAGAAAGAACAATTTGGTGGGGGGCTCATCCAGTAGAAGGCATATTGTGAAAATGGCCCATAATACAATCTGATGGTTCCTGCTTTTTGAGGGGGTGGCTTTTGGATTTTTTTTTTTAAGCTGAAAACATCCTGTTATGTTAAAAAGACAAGTACTCAGAAAGTATGAAATGAAAATGAATGAAATTTTAATTCTTCTTGTTTATGTGTATGAATTGTGATCAACTCTTTAATGTTTTTGGAAGAGGTAGTCATCGTCCTCTTTACTAGGCTGAATATTCAGGCATTATGGAAAAAGCAATCAGAAAGTCAGTATTAAACATAACATTCACTTAAAAATGCTGAGGAATTGTGGGAAAAGTTTCCCTTTGTGTAATGAAACAAAACCTAAAAGCCATGAAATATATAATTTAAGGACTGCAACACTTAAAGCAGTGAGAGCGTTTCAAATAATTCAACAAGAGTCAGGGCAAGGTAAGCAAAAGAGGCACTGATCAAATGGAAAAAAAAGGGGGCTGTGGGGCAGTTAGTGTCATAAATTTAAAGGCTATAATATTATGCTCAGGAAAGCTGTTGGTGAAACAATCTTATTGCTGGCATTTCTCAGCTTGTAACTGCTTGATTTGGCATTCTTAACAGCAGTCCTTAAACATCTTTTTTAATGTACTCTACCCATGCTTCTGGCCATGATGGTAGGCAACAGTTCTATATGGTACAAAATTATTTTTATCCACAGAACCACTGGCTGAGAACAGCATATTAAAAGTGTAATTCACTTACTGAAAACTCTTTTCTCTTGTTGGCTTTTTTTTTTGGCACATCTGGTCTCCAAATGAACTTCTCAGCTCTGAGGCTCAAGGAAGTCTAACCTAGTAACAAACACTTAGCACTTGCTGTGTCCCCTGCTGAACACAATCTTTGTGCCCTTGGGAGGCAGTGCCTGGGCCATATTGCCCAAAAGCATAGAACCAATAAAAAAGTTGTTTAAGAGGCCATTTGGAAATCTCTCGGGTCTCAAAGGAATAACATCATGTTAAAATTCAATCATGTCAGGACGTTATGTGGTCCCATCCCAGCTCACTGTCTGAGCCTTGAGTGCTTGGAAGGGAACACCCTGGAGCTGTTTTAAAACTGGAAGAGCAAAAAGATATTTTTATTCTGACTACGTTGTCTGCATTGGTTGTGCCCCCAGCTGGCCATCATAACACAAACTGAGCTCAGTGTTACTGCATGTAGTTGTTTACAACTCTGAGGAAGCATACAAAACCTACACAATTGATCCAAATTACAGTTTGACAAATGGAAATAGGCAAAAATCTTGGAAATAACCAAAGAAAAACTGATTTTGGAGAATATCTCATAACTAGCAGGGGTTTAGATGAAAAGAATGGGTGGTAGAAACACAGCATAGCAATGCAACAAAACAATTGAAAAATAACTTCCACTTTCACTGTATATGGAGGTTTCACCAAGAACCAAAGGAGAGGAGTGTAAGGTTTGGCAAGGCACTGGGACACCATAGAATTTTTTCTCCCTGGTATTCAGGTTTTCTCAGGAAGAAAGGAAATGCCAAAAAGGAAATGACATGGTTGATGGTTTCAGTTAATCCTTGATCTGCCTGGAAGGTGAGACTTACATTATTGCCCTAGTTCCTATGCACCATCACTTGTTTACCACCTTATTCCTTCCTATTTCTCTCCTTTAATATAGTCTTGTAAAAATAAGTAATTAAAATAATAGAATTCAACTTATCTGCTCCAGAGTTCTACTTTTGCTGCCTTATTAACATAAGCACTTCACTGCTCATAGAAATGTTAAAACAGCGATGTTAAAAAATGGGGCATATTTTGCTGTATGCTAACTGACTATAAGGCCATATGCTGTGAAAATCACCCTTAAGTGGGGCTACAACTCTTGGAAATCTGAGGAAAAAGTTTAATTTTCAATCTTGCACTTGTATTTTGGTTGTACTTTCCACAAAGAGTCTGCTTCAGACCTTAAAAAGTCATAAAACTTCTACCACATGTCATGTCGTAAAAATTAATGTTAAAATCTTTAATATAATTTAAGAAGAATGTCGGAGTTTTGTCTTGCTAAAAGGGAAAGGAATATCTATAACTTGAAATTATCCTTGTGAAACTTCAGGTTGAAATACCAAGGACTACACTATTTAAAGGACTTTGCAACAGTGACTATGACATTGTACTGAGCAGGCTGCCTCCTCTATGTAATGAACCCCCCCCCCCACATTGCTGAACTCTTTCATATTTTTGTGGGGCATACTAGCATTTTTCTCTGTACAGAGACTTTTACTCCAACAAATAATTAAAAAAAAAAAAAAAAAAAAAAAAAAAAAAAAAAAGAAAAAAAAAAAAAAAAAAAAGACCAAAAAGGCAAAATCCCTTCCCTGCAAAGGTGGGTGCAGAAGAGAAAACTTGTAGAATCCTGCAAGGATGCTGCTGGGTTGACCTTTTCAAAAGATGCTCTAGTTTTGTTGTTCTCTTCATATGTCCCAAAAGATGTGCTCCCAGAACAAGGAAATGCTAAAATCAAAGAACTTTACATCTGACAGCTGAGACAATTGATAGCTGGGGTGTGTAGGTCGGAGGCACAAGTCCCTGCTTCTGATAATATGGTACAGTAGACCTGTAAGATAAAATATAAAAAACAATCCCAGATCTTCCATTTGCAGTTAAGTTGGTCCAAGAGGATTTAACATCAGGATCATGAGTTTGCTTCTTCATTTTTTTTATAAAGGATAAGTTTAATAAAGTCTGTGTTTTGCTAAAGCTACTGAGGGACACGTGGGAGGGACCGCCTGTTCTCTGAAAATATGAACATGCCTTCAGGTTAATATTTTCCTGTATAAATAGTTTGTCTCACCTGAGAAGAATGATTTAGAAAACACCTGCTGTGAGATGTAATTAGAGCACGAATATGTGCAAAACTATGAGTGTGCTGAGACCTCATGAGGATCAGGAGGTGTTCAGTTCCTTTCCATGCCTGCAGAGGTTTAGGGTTCAAGAACATTCTCTGTGACTCAGATACTTCAGGTGATTATATTCACTAGGACTGTAAATCATTTACCAAAAAAAGTGGGTGGCAATGTGGTTAGCACACACTGAATAGGGAGAGAGACATAAATTACTTCGTCTCTCTTTTTATTTGAGTTATGTATGCTTAAAGGTACAACTCAGCAAGGTTGAATGTGATCAAACAGAAGTTCCATTGTAAGGGCTTTGTGAAAAAGGTTTTAAAAAGTGTTTAAATTATTTCTGAGAGAGAATACTCTATTTGGCTATGTGAAGATGTAAAAATAAGTTATTTAATAAAGAGTTTAATTTACAAGTTTTTACCTAATCTACAGTCTCAGTTGAGCAAAGAACAAAAGAAATCTGTGAATATCACATTAATTGCATTAGCATTTCATTAAGACAGGCCTGAAGCCTCATAAGTGGTAAACCTGAGCTTTCAGTGAACCGCAAATGCACCAGTTCTTTAGTTGGAAGGGAATTTTATGCTTCTGTTTCTTCAAGAAAGCTGCAAAGAGCACAATTGTCAAGAGTCTCCTACAAGGCAATTGTTCCTGCATGTTGAAATAATATTAAATTTGTGGGAGTTCCCCAGTTTTCAACAGAGTCCATGAAAAGGGTACTATTTGACGTAGGTTATGGATCGGGTGAGGATGAGCCATGGTATTTTAAATTAAATTAATTTAGCAGTAACCTATGTGTTTATAGTTCTACATAAGCTATGTTCATCTCCCAGCTGCATAATTTCTGCAAGACATAAAATAAGAGATTACTTATTGGAGAGATAGCAACTAAAAGAAATCTTTTCTTAGATAAATGATTGTTCAACATAACCAGTGTCAACTAAAGCTGACCTGAAGGAACAAAACTAGTAGGATCTCCCTAGTACAGAGCTGCAGTCAATGCTTCATAATAAGGGACGAGATAAATGTCTGAATTTTCTAAATGAGTTGTTTAATTTTAATCAGCCATGGGGGAAAATGTTTCAAAAATTACAGCAAGAATTGATTATCTACCCAGGCTTCAGGCACTTCACACTGCTTGTTCAGGAGCAGCTCACTTTTCCAAACCCTTATGTCCAGACCGGCTAATTAAATGCAGGTTCAAGCTCAGATGTTTCTCCATCTTTTAACTATTGTAATGCATTCTAGCAGGCAGAAGCATAGTGAGCCCTTGTAGTTATCCTGGGGCAATTAACAGCAATAAGATACATTTAAGCTCTCAAGCTATGCAAAATACATTTTTTTTTTTTTTTTTTTTTTTTTTTTTTTGTGTTAAAGATACAGTCTAGGGACTATGGTTTTCCTTCCTCATATAGGAAGGAGACATCCTTCTTTTCCTGTTACTCTTTTTCTGCCTTAGTTTTAACTGATATTTTCAGAAAAGCATTCAGTTAGGACGAATAATTCCCACAGAAGGCCAGATTCTCAGCTGCTCTAAGTTACTCTGGCTGCAGTGCAGATAGACCAGGTGAAGGGACAGCTTCACTCTTCTGCCCTTCAGAGAGCTCAGGCAGGTTCAACATCTGGCAGAAGCGCTCTAACGTCTGAAATAAAGCCAGGCCTCCACGACTGTGAGGCTAATATTTTGGTCTTCCTGCCACTGAAATTACCTCCATGTGGTATTTCACATATGACAGACTGAAAATGATTTACAAATTGCCTAATTTCTTGACCATTAGCAAGCACAGATACAGGCACTATTTAATTTCAGTTTTATTCCTTCTATGCTTATCTCTGTCTAACACCTGCTAAGAAAATATATAGTATCACTTTTTATTCCTTTGCTTTCAGGGTCTTTCACTGCTTTATCTTGTCTATTTATTGCAAATATTTTCCTGCTGGGGTCTCAACTCTTGAAATTAAATCTGATTGTGAGACAGAGTTTCTAAAAGAATATATCTCATATTTTCTCTCTGGTTTGAAAAGAAGTACAAAAAGAAAACAAAATTCTTCCTATACATTTTTTTTGTTTTTTTTTTTTTTCTTCTTTTCAGCAGGTAAATCAAGAAATTTCTCAGCAAATTAGATTTGGGTTGGCTCAGGAGATACAAATATTTTGCAGCTTGTCCTTAGGAAGCCTTACTACAATAACTAACCCCAGCTGGTACGGCAAAAGCATTCTCAGACCTATGTTAGCAGGTAGCTGAAAGCATCTGAATACTCCCAGCACAGAATCATAGACTATCCTGAGTTGGAAGCGACCCACAAGGATCATCAAAGACCAACTCCAGGTCCTGCACAGACACCCCAAGAGTCATACCATGTGCCCAAGAGCGTTGTCCAAGCACTTCTTGAACTCTGTCAGGCTGGTGCTGTGACCACTTCCCTGAGGAGCTGTTCCAGTGCCCAGCCACCCTCTGGGAGAAGAACCTTTCCCTGATACCCAACCTAAACCTCCCTGGCACAGCTTCAGGCAACTCCCTGTGGTTCTGTCACTGGTCACTGCTATGAATGGATGTGGGGTTTAGATAAGTCCTTGCCTTTTTCCCAGGCCTCTGGCAGCAGGCAGCACCTCAATACCCACTCTTGTTCCCAAGTTCTTTAATAATGGCCAATTCAGCCTATTATAGAATGAATTATTTATGTAATAGACAAAACTAACAGACATAAGACTTCACACAGACTGTATACTATGCAGAAACAAGGACAAAAATAATATAAAACCAGGACTACCAGCAGGCTAACATACAGTTCAGGATAAGGTACCCTTTTCTGTTACAGCTAGTGAAGAATTAGTAAAAGCTTAGGATTCAATGTATCTTACCATCCAATTGTTGGTGCAGCACACCTTGAAATCTTTTTCCCCAGTTTCCAGGAAAGTAACCATGGGTTTGTGTCCAAATGGGGAGAAGTTCTTCATGTCTTCAGGGTGTGTATGTAGAGGCTTCTGCCTTTGTGATAGCTGTGTGTGCTTTTACAGTTTGTAAAACAGTGTCTCTTAGTCAAGAATATTTCCTTTATCTCTTCCCACATCTTCTCTCCAGACTAAGATGTTGATTCTTAGCTGAGGCCACCAGAGATGACCCCTCCCTGGGCCTTTTGGTCCCTAAGTTACTTTTTTATCCACCGTCTGTGGCAGAGAGGAGGGAGGGGGGATAGACGTCCTGCCACAGTCACCAGAGAAAAGAGATCAGTGTCTGCCCCTCCTCTTTGCCTCATGAGGAAGTTGTAATGCAGTGAGGTCTCCCCTCAGTGTTCTCCAGGCTGAACAGACCAAATGACCTCAGCCATTCTCATACAGCTTCCCCTCAAGGTCTTTCATCATCTTTGCTGTCCTCCTCTGGACTCTCTAATAGCTTTTTGTCCTTCTTACATTGTGTCACCCCAAAACTGTCCCCAGCACTTGAGGTGAGGCTGCCCCAGTGCAAGGCAGAGCAGGACAATCCCTCTCTTGCCCAGCTGGCCGTGCTGTGCCTGATGCCCCCCAAGACAGGGTCGGCCCTCCTGGCTGCCAGGGCACTTCTGGTTCATGTTCATCTGTCAGTCAACCAGAACCCTCAGGGGCCTTTCCATGGCACTACTTTCAACATCTCATTCCCCATCCTGTCTGTGTATCCTGGGTTGTCCTGTCCCAGGTGCAGAATCCAGCCCTTGTCTTTGTTAAATTTCACACATTTGGTTGATTGCCCATTTCTCTAATTTGTTGAGGTCTCTCTGCAGGAGCTCTCTGAGTCAACAGCTCCTCCTAATTAAGTACTGTCACAAACCTACTTTTATACCTAAGACAGCATAAGTCAATCAATATGGGAAATGAGCAGCCTTCTTCCACAACAGCCACATGTGTTATCTAGCATACTTTGAATGAAATAAATGCACAAATTACTGAAGGAAGATCCTGCAGTTTTATACTTACCTTAGCCATTCAGTGCTTCTTCTTTGTGATCTAAATAAATCTGGTGTTGATTGCAATTTTCCTACCAGTTAGTCCAATCCAGTTCTTGACGTGACTGGGCTTAAGAAAACTTCTGTGTTGCAGGGTGAAAGTCTGAGATAGACCCCAACAAATCATCCTGCTGTGAGCAGTGAGGTTGGACATGACCTATGCTGTTCTTTATGACTCTGTGAGCCTAGTTTTTCAGACAATATAACTTCCTTTTTTTTTTAATGTATCACTGCATTTTTAACAGGCTCCTCTTTAGTGTTTGAACAGTTGATCTGTGCAGCCTTCATGTCTGTAGGAAAGCTCTTGCATATCCTCTCTCTTTAGAAAAGAAGTAAATGGTAATTATTCTGATGAGAAATAGTTTTTAAAAATGTGTAAAGTCTAAGTGAGAGTTTCTCTTTTTATAATCTTTTTTAACATGTGAATAAGGAAAGATTTTACATTACATTTTCAGCTCTGTTTGAAAAAGTTTAAATTGTCTTGTGGGCATAGTTAAAAAACAGATGCAAGGTGACATGTGTTCTAAAGTACTTCACCCATCCCAAAACCAGGGGATCAGGCTTTTGTTTGATGGAATTTGCAGATGGAAAAACCCCTCTTTGACAGTATTAGAAAATGTTCTATAGTGATAGACTTCCATTTAGCTTTAAATCATAAAATATTTTTCTGGATTATGGACTAGAGCTGTCCTTGGGATGTGTGAACCCCTGGACCATACTATGATTATCACAGCAGTATATTGCCAAAATTCATTAATTTGTCCTAAGAAGGGCAATATATGAAAAAAAAAAAAAAAAAAAAATCTACTGTCTGGTGAGACAAGTTTGTATTTATTCTGCTAAGGCAAAGTGTGGATCAGAAAGTAAATCCCCTGCTTCTTCTTTCTCCTCCTCTCTGATTTTACCTAGTCTTCTAAATATATATGTACTTTGAAAGCACAGTTTTGAAGAACTATTCAAAGAATCCAATTAAAACTAATTTACTGGGCCAACACACCTTTTTTTTTTTTTTTTTTTTTTTTTTTTTTTTTTTTTTAGTGAATTAAATTACTGAAAAGATTTTGTCAGCTTTTTACCTGTGGTGGTGCATGTTATCTCAGTCTAGTTCTCTGAATTTCCTCATATCCTTTGTTCACATCTGTCTATTTTAGTAGCAACCAACACATACTTTTCCTCCAAGGTCTTTATTGTGCTCCTGGCTGAAGAATAACACAAGTGCCCCAAGTTCTCTTCCCTTTGTAGCCCTAACTTCTTCATTTTCTGCAACTATTGCAGCATTCAGATTCCCATTAATATGAGGATAATTCTGCATGACCTGTCAGTTGACCAAAATTTTTATAGTCATATTGTATATGAGTCACTGATTGCAAAATAATGTTCTTTGTTACAGACAGCACAGCAAAAGTGGGGCCTGTCTGAAAGAAACATCTTATCAATATCTCATAAAGTATCTTTATGATACTCATAAAGTATCTTTAGATTCCCCATCTTGGTTCTTAAATGTGTAAGATGGACAAGAGTATAAATGTATATTTATATAAGTATAAATGACATCGGTGTTAAAGAGAAAAAAAGTAGGGTAGGTCCATAAGTGTAGCTATTTGGAGAACCTCCTGCCTGTGGTGATTACAAATTTTGTGCTAGCAAAATAGCCTCCTGGATAATCTATAGCCCATGATAGAGAAAAATATCTGAATTAAACCAGCAAGTTTTAACAGTGTGTGATCCAAAAATTATTGAAGTAATTTCCATTTGCTTCAGCAGACTTTGTCAATGATGTAAAGTGGTTAAAGGGATTTAGCTCAAATGTTCCAATTGTTACCCTCTGGACTTGAAATCAGGGGGAACATTTTAGCTTAGAAAAAAGATTTTTAAAAAGCAGTTGAAAAAAAGTATGAAAAAATTATCTCCAGTAGAAATTTTCATGATGGAAGAGATAGACAAAGAGAAGGAGGAGGAGTCTCTCTCAAAAAGACTCACTACAAGCTATCATGAGTGTGTCAGTGTAACCCAAAGACTAACAATGAAAATCACTTATACCTTGATTATGCAACGATCTGTATGGTGGGTAAGGAAGGGTTAAGGACAGATAGTGTCAAAGATGCTAGAAGCTGATATTATTTCTTCTATTTGGTTGCTAAAATTTTAGCATATACTTCTACCATAGGTAGGTGAAGACTACATCTTCTGCTGTTGTCCTTGTAGACTATAAATCAGTTTCCTGATTGAATTTAACACAATTTGGATTAGACTCTAAGTAAATTATCCTTTAGATTGTTCTTATGTGAAGAAGGTAGATGTTTTACTTTTAGACTAACTATGACCATAAACATTCCTTATTATTGTGTATACTTTAGGAGAGTTTTAAATTTACTCTAAGAAACCAATCAACAATGAAACAGAAAATACTACAGTGAAACTTTTGCAGATAATCTAAAAACTGATTGATGTGACTTCCAAAAATATTAAGAGGGTTTAATTAAGATCACAAAAACATTTTCCAGCAAGCTACATGATACTCATGGTTAAAGCATAGCCTTTAATGATGGTTTTACCATTCACACAAAAGCTATTGATTCAGCAAAATATGGTTTAATTTGAAAGCACTTATAAAATCATTCTCTGAATTCAAACAGCAGAAAAAATTTTTCCTCTTTTTCTTTGCTTTCTTTATTTACATCTTGTTCTTTCTTTTTCTTTCTTAAAATTGTACATTCTCTTCCTCTCTCCACCTGCCTCTCCCCATTCTGCCTTCCTCTCTCACTGCAGCTTAATTTCTTCTCATCTGTTTTCTCTTTTGTTTCCTCCTTGCTTTTTCTCTCTCCCTGTCACTCTTTTTCTCTACTTCTTTCCTTCTCTTTCCTTCTCTTTCCTTCTCTTTCCTTCTCTTTCCTCCTCTTTCCTTCTCTTTCCTTCTCTTTCCTTCTCTTTCCTCCTCTTTCCTTCTCTTTCCTCCTCTTCCCTTCCCTTCCCTTCCCTTCCCTTCCCTTCCCTTCCCTTCCCTTCCCTTCCCTTCCCTTCCCTTCCCTTCCCTTCCCTTCCCTTCCCTTCCTTCCCTTCCTCCCTTCCCTTCCCTCCCTTCCCTTCCTTCCCTTCCCTTCCCTTCCCGGCCCTCCCTCCCTTTTCCCTCCCTTCCCTTCCCTCCCTTCCCTTCCCTTTTCCCTTCCTTTCCCTTCCCTTCCCGTCCCTTCCCTTCCCTCCCTTCCTTCCCTTCCCTTCCCTTCCCTTCCCTTCCCTTCTTCCCTTCCCTTCCCTCCTTCCGTGTCCCTTCCCTTCCTTCCCCAACCTCCCCTACCTTCCCAACCGTCCTTTCCCTAACCTCCCAAACCTTCCTACCTTCCCAACCTTCCCTTCCGCCCGTTCCTTCCCTTCCCCTTCCCAAACCTTCCCAAACCTTCCCAAACCTTCCTTCCCTTCCCTTCCCTTCCCAACCTGTCCCAAACCTTCCCAAACCTTCCCAAACCTTCCCTTCCAAACCTGTCCCTTCCCAAACCTCCCTTCCCAACCCTTCCCTTCCCTTTCCTTCCCTTCCCAACCTTCCCTTCCCAAACCTTCCCTTTCCCTTCCCGTCCCCCTTCCCTTTTCCCTTTCCCCTCCCTTCCCTTCCTTCCCTTCCCTTCCCTTCCTTCCCTTCTTCCCTTCCCTCCCTTCCCTATCCCTCCCTTCCCTTCCCTTCCCTTCCCTTCCCTTCCCTCCCTTCCCTTCCCTTCCCTTCCCTTCCCTTCCCTTCCTGCCCTTCCCTTCCCTTCCCTTTTCCCTCCCCTTCCCTTCCCTTCCCTTGCCCTTCCTCTTCCGCTTCCCTTCCCTTACCCCCCCCCCCACCCCCTTCCCTTCCCTTCCCTTCCTTCCCTTCCTTCCTTCCCAAACCTGCCCTTCCCAAACCTTCCCCTTCCCAACTTCCCTTCCCAAACTTCCCTTCCCAACCTTCCCAAACTGCTTCCCTTCCCTTCCCTTCCCCCCTTCCCTTCCCAAACCTTCCCTTCACCTTCCCTTCCCTTCCCTTCCCTTCCCTCCTTCCCATTCCCGTTCCCTTCCCTTCCCTTCCCTTCCTTCCCTTCCCTTCCCTCCCTTCCCTTCCCCTTCCTTCCCTTCCCTTCCCTTCCCGTTTCCCTTCCCTTCCCTGCCCTCCCTTCCCTTTCCCTTCCCTTCCTTCCCTTCCTTTCCCCTTCCCTTCCCGTCCCTTCCCTTCCCTTCCCGTCCCTTCCCTTCCCTTCCCTTCCGTCCCTTTCCCGTCCCCTTCCCTTCCCTTCCCGTCCCTTCCCTTCCCTCCCTTTCCCTTCCATCCTTCCCTTCCCTTCCCTGCCTTCCAAACCTTCCCTTACCAACCTGAAAAAACGTTCCCAAAACCCTTCCCTTCTCCCTTCCCTTCCCTTCCCTTCCCCAAACCTTCCCTTCCCTTCCCAAACCTTCCCTTCCTTCCAAACCTTCCCTTTCCCTTTCCAAACCTTTCCCTTCCCAAACCTTCCCTTCCCTTCCCTTCCCTTCCTTCCCTTCCCCTTCCCTTCCCTTCCCTTCCCTTCCCTTCCCTTCCCGTCCTTCCCTGCCCTTTCCCTTCCCTCCCTTCCCTTCCCTTTCCCTTCCCTTCCCTTCCCTTCCTTCCCTGCCCTTCCCTTCCCTTCCCTTCCCTTCCCTTCCCTTCCCTTCCTTCCCCTTCTCCCTTCCCTCCCTTTCCCTTCCCTTCCTTCCGTCCTTCCCTCCCTTCCCTTCCCTTCCCTTCCCTTCCCTTCCCTTCCCTTCCCAAACCCTTCCCTTCCCAAACCTTCCTTCCCTTCCCTTCCCAACCTTCCCCAAACTTCCCTTCCCTTCCCTTCCCAACCTTCCCGTTTTCCTTCACTTCCCAACCTTCCTTCCTTCCCTTCCGTCCCTTCCCTTCCCAACCTCCCTCCCAACCTTCCCTTCCCTTCCCAAACCTTCCCTTCCCTTCCAACCTTCCTTCCCTTCCCTTCCCTTCCCAAACCTTCCCTTCCCTTCTTCCTTACCCTTCCCTTCCCTTTCCCTGCCCTTCCCTTCCCTTCCCAAACCTTCCCTTACACTTCCCTTCCCTTCCCAACCTTCCTTCTCCCAAACCTTCCCTCCCTTCCCGTCCCTTCCCTTCCCTTCCCTGCCTTCCCTTCCCTTCTTTCCCTTCCCTTCCCTTCCTTCCCTTCCCTTCCCTTCCTTCCCTTCCCTTCACCTCCCTGCCCTTCCCTCCCGTCCCTTCCTCTTGCCTTCCCTTCCCTTCGCCTTCCTTCCCTCCCCTTCCCTTCCCTTCCCTTCCCTTCCCTTCCCTTCCCTTACCCTTCTCCCTTCCCTTACCCTGCCCTTCCCTTCCCTTCCCAAACCTTCCCTCCCATACCTTCCCTTCCCTTCCTTCCCAACCTTTCCCAAACCTTCCCTTCCCTTCCCTTCCCTTCCTTTCCCTTCCCTGCCCTTCCCTTCCCTTCCCGTCCCTCCCTCCCTTCCTCCCTTCCCTTCCCTGCCCTTCCCCTTCCCTTCCCTTCCCTTCCCTTCCCACCTTCCCAAATCTTCCCTTCCCTTCCCTTCCCTTCCCTTCCCCTTCCCTTCCCGTCCCTTCCCTTCCCTTCCCTTCCCTTCCCTTCCTTCCCTTCCCTTCCCTTCCCTTTCCCTTTCCCTTTCCCTTCCCAACCTTCCCCAACCTTCACCTTCCCAAACCTTCCCAAACCTTCCCAAACCTTCCCTTCCCTTCCCTTCCCAACCTTCCCCTTCCCAACCTTCCCTTGCCCAACCTTACCCTTCCCT
>CM031859.1:77725484-77885526 GCA_018697195.1 Certhia americana
AAACCTTCCCAAACCTTCCCAAACCTTCCCAAACCTTCCCTTCCCAAACCTTCCCAAACCTTCCCAAACCTTCCCAAACCTTCCCAAACCTTCCCAAACCTTCCCTTCATTGCCTTTTAGCAAATCTTTAAAATGTTCATGCAAGAAAAAAATCACGTACATTGTGAAGTAATTTTTTAATCTCTCCCTGGATTACTGAAAGCTATACCAATACATGTCTTCACTAGCAGGGAATAAAACCCCACCTTGTATGTACATTTAATGGGGGAGTGAGGAGGAAACAAAATCAGAACAGTAATCCAGAACAGCAAACAAAACCCCTTCTTTCAGAGAGCAGTGGGAAATGACAACATACTTTCATTTTCCTACCTTTGGGGAAAGACTTCCAAAACAGTTCTGGGCATGATGCCCAAAAACTACACTTGAAGTAAAAGGGTATAAGCCACTACATTCAAAGTGGGCATTAGGCGACTGTCTTAAACTCACCAAGGCAAGGAAGTTCAGAATTAAGACTGTAACTCCATACTTAACTCACACCTTTGCAGTCAGTCCATATGGAATGATAGATCACCTACTGCTAAGAGACCACTGTGATTCCAGCTTTAATGTTGAATGTCTTTGTTCTGTAAGTGTTGAACTCATGTGGAATGCTAACCTATTTGTTAGTTTTGGGGGTTTTTTTGGTTTTTTTTTTTTGGTTTTTTTTTTTTTTTTACATTGATGGAGATGAAAGCAAATAAAAACATATGCAAGCTTATGTTTTGAAATAGCTTTTATTTTAATTTTTTGTAGTTTCTGGCTTTTTTCCAATGATCAAATTTGAAGAAAAACTAATTATGGGAAAAAACATGCTTTTTTACTATGATCTTATGCCAAGTCTCAATCCAGTGAAAAATTTTACGGTCATGTGAGCCCCTAAAAGGAGAGGTTTATAATGGAAGCATTGACAAACTCTTAAGCACAGCAAGGCAAGTAGGTGTCTCTATAATATTGCTCAATAAGAAGCTTGTAATTATAGCTCTCAATAGAAGGTGGGAGTATAGGGGGAATGAAGGATTTTCCTCCATGTGATATTTCTGGCATAATTTGTGCTGAGGTTTGTTGAGCCATAACCACAACTCACTTCTCCTCTAACAAAATATTAATGATACAACAGTTTTTCACTAGATTGTAGACAAAAAAATTCTTGTTTTCTTACTAGAACTATATTTTATTGCTTGCTTTTCAATTGTAGCTAAGAATACGGTTTTGAAATTTCTTTAATTTGGGAAAATTGTCCCTCTCTTATGAGAGGAAAATGTGACATTTCAGCAAAATTACACTTCATCCCAAGGAAATGGATTTTGTGGGTTTTTAGTTTGAGAGTTCAAAATCTCCAGTGTCAAGTTCTTTGAAACTATTCCTCTTTATCAAAATTTAAACAGGCATAAAAACTTTTCAGTGATTCATTCAGTCAGGTTACTCAGCTGCAGCTTCATCTTTAAAACTTTATGGCTATGATCTTCCATCTGTAATTCTTTCCATGTTGCATTAAAGATCACCCTTGTCTGCTCGGATGTGTCACTTTTTCTCCAACATCAACATATTGCTTCTGTAACATCCTCCAAAGAAGAATAACCACAGAAAAGGCCTTGCAAATTACTTTTCAGGATTGGACCACATGGAAGAATACTGTAACTGTGATCTCATGTAGGATATCTATCTCTAGGACAGGCAGGATGGAGGGGGAAAAAAAAGGAGAGAGATTATCTAGTAATTTCATATACAGAGAGACATGGAAATATTAGTAACAGTGTGGAAATGGACAGAAACATAAATCAAGGCATTCTGGTGAGATTGAATGTAAAAGGTGTAGGCTTTTGGCAAGTATTCTTGAATATGAATGTCCCTTTTTTTCATTACACACTAATGGTCACTGTTCTTGGCCCCTACTTGGGTCACGTTCCCATTAACCTGTCTTTGAGCTGCTTTTTTCCACATAGTCTTTGATTTACAGCACATTAAATAAACTGAGATTAGCTTCCCTGAAACCAAGAGAGTTTTATGCCAGCATAAATCTGATGTAGTTGAAAAGGCAGCTCAACTTTGAGGACATTAGGATTTGGCTTTAAATTACAATGTTAAAAACCTCAAAAAATTGAGTCTCTTCTATCAAATCCTGCCAGAAAGACAAATAATACCACTTTAGATCCTGTTCTCCAGATTCACTGTACATTCCATTGTTAAGCCCCATTGTACTCCTTTTTCCATGCTGCTGAAAAGCCAATTTCTCCTCCCATTGCTCTTCAGGCACTGAAAGGATGGCAGTGGTGTAAAGTGAAGACTAAATGCTTTTAATGCAATCAGAAAAAAAACCGTTTAGCCCAGATGCTGATGAAGACAGCATCTTCCCCTCCAGCCACAGCCCATGAAAGGTACAGCAGAAGCTGTGTAGGGTCGCCCTCTGGGCAGCATTACTGTTGCCTTCAAAACAGGTAAGATTTTTGCTGGTCAGAAGAGCATGCCCAGGGCACCAGAACTGAGGCTGTCCCTTGATGATTTGACACCCTCTTCACTTCCCAGCCTCATTGTGGAGAGTATTGTGGCCTGCATTTCACAATGCAGATGCATCACTCTTGTGTCAGATGGGACTGATGATACAGACCCAACTCCTTTTTTGACTGCTTTTGACTGCATTGACCATAAGGCCAGAGATTTTCCCAGGGCTGCCTCATATTGTTGTTCCAGGATTATATGTCCTCCAAAATTGTTGCTGAACTACAACATGTATTTTACTATCCATATGTTCTTTTTTTTTTTACAATAATTGAAGAGTATATAAAAATTTATATATGAATCACACACATGCAGGTGTACGTGGAAACTTCCCAGCTATATTATGCTCAAAATACCCAAACTAACCATGCTGTCTTCCCTTGCATGGGATTAATGACTCATCCATCTTTGTCAGTTACTATTCCACATGGCTACATTTATTTCCATTTCTAACAGTATATGAAATTTCTTCTTTAAAGTCAAAGGACTTTTAGTACACTCTGTCCCATAGTCACAAATTGGGTAAGCAACCATGTAGTTGGGCCTCAGCATCTACTACATGTTTTAATTTGGATTCAGTTAAAGCTTCCAGTGAACAGTAATAGCCTGTCATAGTATCAAAAGCATTAACAAAATTAGGAAAATGGCTCTACTTCAATAAAATACCTGCAAATCCATCCATATGCTCACAGGCATGCTTAAATTTGGGGGCTGATGCTTATTTCACCCTAGGATGGCTAATACCATTCTAGAACAGCAATGTTAGGAAGTCTCATGACAAACCAGGTTGGATCCTGTGAGTTTAAAATGTCAGGCAGTAGAAAAAGAAAATGGTTAACTCCCGAAAATTATTTCAACTCAACCAGAATATATACACTGTATATGGTTGACCTTCATGTCACAACAGAAATGTCTATGTATTTATCACAGTGCAACAGCAAACACAATGTGTATGAAATTTTGCCTTGAAAAGTAATATAAGTGGTCCAGGAGTCATTTTTTGCATGTGGAGGATTTAAGTCTGGAAACCTAATATAATTTAGACTTAAATTTTGAAATCTTTAATTTTTGTTGAGCTTTTAAAGCAGGAAGAGAGGGAAAAAGACAACAAAAATTCATAGTAGCAGTGGTAAGCACATATCATGACCCTCTATCCACAGGACACAGTGGTGGATATTGTGCTGTGTGGCCAAACTCAGACTGTGTCTTTGCCTGAAAATGTAGGGCTGATGGAGGCTGCAGCTGGCCCTTGCTCTTTCAGCACATGTGTGTAATATTAATGTTGCATGGTGCCTCTGCTGAGCCACAGTCCCCACTGGCCCCTCTCTTCCTCACCCATTCTTGAGAGGCTTAAGGCAGTGCATGTGTGTCTGTAGGGGATGTATTTTTACTGTTCTGCAAAGATGTGGACAGAGATGCAAGTGACAGGCTCAAAAAAGCCTAAAAATCTACCAAAATAAGGTAGATGTTCCGTTGGTCTTGAAGGGTAAAAATGCAGGACAAATCTGCCTTCAAAAGTGCTGCTTGCACTTCTGAAGTAATAGTGGTTAGGAAAATTAATCCACAAACACCAGAGGTTTATGTCCAAAAAGGAGACAGAGGAGTCCTTTCACTTGATTGGAATAAAGGGAGAGGCCATGGGGCATTCCCCCGGGGTCTCTCAAATTTCCAGAGGACGCAGCCTCCTTTTTATCTTATTTTCCCAGCCACATTTCCCTCTCTCTTTCCACATTGGCTGAGGTACTTGAGAGGTACAGACTTCCTGGAATGCCTGATACCTGATTTCCCTCTAAAGTGAAACCCTTCCCTTTTCATTTTTAATTCTTATGGGTTTTATTGTTTCTCCCTATTGTTCCTTTCATCTTTCAATATCCAGTTTTATTTATCAGCAAACCTATAGTTTGTAAGGCAAATACCTTTTATCCATTCATCAATTAGTGGAATCCTTCACATTGTTTCCTTTATCTCTCAGTGCTAGTTTTATCTACCAGGAGCCCCACAGCTTGTTGGTAAAGACAAATCCATCATTCCTCTCGTAGTTGTTTTTATATAAAGCACAGATATGTATAAATGTTTCAGATGAATATTTCCCAAGAGATCCTTTTTACTGTGCATAGGGAAAACAGCCTTTGATGAGCTATTTCTTTCTTGTGTGTAAGGTCATTTTGGATCTTGTGCTCAGGTTGTGACAAAATCCCCATTTACCAAACTTACTCAGATCATTCCTCCCTTGGCCATAATCTCTGGAGACAGCACCCCATCCTCCTGAAAAACTGTCTGGTTGATTGTGATTCTTCTGCCATGATTTGCGTGTTAACCTAATTTCCTTGAAAATCATTGCAAAAGTCCCAGCTCAATGTACAGATCACTCCCATTTCCTTTCTGGGTTTGTGGTGCTTAGGGATATGGTTTAGTGCTGAACTTGGCAGGGCTAGGTTAGCAGTTTAACTTGATGATCTTAAGGATCTTTTCTAACATAAATAGTTCTATGATTGTATGACCTTTTTAGGGGAAAACAATAGGCAGCCAGAAGCACCTGAAAAGGCTAGAGAGTATTATATCTCTTTGTGCTTGAATATTGTGTGCACTTCTGGTTTTTCACATCAAAAACAAGACTAGCAGAGGGAAAAGTAACAAGGACATGGACAAATGTATGGACAAAAAAAAAAAAAATTGAGAAACTTCAGCATGACGCAAGAAAGGAGCCTAAAAAAGAGACACAGCACGTACATTATTACTGCACATACTGAAAGCCTAAGAAGGCATAAACAGCTCAGAGAATAGGATTAAGAAAAGGTTGTTTATATTATCTCCATACAAAACTTGGGGAGATATCAAATAAAAGGATCACTTGTCAGAGTGAAAGCCTAAAAATGGCAACACTTACTCATCCATAAGAAATCTTGGTGGAAATCATTGCAGATGTTCTGTAGTCCAACACTTTTTAGTGATTGGTGAAACCCTTGGAAACGCAATCCAACAAAGGCTGTTAAAACAAATCTAACCCTGTTTCAGAAATCACAGGCCACTCAGACATGGAGAAAAATCTTGGTGAAACGTTTATCACAGACACTTGGGTGAAAGAGGAAGAAGCCAGGGCTAATTTTCTTAAAGATTTATGGATGTTTTCTAATCTCTCTGTATATTTCTATGATTCCTAAAAAAGACCATTCTGACTGGCCTTAACTCAGAAATAATGTTTTAAAAAACATTTATTTAAAATATCTTCTGGAGAAGTTAAAGCAATAATGAACTAAAACACCTCATAGAAACAACATAAAAAATAAAATTAATAATCTCTACTTGGAGATCTACTTGGAGATTAATAATCTCTAAAACTTGGAGAATTAACCTTTTCATTTTCATCAGGAAAAGAAAGGAAGATAACTTGGAATCTCTGTTGATTTTTTTTTTTTCTATAGAAAAGTTATAAACTATACTAAATTTAGATGATTATTGAAAGAAATAAACTGGAAAAGCCCATGGATACCCAATGCCAAAATCCACAGTAATTCCAGCTACCTAGCTGCAAGGTTTTGAATATCTCAGCAAAACACTTTATTTCCTAAAAAAAACAGTAGTGTAGTCAAATCAATGAACAACCAATGATGCAGAGAAGATGAAGTGAAAGAAATTTTATATCTGTAACCATAGGAGGGACAGAGAAGAAAAACTGCCTTATATGACATCTCTCTTTCCACAGGTGGAGGAAAAAACCCCATGAGTAACCGCAGCACTCTGTTGCTTCTCATATTAATTATTAGAACAGGAAACATCACAAGGAAATGTGAAGCGCCAGAAGCAGCAGAGGCATTCTTCAAAAAGCTGAAAATTGAATTACATTACAAGTTGGATTTCAACAAAATGAACTCACAGAACTTGAAGAAATACCCTAAGATTGCTACCCAGTAATGCAAAAAGCTAATTGGAAAATAGATTTAGAGGAAAAAAGAATGTCTGGAGGAAGAGAGAAGAAATAAGAAGAGAAAAATCAGCATAATATGCAATAGAAAAAGAAAAGGATGCCGGGTGAAAGAGTTCTACAGTCAGTGTAATTCATGGTATTATTATCATTATAGTGATATACTGAAACCTTGAAATACGTGTTCCTTGCAGGTGACTATAAAAGATTTCCACTCAGCTATCTAAGATGTAAGTATTTTTGATTTGTTTCTAGAGCTAAGAAAGATAAATGCCATAGTCTTCAGCACCCTTAAAAATTTATGACCACTGGGTTTCAGTCATATCCAGCAGCCCTGGGATTTCTTTACTTCTTACCCTTTACTTTTTGCTGGGAAAAAAAAAAAAAATCCAGAAAGATTACCTGAATAGCACTGTACTAGGCGTTAATATTCTTCTGTAGGGGTCACACATTCTTTTATGATATAGAAGAGCTGAGATCAAATCTTTAGTCTTAATCAGAGGATGGACTGAATTATATTCCTCTACAACCAAAATCTTTACCCTCAATGTTGGCATGTCTTTGAAATTGCTTGGTTTCCTCTCTCATTTTGACTAGAACCATCTTCCTGGAGACAAAAAAATAACCAACCAAACCACCATCTAAATAATTTTTTATTAAAGTTTTATCAAAACTAGCACAAACTCACAAAAAAATCCTTCCAGTAAAAGACAATGTCACACAGGAAAAAACCCCGACTTCACTGGAAAATATTTTCTTTAGACCTATGATGACATTTGTAAGACAAATAATGAAAAAATATGTAAGAATAAAGAGGTGGAACTGTTTAAGTTATCAAATTCATGTGAAAATTCTAATGCAATTTGGCTGAACAAGTTTAAGTGTGGAGCCCCTTGTGTACCCAGAAATGGATTCTGGGTGCTGTGACATCAAATGGTAGCTTCATTAGCACCTCCCTCCTATAACAGAAAGGGACCTAACAGTTTAGAACCTTAAATCTCACTAAAAATTGTGTGACTTGACTTTCTATGTGATGTGAGAGAAATGAAGTGTCCCTCCCAGACTGGAGAAACCTGCACTGCTAATGATGAGACTGGACAGATCCTGTGATTTCAGTGACACACTCACACGTTGGAAGGACGCTGCCTGAAGCAAGTGCTTCCTGGTCCACATTTTCTCTGAAGGAATCTGGTATTTACCAGTGTGAACAGCTGCTCTGCAGCTAGTGGCATGAATTCCTTAGCAATGTTGTGATTAATATATGCATTTCTGGGAATATGCGTATTTTTGCCTTTGACTTCATGACCTCTCTCTTTCTCTCTCCAGAAAGGGTTTAATTTTTCCTGCAATTAACCTCATTTTGTGGAACAAATGTGTTTCATTAAAATTCAGTGCTTTACTGAGGAGAGATGAATCACAGAATATTCTGAGTTGGAAGGGACCCACCAAGTGAATGGCCCATGTGGAAGATACAACTGATCATGATTTATGCATCCTGATGGTTTTATGGGGAGATGCTTCCAACCTCAGAGATTTCTTTAGGTCTCCAAATCAAACAAATATCAACAGCACCTCATGTTGTCTTCCAAAGCAAATCCTTAGTACTTTAAGGATAGGTAACCATAAAAAGATTCAGTGCTTACATCTCACTTCTTCTTGGGGTTGTTACAGCAAAGCAGCATTGATGTGAAGAAAGAGTTAATTATGGGATGGAGGCCAGTCAAGGTAACAGCTGAAACAGAAGCAGGAATGTGAGCCATGGTAGTAGCAGTTCAGTCTGCTAGATGGGATTTTAATTACATATCTAAAACCCTGTGAATTTTCAACACAAATACAAATTTCAGCTAGGCATAACATTAACATGGAAATGCCATTAGATGTTGAGTAACAGAGTTTGATCCAGTGCCTTTTACCACTGTTAGAAAGATCATACTCTATTTTGTTTTCTTTTAAACCAGATACTATTCTGTCCTTTATTTCAATAGCTATTAGAAAATTCTATGTATTTAGAGGGTGGCAGTGTTTTGGGTTTTTTCCAAAATTTTTGTTTTGCATCTGTTGTCTATGTGTTGTCTATGTGCTATCTCTTTGAAACATTGTAGTAATTACACTTAGCTTCAAATTTATAGAAGAATCTCTTTATAGCTCTCAATTGCTGTGAAAGCAGGCAAATAAGTGTGTGGTAATTAAGCACTTAAAAATAGAGCCTTGTTTGCTTATAGATCTTCTGGCTTTTTGGTTTGAAGAAGTACTAACTAAAAAGTATATGGATTCCAGGTTTTTAATAAGATAACTTTTCTAACAATGGGACAAAAACTGTAACAGGTAAATAAGGAATTGAAAAACCGTGATTTCCAAATGGAGTGTTGCAACATACCTGTAGTAAGAGACCAGAGAAAAATTATTTGAGAAACACTCGTGTAATGTTTGAGAATATGAATGTAGCATCTGCTTCTGAGTGCTAATTTTCTCTGACTCCTTATAGCCATGATGGAAAGACAGCGTGAGAAGTCATTGCCATGATTTTCCTAAAAGGAAAGAACAGGTATACTTGCCATATGGTAACAAAAATGGCAGACTGAAATCATTCAGTCTGCTGTCAGTTCATATCAGCTGAAGGATTTTATACACTTGAGGTTTTTTTATTTTTGTGCTTAGCTAGTCTTCTTCTATGTTAACATACTTAGTGTTCTCAAACAATTTTCTTCCTGACACAACTGTTTCCATGTACAATAATAAACCCATGGTGGAAGTAGCTTTCAGTGAAAGGGGATATTTTCCACAACAGTGAAGTTCATTTGTTAAGGGTGGTTAAGCATGTGCTAAGTCCTCTGCTGCAGTCCCCTACCACAGTCAGGTCATGCTGGATAGACCAAGCCATGTTATTCAATGCTCTTTAACAGCCACAGTGTATTTTGCATTACTTCAGGTACCTGAATCAATTCTCACAGCTCAGCTTATGCCTGAGGTTGTGGACTTTAGCTCTCACTAGCAATCATGCCAGTGCTCAGCTATCTAGGTAGTTGTCTGAACAAAATTTTGAGGTCAACACCATGCCAGAATAAAGGCACTCTAGATCATAGATTCACAGAATATCCTGAGTTGGAACAGACACACAATAAACATCAAAATCCACCTCCTAAACAGGACCACCCTAAGAATCACACCATGTGCCCGAGCTCTTGATCTCTGTCAGGTTTCGTGCTGTGACCACTTTCCTGGGGAGCCTGTTCCAGTGCCCAACCACCCTCTGGGTGAAGAACCTAATATCCGACTTAAACCTCCCCTGAGACAGCTTCATAACATTCCCTCAGGTTTTCTCACTGGTCATCAGAGAGAGATCAGTGCCTGCCCCTCCTCTTCCCATTGTGAGGAAGTTGTAACTGCAGTGAGGTCTCCCCTCAGTCTCCTCTAGGCTGAAGAGACCAAGTGACCTCAGCTGCTCCTCATACAGCTTCCCCTCAAAGCTGTTCACCATCCTCATGACCCTCCCTTCGAGCACTCTCTAAGAGTCCTTTATTACAGTGCCCAAAAATGCACACGGGATTCAAGGTGAGGCTGCGCCAGTGCAGAGCAGAGCAGGACAATCCCTTCCCTTTCCCTGTTGTGATGCTGTGCCTGATGGCCCCCAGGACAGGGCTTTCCCCCCAGCTGTCGTGGCACTGTTGGCTCACATAGATGCGTGGAGGAAAACAATGTTTTTTACGGAAGACTTCACTAAATAGATATCTACCATAAGTAGATATATATTAGGACTGTACACTTGTCTGACATGCCCTTGCTGTGGCATTGCATTTGGTTGTCTCCATGCACACCTCTGTAGTTGACATCCACTACATTGGACAGACAGAATTTGAAACCAAAATCCAGGATCTGACTAGAGCACTGCAACATCAGGGGATTTAACAAATCTACCAGCAGGTCTTGCCTGAGTTGTAACGGAAACTCTTTTTGGTAGGAGACATATCTACAGGAGAGAGACCTTAACACCTTGGTGCTGTGCTATCAGGTTTCTGCCATTTCAGGTTGTGTTTATTTACTTCTTTTTATCTTGACTTTCTTTCCCTTGTTTCTTAAAGCAAAGGCTGCATGCAGGAAAGTGCTGGTTGGAAAGTTCTTAGTGTATGTGAGACATTAATGTGCTCTCTATTGCCTCAAACTGAGACTTCTCCTTTTATCTGCATATTCCTTTGATGTTATCTGGCATATATCCAGGAGCTGTACTAAAGCTCCCTGGTTCCTTTCTTTGTATTGCTACATCCACACCCCATATCAATGTCCCCTGCTCTCCCCTTGATTACTACTCCTGACACCTTGCTATTTTTCTTCTATGTCTTTCCTCTACCTATGAAACCCCCAAATTATCTTCAGCCAAAATGGTTACACTGTGGGGATTAAGTATTAAATTTAAAGCAAGCGCCCTTTTCACTGTTGCAGTAGTAACAGAAGGGGAAAAAAAAAAAAAAAGCGTTCTGAGCTTTTAACCAATGTGAAGCATAATATGGTAGACCAGCCAAGTCACATAACACAAATGTTTCCAGCAGAGAAAGATATTTCAGTTACTGCTAAATTCTTGCTATTTTGCAGCATCCATTATGTTGACCCATGAGTGTCTTCATTTTAGAAAGAAAAGTGCCCAAAAACGCTTGATGTATTGATTGCATGGCAAAGCAGTTCACTTGGCAGTATCCATAGACTCGGTTATTACCCTTCATCCTATTCTGAAACCTGAAAAATCTGAAAAATCACCATTCTGGCAAATGAGATCAATACATAATTTCACAGCTGAGCCAGTACCCAGTGTTTACACTGATAGAGGACACACCTAATGAGTTTCAGTCTCTAAAGCAAGGACTGTCTACTGGAGTGTCCTTGCTGTGACCAACTGCTTGCAGTAGCACTGCCTTGAGAACAAAATGCTATATGCATCCTAAGGAAGCAATAAAGAAGGAAGAAGGGAATGAAGAAAAGAGAGATTAAAAAAAAGAGAGAAAGACAAAACCACGGTTGAGCTGGAACAGACACAGCTGAGGAAGATAATGAAAGGGTAAAGAGACTCTCTGGTAAGCATGGTGGATAATGTGACGAAGTGCTGTAAAACAGCCTATATGAACCTCTTCTGGTTTTTTTGAGTTTAAGGTTTTCAGCTGGCAAATTTTCATCTCTGTTTAATAATACTTTTTACTGGTCACAGTTCTGTGTTTTATCCTTCTCTTTTCTACCATTCACAGAATTTAATCTGGCATCCTCATTGTTATTTATTAAAAATTCATTGAAAATGTCTTTGCATTCATGGGTTCTAGTCTTGAGTGATTCATTAAAATGGCTGCTTTCACTAATTCATTAAACAATTCATTAAAATACCTGCATTCACTGAACATTCAGATGCTTTATTTTAATCTCCAAACATGCAGAATTTAAAAATCTCCCAACAGAGTACACTAAAATCCCCACATGAAGCATGAAAAAAGTTTTATAGCATACAAAGTTTCATTGTACCCACCCCTTAATGCATGTTAATCACAAATCTTATATGGAAAGTTGTGTACATTGTTTACACGTGGCTTGTGTGGAATACATTTCTTATTCTATTCCTGCCATTAAGTGCAGTATGTCAGAGTAAACTCTTCACTATGTTAGGGAAACTTCCCTGTCCAACCACCCAGGAGCCACTCTGACAGTCACTCTTGCACCAGCTGAGCTAGGACTGAAGCCCTTTCACAGCTACACACTCCACATTCACACAGAAAGACCAGGTTTCTCACAGGCCTGACCCCAGGTTTCTCACAACAGAGCCTCAGATGTCCAGATCCTTACAATAATGTAATCATAATGCAATAACTAAATATTTAAATAACAAAATAACAGCAGATTTGGGTAGCTCTGAGGAGTGACCCCTAACAGAAGAACCCCTGCACTTTCATAGTCTAAGCATGGAAAAGTCTGTGAGTCATCAGTTACTGCTGTGTCTCAGCGTCCTGTCACAGTTACTTGAGCCCTTTGCTCTGCAAAAGGTTGGCAGTTTTTCCTTTGGGCTTGGGCTGGGGCTCCTGCCCACCCAGAGCCCAACCTGCAGCCTGCACACTGAACTACCTGCACTGAATGCTTTCCTTGACAACTGGGCTACCAGTCCATCTGTCTGCACACTTCCATCCTTAATTTCACAAAAGTAGAACCAGTACCAGCAGAGACCTGCTGTAAGAACCTAGGTTCTGTTAACAACTTCTTCCTTTCCACCTCATATGATTTCCTATGGTCTGAAGTTACTGCATTCCCAAAAACTTGTTTGCATCGACCTCTAGAAAGATGCTCACCAGGGGTGTTTACATGCTGCCCCTAAAGGGCCAGTAGAGCTGGTGAGCTAAGACATGAGACATTGTTTGGCCTCAGAATTGCTTTGTCTTCAGGTCAGCCTCCCAGGAGATGCCATATGCAAAATGCCAGATATCAAAATTCAAGATGGGAACAGCACAATGGTGGAGCAAGATGGCTTTGAAGGCTTGACTGGATAAGGGAGGGCTGATTTCAAAATGTCCCAGTGCTGTGTGGATGCAAATGACTTCAAGTGACGGTCACTTGACATTGACCAATGTGGCATGTACCACACATGGAACTGTTCTTGTGACTCACTCAGAAGTTTGGAAAAGCTGGACCATGTTTCAATTATAAACATGTGTAGGAATAGATACGTCTTCTCCAGAGGGATGTCTGTATAATTGACAGTTGTCTCAATGAGATTCCCCTGTATTATCTTGTATGAATATTAGTTTTTGCAAAGATAGAGATTGAAAACCATCTGGTCAACTCTAAATTTCTTTGCTTAACAGTGGTAATAATGGAACACATCATCTGAAGGGCAGTGCCTCTTGTAGAAAGAAATTCAGGTCTGAGGTGTGAAGACTTGGCTTTCAATATCCATTTCTTCTTTTTTCTTCATTTGTTATCTACCGGGAGATGCTATGAAGACTTCAAAAGGTCAAGCTCTACAGTATGATGACCAAAATATTTGGGCTAGAAAGTTTGATTTGAAGGAATATAAAAGGGTAGATTTACAAGAGAAACAAATAGACAGGATTAGAAAAGTCTATATCTTGAGACATGACCAGAGTTAACACAGGTCTGTGGTATGTGAAGGAACACCTGACTGTATTTTATTCCTTAACAGTGATATAAGAACAGTTCTGCATTTTGGAGGAAAGAATCTTTCATGTTATCAAATAGACATAAGTCACAGAATTAATGAATATCCTTTGATTCAGTCCACAAAAGCACAAATCAAAGCATAAAACCCAAGTTTTCTTACTGGGGTATTTTTTTCGCAAAAATCTGTAAAACTTAAAGCTAACTTTGCATATTTATATATTATGACTTTTCATGACAACTACAGAAAGCATTAGTTTAAGTGGTTAATGGTCATTATTTTTATGCATCACTGAACAATATGTGCAGTGATCTATAATTATTTTTCATAAATAAGAAATCTGTAACTGTTTATCAAGCCTTTCAAGGTACTATTCTTGGTGTGTGCTTCCATAGAGAATAAAATTCTTCCCAGTTGAAGTCTTAAAAACCCATCAGCCTCTCAGCTTTGGGAGAACAGTGTCATTTTCTGACTTTTCCAAGTTTCTCCAAGTGAGTATGAAGCAGCATCCTTTCTGGGAAGCCTGGAGACAAATTAATCCCACTGGGTAGAATTGAGCAATGTTTTTGAATAGTCATCACATCTGAAATATGATTTGGAGAATACTGAAATGATTTGTGACAAATCAAGCCATAATTTCAGAAAAAAAAAAAAAAAAAAAAAGAGGTCGGAGAGAGAAAATAAGAGTTGGGAAATTTGAAAAATAAACTGCAAATTTTAGTTCTGAGACTGATCAAGCGGTTAAGAAAAAAAGACTATCAAAAAGACCTCACAAGAAAGAACTAAAGAAGCCTAAATGATGCAGTTCAGCTCAATGCAATTTCTTCTTGTTGCTCAGTCAACAAACAGAAAATTCAGACATTCCAGTAGCCCTTCTCCCAAGGGCCTGAAAACAAGCAGACTCTTGAGGTAACCTGTTCTCTTACACAGCCAGTCTGGATAAAAATGGTAGAGCTGTAGTAACATCTTTAAACGCCACCTCCTTTTAGCTTCACGTCAGTTGCCTCAGGATTACACCTGTGACTTTTCTTTGCTGAAGAACAAACAGCAGTGCTCCCACCCCTCTCTTTCTCAAAAACTGTTCCAGAGGTTGTCAAAACTATGTCTTCAGGGTCAGAGGGCTTATCAAATCAGTGCTACCACTTCTAGGGACTTGGACCTATGAAAAGTCACACACCAGACACACTAATCCAGACCCTGGAAAGATATTTTGTTACAGATTAAAAAAATAATGCTACTCTATGCCACAAAACAACTGAAACAACTCATTGTGCAAACTTGGCAAGCAAGTAGTTATTTTGGTAAATATGTGATTTTGAAGATTTCTCTACATAGTTAACTGTTTTTTGTTTAACAGTCTGACATGTGCTTGCATAACTGACTGTAGAAACTACTTTCAACATTTTTGGTGGCTGCTCCCTTTGGTGTTTTGAAGCATGCAAATAGATTCATTCATCCATCCTATTCTGTGACAGATTTGGCAGAAACTAGTTCTCACTTCCCCCATCTTTTTATGGGCAGTATCTTTATGCTAAAAATAAAGTCACATTTATAATATACTTTCATTTTTATAAGGTGGTCTATTTGCAGCATGAATAATTCCCTGTTCTGCAGATTGTCAGCATTTTATAGCTTCACATTCAGTTCCCCACAACTGCCTGTGTTGGATGTGATGGCATGGGATGTCCTGGGTTCATACTCCTCTCTCTCTGCAATTTGTCTATTTAATTTGACAAACCGTTGCATATATTGTACTTGGCAGTACTATGAATAATTTCCTGGCAGTTAAATTCTCTTCTGACAACATTTTGCAAATCAAATAAAATTTATGCCCACCAGAAGGCTGATATAAAAAAATATCTTGCTGATGACCACATGCTATTAAGGGTTCCTGCTTTTGCAGGTTATCTACTGAAGGTTATTGTTTATTCTGTGTCTGCCTGGAAGCTTGTTTGTGAAAAACAGCCCATTCATTTTTTTTTTATATAAAGTTCAGGTTTACTTTAGAAAATAGTTGATTTCAGAACTAAACAGAGCTAATGAGAGTTAAAAAGTCCCCTAATAAATTACATTTTTACCAACATTTTAGATCCTGAATTTGAATGCGAGGTTGCTTGTGTATAGCAATATATTGCATACTAATTTCCTCCAGATATGCCCTTAGAGGGATAATAAATCTAGTTTTTCAATCCATCCAGAGCTTTGCTTTAAGTGCCTGCAATTTTTCATCTTGATGGCAGTGGGTATAATCTAAAGCCCAGTGAAGTCAACAGGAGTCTTTTCATCAAGTGTTTGGAATACAGGCCAAGGATTCATCTTGTTTTTTTTTTTTAAGGGAAGCTATTCTTGTGACAGCTAAGCAAGTCCACCACGAGTATTTTGGTCAAGTTCCTTACTGAAAACCAGATTGCTGTTATGACAGCATAATGGTTAGTTTTTGTTTAAGGAGGACAATACAATGTATACAGCGTGCTTTTGGAGTGAACTCAGGCTGGCATTTCTGTAGACACAAATTTCTCCACAACCTCTTGAGTTTTTTGTGAGTGTATAAAATGGATGTTAAGCAGTAGCTGAGAAATCTCACCTCTAGATGCCCATCTTGCAGTCTCTCAGGCTTTTTCTGCTGTGAAAATTGTTGGTCTTTATAAGAGATATCTTCATTGCATATACTGAGGATATGTTGAAAGGACAGGGAATGTTTATTGAAAATTTTCTTTAGAAAAATCTTTCTAGCATGTTACTGAAATACAGTTCCCATAACCAGTTTTTTGGATGATGAATAAAAGGGTTGGCCTTAATATGGTTGTCATTTGACAGAAATTCTTTGGTAGTTGTCAGATGCTCTGGGCAAACAGTGTATGGTATTTCACAGACTTCAAAAGTGAAATACTGGATGAACACTGTCAAACTGAATCAGGACAATCATGTAAAAACTGTGTCAGAAAACTCCACAGAAAAAAAAATTACTAATTCACCCAGTCCATGTTCTTATCCCTCTCTGTAGGGAGTATTAGACATCATGCAATCTTATTTTAGGTGCCGAAAGCAACAGATTTAAACAGATTCTGTGGCTTCACAATGTTCCTTCATTTACCAGTTTAATTTAATCCTGTTGTGTCTAGTTAATTCTTGCTGTAGCATCCAGCATCTTCTTGCTTCCCTGGCTACCTCTTTGTTCCAGCACATGCTTTTGCCAGGTTTTGATCTGCAGCTGATATTTATTTAGCAAGGAAAACAACTTTGAGATTATGACCCTTTAGACTATTCACACTCTTTGTTTTTTTTTACAGCTGGATTTTATCCCTTGCTCCCATATTCTTTCTCTTTCTTTGCCCTTGCCTTTGTCCTTTCTCTGCCTTTCCCAGTTGCTTGTGTTATGATTAAGCAACAGAAAGCAGTTCAGCATGATTTGATGCCTTCAAATCAGGATCTGCCTAATATCAAGTGCTATCCAGGTAGCATTATGTTATACAGCCTAATTTTTAGATTTGATGAATAAATTTCTGTGTAAGTTTTGTTCCTTAGAAAAGGCAGAATAATCATGGTTCTTTGGACAAACAGCAACCCTTAGTACAAATATTAAAATTATCAACTGAGTATGGTAACTTGGGTTCTAGAAAGGCCCTCAAGCACTTGATGCTATTACTACTAATGCTCTCCTAAAACAAAGAACCCCATTGCTTTTTCAAACTTCATGCTGAGCTTTATTCCCTCCACAAAAGTTCAGACTGTCACATTACCATTTTCATTGTCCAAATTTATTTGTCATAAGCGATCACGAGATAGAAGAGACATTAGCTAGGTTTGAAAATATTTTTCTTTGACATTGTAACCACTAGGAGTTTTAGACTGAATTTTCAAAAAGGGCTGATCGTATCTCAGCTTGCCTGGCTTCCTAGCTGCCATCAGAGTTTTCCTGCCAGTTGGCTTTGAGGATTGTTCGATCATAACTTAGCATGAGCACATTTATTTTTCCACTGAGACATGTTGATGCTTTAAAGTTTTGTTAGGACAAGAGCAGCAACCTCTGCTTCCCTGCCAGATGACCCATGCCCAGCAGGTGCCCAGACCCTGAAATATATAGGATGTCTAGAGAGTAATTCAGAAACTTTCTACGTGTCAGGGAAGAGTAGTACTGGGTAAGTTAGCCATTTCAGTCAGATACTTTTTAGAGGGGTCTTTTAATGTTTACTCACTTATGTGACTTTTTTTTTGTTTAAAGAAAATGGATTCCATATTCTTTTGTTACCTCAAAACACTTTAATTCCTTTCATCACAAAGTATACACTGATATATAGAGCACTTTACCTATAATAATTCGTCTATAATTACATATTACCCTGTGGTTTATTGATTTGGATTCTTTTGGCTGCTGGTTTCCTTGACCTAACACTCACTGTTGTCCTTTTTATTATCAAGGACCATTGGGTTTCACTGACTTTAAGGACATTTTACAGTAACTCTTAGCTTTGTTATCCTCAGGCCATCTGTATTTTGGGGGACTTCCTCCTTTTACTGATGGCATGCTTTGTTAAAGCTTTTGTATTTCTTTAACCTTTTGAAGTTCTTTCTGCACAATACTTCCTGTTGCCTCTCTAGTTTACTGCTGCAGGAATTATTACATCATTGTAATCACTGAGCAGTACTTATGCTTTATTCTCTTTTTTCTATTAATTTTGGAGGGAAAGAGTTAAATATTCATTTCGGTTTTGCCTTTGGCAAGGGCTAGATCTTTCCAACATTGATTCTGCAGATGACATTTTGCATATTGCATGTCCAATCATCCTCTTCAGGAACAGAGCCTTTATCTTTAGAATTATAGAAGAGAAGCAACTATGCCAGTCTGCTAATTAAGTTAAGGGCAAGTGTCTGTAATAGATAGCTTATGTACCACGTTGTGCTGCATCTTATCATGCTCTGGGGATATTCTTTATTCAGAGAGACAGGGTAGGTTAATCAATAAGGACCCTACTTTTTAAAATATATACCATACAAAAACCATTTTTTGTAGGTGTAGGTAGATTAAAAAGCAGCATGATACAAATGGAGTAAAGGAGATCCTGTAGGACCTAATGTGATTTTGCAGCTACCTAACTAATCATATGAAATAAAAATATGTCATGCACAGTTTGGGTATTTTGCCAAGTTTTCAGCCTGGTACAAAATCTTTGAATCCAAGGAATGTGACATAGAATAGGGTGAGATTTTCTAGAATGACAGGGTCTTTTCATAGTAGCAGCCAGTGTTTTTGTTTAGACCTTGTGGCAACTTGTTCCTAAACCCAGTTTTCTGAGATATTCCATGCATTCAGTGCTGAGTAGCAGCATAGTAGCAGCTTAGTAGCAGCTGAGAAGCAGTGAGGTGCTCATTTCTAGGGTAAGGTCTAGAGTCCTAGCACAGCACTCTCCCCCTCTTGTTTCTTCTTTACAAGTTTCCCTCAAGCTTTTACCACTCCTGTTTACTCAGTGAAACACTCTTGCTCCTTGCTCTCCAACTGATTTGGAAAAAATAAATACAGAAAGAGGAATGTGATTACAGTAAGTATACTTCATTAGGATTGATGGGGTGAGAGTTGACCACCTAGTAAAAAAGGCCACTACTTTTTCTCAGTTATACAATATCTTATGATAACTAGAAGTGTTTCCTGAGTATCTCAAGGGTCTGAAGTATCCTATATCTAGAATTCTTTTTTTTCATTTGTTTTCCAATTTTCCTTTCCTTTATCTCTGAGCTAAAAAATAAAGTAATTTAGAGAGATTTTTGCTTTTCATGGGGGTTGGAACTGGGACACGTTAGCATGCTTTTTACCCACTCCCAGCATTTCTTTCATTCTTTCCACAAGTCCAGCACTTTCTTTGCTTTTCAGAATCGTTCATACTGAAGCTACTTCATGGTAGATGTTTTCATACTTAAGGGCTTAAAAATAGAAGCTACTTTAATGAATCCAATATGCTCAAAGAGCCAGTATTATATTTTCTGATGCCCTTAAGGGAAGTTTACTAACTCTAGGTTAGAATACCACTTGTAAACAGCCACACCCTTGGCTTAGCACAGAGTAGTTCATATATTGGTTAAAAATTCTTCATGTAGTGGTGAAGGAAATTCTATTAAGTTTCAAAGCCCCTTTTGAAAGGCTACACTATTGCCAGTTTATGCCCATGTCCTATTCATGTTAAAAAGTTGGTCACATGAGTCACAACAACCATGTCACTGGGTATAAAGGACTGCCTGATAGGCTGTTGTGTCTGACATTTGTCTGAGCCTGAAAAAGCAACGTTACCCATACTGCTGAGAAAAGGAAATACGAAAAGGAGCCCAATGGGAGCTGTGTTTAGCTGAATTAGGGGCTTTAGAAATAAGCTCGTGCTGGACATCACCATATGCTTGAGAGTCAGAGCTCAGAAGTGTACCTTAAACATTTAAGAGCTGATATTAAACTAAATCCAGCTGTATGTTGAAGTCAATTTGAAATTAAGGTCTACAGATTTTCAGTTCCAAAAGTTCCAAGAGGGAAGTTGATGTAGTAAAAACATTGAAATGAGATGGAAACTTCTGCAAGACCTACTGTTCAAAATGAAAACTTTTGCTTGATGCAGGATGTATAGAAATGATTACTGTATTTTCAGTTTAACAGCAAAGTGAGGTTGGATAAATCCTTTTCAGTATTATCTGGGATGTTTCAAAGCATAGCAAACAACATATTTGCCTAAAGAAAAAATATATCCTTCCCATCAGATTACACTGAAAATCAGTTGCTTATTGCTCTCATAATAGGATTTATGTCCCTGGTCCAGGCACCCTGCTCAGAGAAATGTTGACAGCAGTAGTCTTTGGTACAAATACTGAGGAAGTTAATAGCACAGATTCTGCTTTTGTCTGCAATTACTGTGATGCAGAAGACCCAATTCAAGTCACTGTCATTTTCATTTTACTTGAAAAGATAGCTTAAAAATAAGAAAACAAATAAAAGTGTTTCTTTAGCAAATTAATTTAACAAACAGCAGTATAAATCAGGGTATGTACAAACAAGATATGAGGGCAGCCAGCCTTGAAGCCTACATGGAGATGTTCCTGTATGTATAGGAGCCCCAAAGTGTTTTGCAGACATATGCTATGTTTGTAAGCTTATCCAGTGACTTAACACTCAGCTAGATTGGAACTTACCGGGAAGATAGTTAGTTGTCCATATCATAATCATAATAAACAAAACCAATAGCTGGCATTGACTAGATAATTACAAAGCTAAGCTTATGTAATGTCCTATCTAATAACCTTACAGCCATATTGTCCCTGTCATTTCTGCAACATGTAAAAAAAATAAGTAAAAAATACTCTTGTTTTTCCAAAATTTGGAAAGAAATGTCTGGTTTTGGTAAATTGAGCCTATTACTGTGAAAAGCAAAAGATTATAACAACATGAAAATTAAACAACTATTACATTTATAACATAAATATACATTAAAACAAAAAGTCATAATAATTAATCTTTAATATATTTATCCCAATTAAAGTTTGATTATAGGCTGCATTCAGTATGCATTACTTTTTGAATTTGAAAGAGTATTTGATCATAAGTCAAAACATAACATTAGAATCTTCCATTCAGATGTAAGATGCTCCTAGAAATCAATCCAAACCCAGCCTACTTAAATGCTATAAGTTTATTAAACAAAGTGTGTTCACCTGTGGGAGTTCTGGCAAAGAGGCTTTCTATTTAAAATATCTTTGGTTTTTAATTTTTCATCTCTATTTGTGCATTAATCAGATCAATAAAACTGTATTCATAGTCAGCTGCAGAGTTTCAGCCAGTAATTTCTTTGTGCAGGCATATGAAGATGGAATAGGTGCTCAGCTCTTCAGTCTGCATTGATATAACCTCAGACCAAGTATCTCCATGATCATGGGCACCACAGTCCTTTAGAAAAATAATAGTTTGGTGATAAAATAATTATAGCCCAGAGACAGTTCCCCTGATGCACTTTTCTAACTGTGGATAAAGACCACTCCTAGCCAAAGGTTGCATCCAGATGATCATGCTTAATATACAGCTGTTAACCAACCTGTTTTCTGTGAATGTGTCAAATATTCTGGAGTTCCCAATGGCACTGAATTCTTGAAAATTGCATTTTCTTGAAAAGGCATTTTCTTTTATTAGTTTTGTATTTGCTGCTAAAAAATTTGTTGTGTAATCTCAGTGCTCATAAAAATTCTAAATTATTCTTGTTTCCTTTCCTGTCACCGTACCATGTATAATTTGCAATTACTATTTTTATAAGAATTTGTTTCTTGTGGGAAAATCTGCTCCATAGTCAGAAATTTGATTATAACCATTTACTCTACCTTTCTAGCGTTAACTGTCTTATACAACTGCAATCAGTAAACAAGATATGAGTACATGACAGTGTTTTATAGTGGAACATTGATGCTTTCTCTTTTTTTTTTTTTTTTCCATGTATTCTCTATAATTGCAGATACAGTTTTCCTTACACCTTCTCCTTTTATTTCATGTTTTCCCTGCTTTTAATTTAAACATATTTCAGAATAAATATATTGGTCTCTCTCATCAGGGAGCAGCCTGTTGTTGGATTTACTCGCTAGGAGTATGTGGAGAAGGGAGTGGTTTGTAATCCTACCAGAGGTGAAATACAGCTGGAACACACCATTATCTGCAAGCAACATGTGTTAGGCAAAAAGAAGTAACAGCCAGGAAGTGGCTTTAGTTATGACAAACTTAATGTTTGAAGTGCCTTACATCAGTAGAACAAGCCAATTGAAGCACTGAACTCTGATGTGCTTCATAAATTCTTCAAATAAGAATGACACATGTTAAAAGAGTCAACCTAAGATGAACATTTGAAGATGTATTGATGGATCTGAGGCGGAAAATAACTTTTTTCTGACACTGCTAGAGGTCCCTGAAATAAAAGTCAGATCATGGCTATGACTGTGGTCAAACCATGAAAAGCATTTGAGGAAGCTAAGGACTGTTCATTTCTTAAAAAATAACTCATGGATACTGAAAAAGGGAAAATCACTATCCAGAGTGATTTCAACGAGTAGAGATGATGATCTTGCACAGAAGTTAAAATATTTCAGTGAAACAACTGGTAACAGGAAGCTGGCAGCCTCAAAAGGCAGCACATGAACATGTACATCCTGTAGCAAACAACATCCATCTGTGTAATTGATAGTTTTTGGAAGAAGATAGAAGTGTAGTGGATTTTATCATACTGCCAGGGGTCGCAAGTACCAGCAGAATATGAATAGATACCAAGGACAAAGAGGATGACTACAGATCCATTAGCTCAGAGCTGTTCCTCATTGCAGTAATGGCCAAGGTAGCAGCAGAAGATGAATGAACTGTCAGCCTGAAAACAAATTGGACACTTTTTAATTTTAAGTTGGACAGAGGTACTCAAGCCAAGGGGCTCCTAGAACAGTGATATTAGCTCTGCAAAAAACCCCCAACCTCTTGGCAACGCAAAGGTGAAATAAAAGTGGGTAAAGCTTGGGCTTATGGCACTAAATGGGTATCTGCTGAGGGTGCTTGAGTATTAAACACTGAGAATGATTAGAAATGTACATGGACTACAATAGCACCTCAGAAAAAAAATAATAATAAATAAAATATATTTAAATTCATTACCTCCTCTGTTTGTAAAAGGGAGGGTGCAAATGTTTGGACTGTATAAGATGTCTTTGCAGGGGGTGGTGGACTAGATAATCTTTAAAGATCTTAAGGATTTTACTTCTGATTCACTCTGTGATTCAATGATTCTATAACTATGTGTTAAAAAGCCAATGCAACTGCATTCTATCCATCTTCCTGAATTGAGAACGACAGAGCTAGGTTGTAAAAGTCTCATCACTCACTTTCACCTCTGTGCAAGTTTCTGCCACCCCAAGTCAAATGCTCAAAGATCTAAATGCACATACTCCTTGGAGTCTCCAGAGGCCAAAGAAAAAAAAAAAAAAAAAAAGAAAGGGGAAAAAAGGATGACTGCCTACAAGATAAGGTATTGAGGGGATAATGTATTAAATGTTTTTTCTGACTGGATTCTACAACAGTTTTCATGTGGAGAAGATGACTATAGCATGGTGAGTTCATCACCAGAATAAAGCAGTACAAACAAAAATGGATAGACTGCATAAAATTTGCCAGATTATCAACATGTTGGCAGAATTGGGTTCATTTCTCCACTACTTGTGTACATTAAAATACAAAAATCATCAAACTGGGAAACTGGAGACACAACTACTGCTGCCTATTCATTTATAAAACATGTGATCAAACAGGAAAGACATTTGATTCATTATTAAGCAGCTTTGTGCTGCATTTATGAAGATCAGGATTTTTGAAGACTCAACAACCAGTATTGCCCAAGACAACCTGATTCAGGGCATGGGGGGCAGGCTGCAGAGTATAGCTCAAAGGAGGCAGGAGAGAGTCCAGGGATGCTATCAAAGTACTGTATACAAAAGATTCATACAGGTTTACTAATTACATGAATTAGATGAATAATTTTTGCTAATTATCATCAGTAAGAGTTAATAGACTGGGCAAATGTCAATCTCTTGAAGATGAATTCAATAACAAAGATAAATGTACAAATATCCTACACATACAGGGTTTGTATTTGTTATTTGTCCTAGAAAAAAGATATATGCTTCAGATTTATAAATATATTTTAGTACACTTGTTTAAATATGATACTGTAACAAGACCGTATAAGAATGGTGGTGATAACATCAAAGCTGTGTGTTTAATCCCTGTGTGGCCTATTCACTTAGAACCTGGACTCAATGATCCTTGTGGGTCCCTTTCACATCAGAATATTCTGTGATTCTGAGTGTAATATGTGTTTATCTAAATAACATTTATGAATCTTGTATTGCTTGACATGATTGATAAATATTCATCTATAACTACAGCTATAGCTATAGTTATATATCTATATATATTTGTGATTCAGCTCTAGATCTCTTGGAAGATATTTATAAAGGAATGAAGAACTAAAGAAATTGAAAAATTTACTATGGAGAAGAAACAAGTTTTGGAAAAGATGTAAGATGTAAAAATCAATTAATATGTTCTCTGAGAACTTAAAACCAGGATCCAAAATTTTTTTAACTAGATTTCAAGCCACCATTCTCAGAGGTCTCCTGTTGTTGCAGCAATAAGAAAAGGGGACAAAAAGATACCATACTTAAAAATGCAAGTGATTTAGGAAAGATGGTGATTCTCTAAACCTGCCAACAATATATGTTAACAGACATCTATTAAGGCATTAATTAATCTTAATTGCTGTTTAAATTGTGATAATGCCAACTTATGAGTACTTCATACTTACTTTATACACTCTAGAATTATGATTATACTTGATGCTTTTCGGCTGGATCTAGAGGTAAAGGAGTGTCAGGGCCTGTTTCTAGTATTGACATGAGTATGGTTTCTGCCCTTCTGAAATTCTCTGCACTGCACATTACATGTTGAGCTCAGATGACTGAAGGTGATAATCAGATGAGCCCAGGTGACAATGATGAATATATAAAGAAGCGCATGGTCCCCTGTTTAGTCACTTAATAAGACAGTACTACATGTTTCTTGATAGACACAGAAAAATAAATCATGTTGACAGACAATTATTTGCCCATTTTTTTCTTTGGCTGCTATGCCTATTAAGGCACTGCTAATATGTAGGATTATAATTCAAGTTTGCAGATGAATTTATTACCAACCATTTAATCTTTAGAATTAGCTATATGATGATTACCTAATAAATTTTGCATAGCATAAATGGATAGACTTTAAAAAAATTATTTGTCTATTTATTTATTTTATTCATCAGACTCATTGATTCATAAAAACACAACCTGGATAAAAAGGTAGAAATTTGGGCTAAATTTATCAAAGATAACAAATAATTTCAGATGTAAAACTCCAGCTGTGAAGATAACTAGATTTGCATAACTGACTGGCTTGAAAGTTACACTCTGGCGCACATAGCCAGTCAATGTTTAGTATAAAAATACACATTACAATATATCTGTGTCAGTTTGAAATTATGGAAAATTAATCAGAAAAATTATATTAAATATGGCTATTTTTGTACCTTTCAACAAAAGAAGTGTGTCATCCTAATTGTGGGATATTTGAATAAATTTAAAATTTCTTTATACATTTTTATAACTCACAATAAATAAATTTTATGTAAATATATTAAAAGTACCAGCAGTCACTGAGGATGCAGGATTTTTTTTTTTCTGAAATAGCAGTGACAAATAGAGCAGTCAGAAAAACAGTGATTGCAGGTATAACATTGTTTTCTTTACTTTAATATGCTTTGTTTCATGTTATTATAATAAAATGACTCACCATTGCCCTAATTCAGAGTACATGTTCATTCCCAGAATCCTGTAAGCAAGTTTTATCATTAGTTTTTTAAAGCATTATATGAGAAGTTTCAAAGTCAAGGAAAATAAAAACCATAAAATTTCTTCACATGAAATCAAAATGTGAGCAAGATTTAACAACGGGCATTGTTCCAAACATTTTTTTTTCAGTTTAGAGAAGGAAGACACCCCTTTCTGCCTATAACTCTGTAGATAGCTTATTTGTTAGAAGATTTATGCATTAGTATTGAAATGTACTTGGTCCAGTCAGTGCTATAAATCATTCCCAGACAACTTTTAAGCACATTTTTAAATGCCCATGAAAAATAAGTTTTCCCATCAATAAGAGGGCTCAGTTATGGAGCTCTTACTGAGAAGGGTCATTTCAGCAAAGTCGCAATAAAGTGCTGAAGGATCCAGTTCAATATACTAATTGACAGTTTCAATTCTTACCAGGTCTGTGAAGTAGGAGTAAATAAAATGTCTTGCAGCAACTTGTCTGGAGACAGAAAGATAAACTCCTTTGACCTTAATGAAGAGTAGCTCTGGGATCTGTGTAATTGTGTCTTCTTTGTCTTCTACCACTGCAAGGGACTGTGAGGCTGGGGCACCTGGGAGCCTGCACTTGACTGCTGTTCTTCCTCATCTGATGGCAGAACAAGGCACATCTACTGTTTTTTAGGGTCCATGTGCTTCATGAGTTTTGTAAACAAGTTCCCAGATAAGATACTAACTGAGCCACACTTGCCAATTGTCAGGGCAGAATCTATCTGCAGGTATGGAAGAGTCATCTCTGTACTGGTGTATTATTTTTCTAAGTCTCCAGGGAAGTGGGAGAAAGAGTTCATCATAAACTATTACTTTTATTTGACTTATAATATAATAAGGTGCTCTACAAATACAGAGACCACTCTGTGAAGAGCAGATGTAGGCAAGTAAGATGGGGCAGATTCACTCTGAGGAGTCCTGTAAGCACACTCAAATGCTGGGGCAAAGTCTGATTTACAGCAAGGTTGTTCTATCACCATCAGAGCCTGCTCCATGCCTTCCTGGACACAGAGCATCCCAAAAGAAGTCACATAACACCAACAGCCTCAACTACAAGGGACATTTTTTGACTATGCAATGTGAGGAAATGGCTATCATTATTTAGTTATCATTATTCATAAGATAGGTAGCAGGTTATCCAGCAGAAATTGGGGAAGGGGCAAAATATGAATTTAAAAGTTTAATCTGTTTATTTTTGATTTTACTTCAAATAACTAATGAAACTGTAGTCTGACTGCCTTTCAGCATTTAAAACTGGGTTTTCTAATGAAAGCAAAAAATAAAGAACAAGATATTTTTAAAATGAAAACTGTTTTCCAATTTCTGTCTTTTTGCTTGTTTTCCAAAGCCTCTTAGTACTGACACTGAAAAAATTATGAGACTGGTCAGAATAAAATTTCTGCAGACCATATTACATTGGTTTGGGGGTTTTTTAGGTCTGTAAAATGTAAAATGTTAGTGAAACTAGATATTTTTAAAAAGTACTTCAGGAATAGAAGTAAAAACTCAGACCATCCAACTACAGTGTTTTCATGAAAAAAAAATCAAATTAATTCTTTAATTAGATTTTATATGGAAATGTTTATTTTATATTCCTTTATAGTGCAGCCTGAAAACTTCAAAGTTTTGAGGAAGTGGCACTTAAAAATTTACACCGTTGTGGATTTTTTTCACTTTGTTTTCTTTCAATCTATTGGCAACAAAGTAACTAGCTTTCACAAATTTCCATTTTGACCATTATAGTTGAAGGGAAAGTTAGTAGACACTATCCTAAGGGAAATTTGCAATGTTATATTTTCTTTCCCATTTTCATATTCTATTTTCTCTTAGCAAGACAGTAGACAACCAGTTGAACCTTTGATGAGATCCAGGCTTGTCAGTCTTGGTGCATACCCAGAGGGATAGATTATATGACCACATCTTAAAGACCAAATTTCCATGTACCATTGTGCTGACACAGTTCGAAACACACAAATGTATTACTGGGACCTATTAACTCTGCTAAAGGTACTGAAGAAACAAACATCCTGCCCAAAATGATGCTTTACAGGAAGAAAGGGAAAGAAAAAGTAAAAGCCAGAAACCAAATGTATAGCAATGGAAGTAAAAATGCAACAGAATGTGGGAAAGCACTGCCATCAAAAAACGAAAAATAAGTGAACAATGTGGATGTTTTAAATCACAGATCTTTTAAAAACTTCTCAGGTATAAGATGGAAATCTAATTACTTAATCAGATCCCAGCCAAGAAAGCGATTTTGATTGAATTCCACAGGACTTCCCAACAGTGTGAAAGTAAGTGATGACTAGATTACAATGCAATTCTTCATTTCTCAGAATAAGAATCTTTTGGAGTATGAGCTCAAGCAAAATGTGCTTTCATGAACTAAATCAACCAATTGTTTTTTCATTATAAATGAAGGAATTAATCATATTGACTGTGTTAGAGACACCCTTTGTACAGTGTACAAATTCTGCAACTTGCTTTGGTCTGTTCACACAGAAATGTTCTTGTTTTCTTTTGTTTCTAGAAAAAATTCAAGAGCACAAACTCTACAGGCTCCCTCCAATGTAGACTACTGTTGGTCTAATGAAGATATTCCTTCTCTCCATAACTAGAAATTTCTTCTCATGTTAAATATTCCTTCCAGCTTTCTGGGTTTGTAATTCATTGCTCAGAAACTACTGATGCTTGAAGCCAACAGATAGACCGCTTTTGTGTGAATTCCAAAAACCTTTCATCTAGTCTAATGGAGCCAGGATAGGAACTGCGGAAGCCTATTCAAGATAATAAATGTCAGCACACATTTCTTCTCCTCATATCCTCAATTGCATTTGAAATTAAGTCAGATGCTTCCAAGAGGTCAAGAATTTTTCCAGGTGGCCTTTTCAATAAAGCATGCCTTTTCTCTTTCCTTTCTCAACGTATTCCTTCATTGCTGACTGGTCCCCCAATTAAGCCTCAGGAAGAAAGAAGGGTGTACTTGCTGTTTTGACTCACTCAAGCTTCTCATATTTCTGAAAGATCTTCCTGGTTCATAGAGGATCTTAAAAATGAGATATGCAGTGTTTCTTAAACCCAGCACTTGTGCCTGGCTTCTTCGTTTACACTTTCTCAGTTTTCTTCCACTGTCTTACCAACATACAAGTGAACTAGCTGTCTGAAGCATAAATCCAAGGAATAAGTCATCTCTTGGATCTGAAGTAACTGTATTTCAATGGCAGCCATCAGAAAGTTTTCCCACTCTTCTTGCTTGAGGTTGCAAAAATTATTCTGACCCTACATTGACCATAAAACAGGTGAAGATGCAAATGTGACTGCTATTTGACTCACCCATCCCCTCTTCCTCAGCCATCTCATCATAGCAGACTGTCAGGTTGGTGGGGCATGATTTACCCTTTGTAAATCCATTCTAATCATGCCCAACCACTCTTAATACCTCTGGAAATATTTTTCTGATTCTTTTTTCTTTTACTTTCCATAGACCCAGATGAGGCTGGCTAGACTGTAATTCCCTGGGTCTTTCTTCTGTCTCTTTTTGAAGATACTAGTGATATATGCTTCCTTCCAGTCCTAGGAAACATCTCCTGACTGCTAGGATTTCTCAAAGATATTCATGAGTAGCCTTGCCTTGATATCCACCAGCTCTGTATGTATGTAGGTTCCATGGTCTGTCCAATTTGTTTAAGTGCTCTCTAACATGATCCACTTCCAACAAAAGTAAGTCTTGCTCCAAACTTTCCCATTGATTTCAGGGACTTGGAATTCCTGATGGCAGATCAGACTAAACCATTCCAAAACTCATCCCTGCACACTCAGACAATGTCTATATATTCCCCTTAGATGACCTGATCCTGCAGAACATCTTTTGAGTGCTTCCTTTCATGTGGCAGATAAGCCAGGAGCTCCTTCCTCATTCATTTAGGTGTTTGATTTTTGCTCATCAGGATGGACCATCCTTGAGCTTAAAGGATGTGATCCTTGGCAAACAAACATCTCACCTGTACCCCTTCTCTTCCAGGACTGTTTCCCACAGGAATATTCCAGCAGGTCCTTGAGTGGACTAGGTCTGCTTGTTAGTGTTGTTTTGCTATTTGCCTTGTACTCTTCCCTCAGAATCCTGATTTCCATTATCACATGATCACTACAGCCACAGTGGCCCTCAAGCCTTCATATCAGCAAATGATTTTTCCTTGTTTATAGGCATTCGATCCAGCAGAGCACCTCCCTTTCTGACTTGATCACCTCTGTTAAGATGCTGTTACCAATGCAGTCAGAAACCTAGAAGCAGTTAAAAAGGTGACTACAGTGCCCTATGAAGAAGAAGGCCTGAGAACATGAAGCCTTAAGTTGTCTGTAAAAAGCTTCATCTATTTCTTCCTCATCAGGGTGTCTTTGGGAGAAATCCACAACAATGTCACTAATGTTGTGTTCTAATTCCAACACACAATATTCCACCAGGCTCACTGTCCATTCTTAAGCAGAGCTCCAGGCAGTTCTGCTGCTCTCTCCTGCAAAGGGCAAATCTCTCTCCTGACTTCTAATTATGTCCTTCCTAATTCTCTTTGATCAGTTCACACTGACATCAAGTCAAATCTACTAGATAATGAGGTCACTTAAACTGCTTACACTGCTGTGAGAAGGCCAGGTAAAATATAAAAATACATGGTTTGAACACAGATGTGCCTTTTTGGGGGGAAAATTGCTCACTTTTTACTGCTGAAGAAATCTTCCAATTGCTACTAGGGAACAATTCCAGAGACTTTCAAGAATGATGTTTAGTACTGTATCAGGATTCAGATTATGTAGCATAAGGAGGCATTAAAAAGCCAAGCAAATATCTAAACATATCTGGATGAGAAAGCTCACATTGCACAAGTTAAAGTGGGCAACAATGCAAATTAAAGCAATCCCAAATCAATATTTCTTCACTGTGGAATTCATTACCAAGTTAAAACATATGGCTGGAATTTAAACGAGGACCTTCAAAATGTTATCAGTGATAGTAGAATATGTTCTTGGCAAGTGCAACACTAATTATACACAAAACCTATTTAACTGATCTTTACAATGATAATGATTACCATATAAGCCATTTTCAAACACAAACCATTTCCAAGATCAGGTTGTTGGCCATGATCCCTGCCATCGGCTTAGGACATTTAGCCTTGGGTTTAGTTCCTTTCCCTGCCAATTAGCTGTGTTTGTGACATTGAGTAAATCACCTAATTTCTTTTCTGCTGTAATGAAAAGCCCTCATTCTTCCTCTATTTTGGTCATAGGCTATTGACAGTAGGGACAATGTCATTAGGTGAAAAAACTCTGTGCAGATCAGTACAGTCATGATCAGTTCAGAGGACTTTCACTATGCATCTGCTACTTTGTCCATCAAAACAGTTTATCCCTGCTGGCACATTGAAACAACTTTTTTTTTTCCAAATTGGCTAATTTAAAAATTTGTGATAAAATACAAAATAGTGACTTTGAAAAATAATTAGTGTTCCAAATAACAATCTGACACAACTTAATGAGTCATTATATATATTAAAGTTTTCATCTATTATTTAAATCATTGGAGATATCTGACTATAGCAGGTTTTGTTCATCCTTATCCTTTCAGTGAAATGCTCCTCAATGCAAACTGAATAACATGTCTATCAGTTATCTGACGCATGAGGAGCCCTGGGTTCATACAAAATCATATTCTACAATTTATGCACATATTTATTATTAGAAATAGACAACAATTACTTTTGTTGGATGACCCTCTAGCTCTTAGTAAAAAGGGGGAAAATTACCTATGAAAAAGTAAAGCATTTTCTTTTTGAAATGATGGTCCACTTTTGATCTCTTCCTCCTCCAACCAGTACAAAGAGAGATAGACCCAGTTACCTCTCAATAATAAAATTTTCTTCCAGTTTTGCTCTAAAGGAAATCTGAATTCTGTAATACATATTTTAAATTAAAGTGTGTCTGCTCAGAGCTTTAAAGAGTTTTAAATTAAATTAGCTTTAAATTCAAAGAAAATTATCCAAATTAACTAATGTTATGAAGTCAATCTATGTGTAAAGAAACCCTTAGCTAAATTACTCTGCAAAATCCCAGCAGGCCACTTCTAAATGGGCAATCTGAACACACAACAGTAGAGCCAAAGACCAAAAGAGTCTCCAGCATATAAACAGTCAGTATGGTATTTTGGAAGCTCAAAGCAGACTCTGTACCAGAGGAGATCCTTGATGCACAATTTCCATTGGGAGAAACTGGACTTGAGCAGAGTGGACATATTACTTTCAACAGAAAACAAAGGGCACTTTTCCAAGTCTATGATTATTCTGAATTAGATTTGTGAAGAGCCTAGGGAATAAAAAGGGCATTTCTATTCTGATATACAGATGTGCTAATTAACATTTTAGATCATTAAAGCCTTCAGACTTTCAAGTCCAACATTCAGATCTCAGAAACTCATCTGCTGTACAACTTCAAAATACTTCAGGCACCTCTTGGGCTTTTTTTCTGAAAAGTCCATCTAGTGCTGGGAATTCTTGGAAATTACCACATTAGTGCAGAGTGGTTCCATAGCTCCTCTATGTGACTACTCTATTTGGAACACCAGTTTAGTAGGTTATTTACCTGCCTTTTTCTGTTATAGTCCAAGGCAGGACACATTCTTGGAAGATACCTTATGGAGAGAGTCAACACAAAACATTTGGTGGTGGATTATAGTTTCCCTATTGCCACCAGTCACAGAACAACATTCTCTCAAACACTAAGGGTTCAGTTCCACCCCTCCTCATATTTATTTGAGATTAAAAATATCAATTGACAGTGTCTGAGCCTCATATCTCCCCTTCCTTCTGGTCAATATTGTTAATATTGGTCAATATTACTCAGCTTCCATGCAAAGAGAGGTTATCCCTCCCTCTCTTTTTTTCCCATTTCTTTTCTGCTGTCTGAATGAAAAATTAACTATGTCAAGTAAACTGGAACAACTTTAACATGAGGGACTGGAAGCATGCCCTACTTACTCCTTATACCCTGAGGCAGTCTTAAGGCTCACCACACATTGTGATGAGACAGCTGGAAATGAACCTGCATGTCCTGCAAGAGCTCCATGAGTGCTCTGCTGACAAGCTGAAGGCAGAAGAAGAGAGGGCAATCCCACAACTTACTTTAGTGTTTTGGCATAGACACCTAGCTCCAACAGAGATTTGGGACTATGAATCCCAAGCTGGGTCATTCCTGAGGTGTTGTCTGATTCTCCACCTTTGCTATTGTCCCTCTCTGTCACAGCTTTACAGAGGGACCTGCTGTACCAAATAACTCTTCTGCAGTGCATAAGCACTGTAGGAGAATTTTGCCAGATGCCAAAGCACCTGAGAGCTAAGTGCCTAAGGGTGAAGACTGCCAGTCTTATCACAAAATCTTACTCCTTGATGGTATAAGAGGGGCCTAAAGCATTTCCACTTTTGACCTACATGTCTGCCTGAGCTAGTCATAGATTGGCAGGGAAACTGGCAGGCAAAACAGTCCCCAGGGATGGGGTGAGCACTCCTTTACAAGGACAGCCTGCCTAATCATGTGTGAAATGGCTACATCCTGTCCCCTGGCTCATTAACTCATTTTGCAGATATGTTGACATGGAATCTGTAATTCCCAGAACATCACCAGCCACTTAATGCAGTGCATGCTAACCAGGCCTCTCAACATTTTCAGATCAGTTCAGGTGGGTTTTTTAATTTTCATTTGCAATCTGTTCCTTTAGTCTTATTTAAGGCAGGGAATAAAGCAATCTGTTGACTGCCCCATGACAGGTTGCTGTATGTTTTGCTGAAGCTACAAGGTTAGTCTATAATTTGCTGCTGCCTTTTGTACTAATGCTCAGATTCCTTGGATTATTTTGGTGGATACAACAAATCATCTACAAATACATACGTCAACAGACTGACATTCTGGGGGTAATTCAGAATGAGAACTGTAACATATTCTTTGTATCAAGACTTGCACCATTTGGAACAACATGGATTATATCTGTCTGTCAATGGAACAAAAGCAGAAACAAATGCAGCATAGAAACAATATATATTTTTTCTCAGCTTTCCATTTTGAATGGTCAAGATAATATAATTAAAAATGGAGGGGAGAAAAGGGGAAAAGGAAGGGATGAAGAACAGAGCTCTTTTTTTTTTTCCATCCTTGGTCTTTCTTTCTTCTTAATAGGATTAAAAGCTGATCTGTTCTGCAAAGAACCCATCACTTGTGGAAAGCATGTGCCAGGCTTGTCTAGCATGACAGCAGGTTTTCAGTATTTTCAGCACCTGTGTAAAGCTATGAATGATTCATAGTTTAAATGATTCACTGTAAAAATATGGTACAGTCTGTCAGCTTATTTTGTGATGAGTTGATATCACTGAAGAGTTGGTTTTATGAATTGGCAGTGAACTGACAACTCAATTTGAAAATAAATACCTCTGAAATTCATCTGCTGCTTCATTTCAGAAAATCAGTTGGTTAGTAACTATGCATATCTGAACTCTGACATTACTGAGTTGGAGATTAGCATCAATTTCTTATTTTCTCTTAAAGGCTGCACATTTATTTCCATAAAGAAGTCACTTGCTTGGTGTATCTGGGAAAAGAAATGGTTAATTTCTACCATTACCTGTTATTTTTAGTTTTAAATAAGTTATGTGAACTTTCCAAATATCCCTTTACCTCTTTCCAATGCTTCAGGCTACACAGATGGACCTTTTCAGAATTCAAGAAGCAACAGCTTGTATCAATCACTTTTTCTGCATCTCCTCGTGGGATTTCTTGAATTCACTATCTCTTTACCCTTCTCATACCTTTCCTCTGTGTGACATGCAGCTCAGCCACAAACATACAGGTCACCTATTACATGACTTTCACCATTAACTTCTAAGGACCAAGAAATAAGTTTAATTATCTAAGTTTGTCTTGAAAACTTCAGAGATGCACACCTCAGTTCTGTAAAAAAAATATATAATTTTTAAATTATATATATTTAAATACATATGAATATGCAAGAAGCTCCACTAAAATTACAGGAACAAATTTCCTGCAACAACATGTGCAATCCTGGGGACCTGGTATGCCTGTGATCAGAAAATAGACAGATAATAATTCGTGGCAGGGAAATCATGGTAGCCAAATGCCATGGGAAAATGGAAGAAAACACTTAGTAATATACAGGAGAGTTTATAATAATATCTGCCTTACTGTGTAGTCTTTGTTTTAAAAAATTAATCCCTTAGAATAATTGTTATTTTGTAAAAAATATAAGAGGTACTGTAATGAAGTGAGTATTGCAATGGTAAAACTACAGTGGTCAGTGCCTTTTTTTCTGGGTGTACTGAAGGCAGAGAGCTACACATTGGATATAGAACATCACAACAGAGCATTTTCTTAACTCAGCTGATAGTTGCACAAAAGAGGTGAATCCCAAATTTCCCCCAAATCAATGGGTGCTTTTTAATTGAAGTCATTAAAGCTGAGATCTCGTACCAAGAGTAAAAATGTGCTGGATAGTGTTTCTTCCAAAACTGAAAACTGTGGTTTGGGCTTAACTATGACTGCTGTCTCATGGACTCCAAACCAGGCAAACCACCTTCAAAAGTGGTGAATCAAACTGGGGAGACTTTCTGATGAATAATTTGACAGCTAAAAGTGAGGTCAGATTTTTAAAACTGCTTCATAAATGGTATAAAAAAGGAAAAAAAACCCCAAACTGAAGAAAACACTCCAAATATTTGTTAGGCAACAATATTCTATTGACAGGCAAAGTCAGTAGAAAGAGTTTACACTGCTTTTCCATACCAAGATTCTAAGGATCATGTATAATTGTTCTCTGCATTGCACCATGATAATTCAATATAAATTTTAACTGCATCAAAAGGCACAATCAATGAAGTCAAATTGATATACAGTATTATAGTATCTGGTAAAATAACTAGAACATGAAATAATGCAATTGAAAACCTCTGTCCTAAAAAGCCTGCATTACATAAAAAGTGACTTTTGTTAGGCTGTAACTCGAATCAAAATTCTAGGTTCAATTTCTTTGTTCATTGCAAAATATTCTGTTTACATCCTTGGACTGTTCCAAAAAAAATTTTTATAAAAATATTAATAAAGTCCACTTTTAAAATGCTCATCACCCTGCCAAACTGAAACTAATTTTTCCTAATAATCTATAAAGCATCTCTCATTCCCTAAATTCTATCTTTCTGCCAAACCTTAACATTTTACCACAGTTTGGTAAGGATGTGCACAAACTGGTTCAGTGTTTCCTTGGTTTTGCTTATTTGTTTGCTTTTTAAATGAAGGGTGGGGTGGAATAGATTTTCCCCTAAGAGTTGTCTTAGAAATCAACGGGTTAAAGAATTCATCTTTGCGTGGGAACTTTTTGTCCTCTTTGGATAAATGGACTTTCAGCTTGACAGCTGAAAGTTTTGGGAAGTTTAAAGTGGGAGGATGAAGACAATTTTATATATAGCCATTTAAAATATGGTCCACGCTTTCAAATATTTTGTATGCAATGCAATGTATCCAAGTTTTACTGTAATTCAGACATATGTATTTTATAGTTCAGATTCTCTTTCCTGTGTATCTTGCTGAGGCAATGTGAAAACTTTTCTTTCTTGTGTTTGATGTCATGTTTTCTGTGTGGTGATTCTTTGACATTTTGCAAAGAATGTCAAAGTGAGACAACAGTTAGGCTTTAAAATGAACTAAAATCTCTTCTACCAGAGTTCGAGAGGCATTGTTCTGTGTTGTGTCACATTTTTATTCTGACTTGCTTAACAAATGAGCTCTGAGCTCCATACTAATTGTGCTGGAAATGCCGAGCATCCAAAATCAAACATAATTTTTTGTCCTTATTAGAAAACAAAGCCTGGGATTTGTTCCCTAATTTCTGAATTGGTGTGTTTTCTCAGCTTCATGCACAATGCCCTTAATTCGTGCCATTTCTGCCACGTTAGTCATTAACTTTTAACCATCATGAGGCAAGTCTTACACCCTCTCCCCACCAATTAAAAAACAGAACAACCATTTTTTTCTCCTAAGACAATTATTCCCTCCATGTTTCATGTTTCACATGAAAAATTGGGCTGTTTTATTTAATATTATTTAATTATTTAATATTATTTAATTAATATTATTTAATATTATTTAAAATGCATGAGCAGAAGGTATGACTTTGGAATCACTTTAAAATGATTTCCACTACTTGGATATTTAAGTTTTACAAGAACATTAAAATAAGGTGGGTTTTTAAAATAAAATTGTTTGAAGCCTAATAAGAAGTGCCTGGAAATCATACTCTGCTGGGTGTTGTGTCTTTGCATGATATTTAAAATATGGAAATTAAGATTAAATTTTAAAACTAAGACTGTAAACTTATTTATGAAAAGATCAAACTGAGTTTTAAATTCAAAAGAAATAATATTTTTGTCATCTGAAATCAAGACAGCTGAAGCATTCTCAAAACTGGAGAACTCTTTTCAGGGAAAAATTCCAAATGTTTAATACGTTTTGGTTTTGATGAAGCTGCATTCTCTGATGCAAAAATACTGGTATCCTGATATTGGAAAAGCGAATAATATGACACTTGGGTACAATCACAAAGTATAGGTGATGAAATTCAACCATCTCACAGCAGGTGTTTAAGGTCTGAAGAAAATCCTGGGTCCACAGGAGTTCGAGAGGGTTTTGCTGCTGATTTTAAAAGCAGGAGGGTTTCATCTTTTTAGCAAAGCTTCAGCTTTCTCTTCACAATTTATGGGTTGGAAATAAACAGAAAATTTCCTCATTTATTTTCTGGGCTTTGAATAAGACTCAGAATTTGCAAAGGCACCTAATGATGGCCCATGAGTATGATATCCCAACAGGAGGACACATACATTATATATAGTGTTCTGAATAATAAATTCGGAGAAAAAATTTCATGCCTAAGCACTTGATTCTGTATTTACAAATAGTCACAAACCTTCTACTTGTTGCTGAAATGTATAAATAATGATATTTGAGATGAAAAAGCAGTTCCCAAATCTTATTTTACCAAAGGAGTAGAAAAGCTGTCTTCTAACCTCATGGGAAAAAACAAGGAGTAAAAAGAAAACGCTCACAAAGACAGAAGTGAACAAGAGAAAGACAAGACTCTCTGCTTTTGTACAATTTTTTGACCATGATTTGATGCAATGGTAACAGAGGGTTCTTTTTCTCAGCAGTGCCAGAATCTCCTGGTACCTAAAGTTAATGAAAACACAATTCAAAAGACAGTCCTGAGGTCAAAATTTGTTATATGCTTTTTCTCTCTTTAACACTGCCAGTTGCTGCACAAAGGTTTCCCTGAAGTCATTAGTATTTCAGCATTCAATTTTTACAAGACAAAATAGAGTAAAAGTTCAGAGTCAGATTCTGGATGTAGCTTATGATCAGTTCAAATACAGCTTTTATTAATATAAAATTGATCAAGCTGTGTTACTACTACCTAGGGCCAGGCAATATATTTTGACAATTAATTTATTAAAAATGTAAGTGGGTTATTCCAATTATTTACAAATCCGGTGTTTTCCTGAAAAAAAGGGGAGTATTAAATGAAAATCTGTACACTAGTAAACCTGATTGGTGATCAAGTGATAGAGGGACTTTTGATGAAAGGTGGGAGTACCTTGGATTTTATGTATCAAGAGGTGAACATGACTTTGAGATTGCTCTCTTAGAGTTCTTAACCATGCAAGCATGGTCCTTTTTTTCTCTTTTAAATGCTTCATAAATTGTGCAAGCAAATTATTCAAAGGCACTAAACTCTTTTTGTATCAGGGGAATTTAAAGGAAGATAATGCTAGAATTATATTTGTATTGAATATGTGATGACCCTCCTCATACTTTCCAACAGAAAAACTCAGAGCTCCTTTCCCAGGATAGGCGACTGGGAATGGAACCCAGAGTAATATACTAAATGTATTAAAGAAAACCCGCAAATGAACAAACAAAAAACTCCAAACCCATATCCTCTTTTTAATTCACAGTCTGCAGAATATGATTTCTTTTAATTGCTTAACAGCAGCTCTTATTGTAAGATTTTCTTTCAGGTTAAGAACCAGATCTTCAAAAAATGACTGTGCTTAATTTTTTAGTTTGTGTTTCAGCCAAACAAATAATAATCAATATTCATGTGGGTCAAGCCCACATGAATTTCACTCCCCCCTTCCTCTCATCCACTGCAAATATTTTGTTTTCACTGTTGAAATGCTTTTCATGCAATTTTATGTGGTCTACAAAATGTTCAGTTTGATTTGCCTTGTGAATTAATTTATCTAAATTTGAGTAAGAAGTCCAAAGCATGAAACTTGACTAGGCAATTCAAAGCAGAAAAGAATACTTATTTATGAATCACTTCTGTTCATAGAGAGAGATGAAGGTCTTGAAGGAGAGCTGGTTTTAAACTCTCAATTACAGCATTTTCTACAGTGGAAGAAGAGGATATTTGCTGCATTTTTTTTCCCAATGTCTCTTCAAGTGATATTTCCAATATTAGAGAAGAATTAAGTCTATGGCCAGCTCCCTAGTTGGGTTAATGAGAGCAGCAGCACTGATCCCGAGTGGCCAAGCAAAGGAAATGGGGCACTTTCTGTGCCCAACCAGTCGAAAACTTGTTCACCATGGATGACACAACCATTAGCTCTGGCCTTCAACACTCTTGCTCCTCTCCCCTTTTAACAAGCACAGCCTGTTCAGCTCTTTAAATGCTGCATACCTTTGAAGATCTTTTTTGGAAAGCCACTAGTATACCTGACCAAAACCTGACTCTTGCAGGGTGGGCCCTGATTCCCAGTGGTTCTAGACACAACCTCTCCATCATCAGCATTTTATCCGGCCCTTTTGCCTGGATAAAAGCTTATAGAAACAATTTTATTATTCTCTTATAATTTCAGGAAACAAGAAACTTAATTTTATTTTTGTTGAAGAAATTCACTGTACTAATTTCAAGATACATGGCTAGATATCTGTGGAATGGGAAATGCAACACTAGCTTTTCAAATTTTGTATTTTGGTCATGAGTTGTTGGTGATTCCATATTTCGAGGACAAGGGTAGTAAATATGTATTTGAGAAGGTTAAGGACTTTACTTTTGAGATTCATTCTACTCAACTGTGCCAAACCCATGTGAAAAAAAGCAGATGTGGCAAAAGCTGTCAAGAACTGAGATTTCATTCACAGAGATCAAATTCAGAATTTGATGTTACTGACTGAGCAGTAAAAGACAAATGTTTTGCCTTATGTCTTTTTAACCTTTCTTTGTAGCAGTGCAATTGAAAAACACCCAAACTAACAAAGCTATTTAACTGTTTAAAACAAGACCTCATATAAGAAATGTCGTTTTTCTTCTATGCATCATTACCCTTGTAACAGTGCTGAATTTGATATTTAGTTTTAACTAATAAAATTTTAGTGTTTGGTACACAAAACTGAAATAAAGCTGTAGCATTGTACTGTATAACAGTGTGTAATAGAAAGGGGATTTATTCTTCCAATGAAATGCAGGAGATGGTACTTCCCAAAGTATAGGAGGAGTTGTAAATTGTTAAGAGGCTGAGGTCAGTTTAGTGGTAGAAAAGGCTCCATTGATTTGAGTTACAAAATAATTTAGGTTAAAAGGGACTTCTGGAGGTTGTTTCTGTCAGCTTCACAAAGCAAGGTCAGCTTCAGAGTCAGACCAAATTTTTCAGGGCAACAGTTAAACAATTTTTGAATGCTGCATGTGTCAGTCTTCCCTCATCTCCATTTTTGGAAACAGCTGGATGCTGAGTTAGGTGAAGGTTTGGTTTGACACAGAGCATCTGTCCTTGCATTCTTATTCAAAGAGTTGCCATTTTCTTGATGTTAGTGCAACAGTGCTTTCCTAGGAGCCAAGGAACGGTACCTGGCTTTGCTTGCAAATGCCTTTTCCTTTTTAAAACCAGCAGAGCGAGGAGGCTGTGCAGATTGTTTGCTCTCAGGGGAAGTCCTAGCTGCAAGCCATCCTTACACACATACTTTGTGACAGGAAGATAATAAGCTGGAACACAAGTTTGATTGTTGTGGGTGAAGTGTCAGCAAGTGGGCTGAGGCAGTGGACCTTCAGAGGCCTGTAGCGTGCGAGGATATTTCCCCTGTTTACTTAATGCAAATCTGATATTCCTGTTTAAAAGGATTATTGTTTCTACTCTCTATTTTGGAAGACTGTGCTTCAACACAGTCCCTTGACTAGTTGTGCTGCTTGTTAGAACCCTCTGACTGATGACTGCAATCAGGGAGCTGCTGGGCATAAGGAGAAGTCAATGGCAAATGAAAGGGTAGAATTAAAGAAACACTAATTTTTGTCCTGGTTTGGCCTGGATTGGGCAGTTTATAATATTGACACATGATTAAACCAATGAAAAAGGTGCATATGCCTTTCTGAACATACATTTTGAGATGAGAACTCTGGACAGTTTTCTTTCTGATTTCTGGTTTTGGGAGAGGCAGGAGGCACGGCATGGCTTTTTTGCATGGCCAGGCTGAGTTCCTCCTTCCTCTCCTCCCAGCAGCTGGTGGCCAGGAAGCAGAGGAGAGGCCGAGGGAACAACCACGGACCACACAGAGAGTGGGGGAACCTGGAACAGCTCCTAGTGGCTCTCAGGCAGGGAGAAGGAGAGGTGTCATCAGCCCCTGGCATGTCACAGCTGAGCCGTGGATGGGCTGATAAGATCCTAGCCCAGTGTGGCCACTGAAGAAACTTCCCAGCAGTTGAGGCCCCAGCAGCCCTGAAGCCCCCAGAGAGAGCCCAGCAGCCCCAGCACAGCCTGCAATTCATCACCTGACTGCTTTGGCCTGGCCACTGCCCTTTTGTTAACTCTTCCAGTGCACAGAAGGGACCTCCAGCCCTCATCCTCCCCTGAGTGAGAGACAGAGTGAAGGCACGTAAAAAGACCACATGAAGGCATCAAGGTCAGTCAAGAAGGAGTCAAGTCAAAGATGGAAGGAGTATGGGGAGCTGCCTTATTTTCCAGGCTGAAATTCTCTTGTAAGCTATGGCAATGGACCAAAATATTCCCTTTAAACCATGGGGATGTGCAGGGGACACAGAGAGTTCAAGCTGTAGACCTGAGCAAAGGAATTCAGTGTTGAAGTGAGCAAATGTTGAAGTAACAGTGATCCCTTAAGAAATTTGAACAGAGAGAAATGAGTGATGAAGACCTCTTTTGCCCCCAGAGAAGATGAAGAAAACCTTTGCTTTTGAATAGCCCATTTTTAAAAAAACACTATACGTTGTCGTGGCCCAGAAACACAGTTGTGAAAAAGCTGTGAAAGTGGGAGGAAATTTCATAAATGCAGATTTTCCAGGCAGCTGTTGGTTCGTGGAGAATTTTTCCATAGCAACAAGAGGTTCTTCTCTCCCTAAATGAATTGAAGAAAGACTATTTTAGAGGTGGAAAACTGACAAAATTCTGGGTGTTGTTTTCTGTATGTTGTCAGTGGGAAAGAAAGGTTTGAGGGAAGGGAGGAGGAATGTTCTGAAGGTTTTATCCTGATTTTTATTATTTTTCTTTTAGTTCTGTTAATAAATTTTCTTTATTAAAAGATATCTTTATTTTAAAGTTGAGAAATTTCAGACTGGCGAACCAAAACCACCACACGAATTGGTGTTTCTGCCCGGTTTTGAGCTTAAACTACCACAATTGTTCAAAGTCATAATGGTTTTCCTTCATTTCCAAGGGGCATGCAGAATATATGTACATCCTGGGTAAGCTATAGCTTTATTTTGTCTGATTTGTAACATCATGACCCAAGATTATAGTTCAGTAGGACAGTCAGTATCATCTTTACAAATCAAACTACCTCTCATATTTTTACTACATGTAGGTGGCAAAATGAGAAATTATTTTCCCTGTCTTATTTCAGATGTCAGGATTACATTTTCCTGAATATAGCTCTTGGGTGTCAATTCGTGCTAACATTTTACAATCCCTGCAGCTTATCCCCTTGCTCATTCACAAAATAGTGAGATCAGTAAGATTTCCCTAGTTGGTTTGTGCAGGGTAAATGTCACAGTAGGATGCTTCCTAATGATAGGATATATCTAGTTGCAGCACAGATCAATGTCATATTCACCATAGCTGGATGTCAACTCAGAAAGTCCCGTTACCCAATAGATGTGAATATGACATGCCCTGGTGAAGTTCTAAGTATGATAGTCTTTAGAACCTAAATTTTGCAGTAAGTTAGGTCAGTAGGTGAAATGGAACAGGACTAGAGAAAGCAAAATAACTCAGGATGAATCTCCCTTTCTTCCCCATGTATATAACTATGACTTGGAAAAGATGGTACATAAATGATGGCAATGACAGTGTGTGAAACTCACATGGGATGTAGCATCCAGCCTCCAGCAGAGTTTCTTCCAAAGTAGACCTCAGGGTGGACAGATCTGATACAAGAAGAATGGTTATTGTTCTGTTCCTTTCCTCTTTCATAGAGTGCATCCAGATTAACATAGTTGTTTCAACCTATTAAATGATTCTTCGACATAGACATCAAAGTAGAACTTGACAGAATCTGGACAGTGGAAATAGGTGCAGAACCCCATGTAACTTGAGGCCAATAGCTCTGCGCCTGTTATCTCAAACTCAGGGTATACTTAAACTCAATTTTAGCTATCCACTGATTGCTCCAGTCAATATGGCTACAATTGCCATCTGTTATAGCAGTAAAGTTTTCAAGGCTTTTCCTGATAAGAGTCTTAAGCATATTTCTACTCAGATTCCCTCCCCTTTTACTGCATTGAGAAAAGGCTTGCAGACAGGCCTTGGGACTGGGATAAGGTATCCCTGTGAATTGGGAAGCATATAAGAAACATACTCCTCTGTGCAGCCTATAATTCATACATTTTTAGTTTAAATTTTTAATTCAGTTTTAGTTTTCAAATAATTTTGAACATGGGAAAGGAAGAGGTAGTGTGAAATGAAAACAGATTTAAAGTCACATGTTCCTACACACTTTATAGAAATAAGGCAGTTCAGCAACAGCGACTGAGTTTCAGACCCAGCATTAATTACACATAAACAGGTGCTGCCCCTGAAGGTGTTGCATAAGAAAACCTCCAGACATGGACATACCACTGTCAATCAAATACAAGTGCTTACAGGTATCAATGATGGCTCAGCAGCTGATAGACACAGCAATATCTGCCATGAGACCTGCTACCTCCCATGAAGAGAAAGCTGAAAAACTTCTATATCACTCATATGCAGGTGTCTGAATGCAAGAACTGGTTACCAGGCAGTACACATCAAGAACCCTCTGGGAAGATTGGGTAATTCTTTCTGGAAGGAAGATATAGAGACTGAGAGACAGTAGAGGATGATAGGAGCACTAATATAAACATTGTATTGAAACTTTTTTAAAATTGAAAATCTCATATACAGAGCTCATACACTTGAGTCTCTTTCAATTCTGATTCAGCAGTGAACTGTATGAAGTTAGAATAGGGAATGAGTTGTATTAAACTTTGATGTATAACACTGTAATTCTATCAGTCTTAAACTCATCGTTGTGCAGTGTCTGTAGCTGGAGTTCCTCATCCTTGTTTGGGAATATACCTTTTCATCAGGAACTGGAATGTTAACATCTGTACCTCTGCAGGCTTTTTATGATTGGATAAGAGTGGACCCTCCTCTGAAAATGAGCAATATTAAAAGTTATGGAGTGGCTTGAAAGATTTAACCTTTTGATAGGTGGATTTCAATATAAGAGAAGTGCTTCCTAGTAGCTGAAGAAATAAGATCTTTATTTTTGTTTAATAGCAAAAGAGTTTTACCCTGTCTACATTCTGAAATGATGGGGAAAATACTAGGTTGAATGGTCTGGGAAGAATTCCTACCAAATGAGTTTTACAGAATGTGGTGTCCAGAGATTGGATCCTCAATATCTGCGTTATCTGAAGTCAAACTCAATCTCCCCCCAAATCTGAAAACCTCTAGGAAGCAGTCTGGCAGACTTTCCATCTATAGTTGGCTGGAGTTATGTACACCTAATCTCCATCTTCCAGGGCCATACAGCCCAAAAGCAAGCAGAGGCTCTTTCACACTTACCTTGACTGTGCACAACACAGTCAAAAGGCCCTTTGTATGAAGACACTGTACAGTACTATATCTCCTAAGGTACCCAGGAGCTGCTAAAATAGTAAAATATCAACTTTTAAAATTCAAGAGGACATTTCTCTTCAGGCTACCCCTATCTCTATAGTAGCAGTAATTCAGCAAAACACATTTTCATAAACTAAAGAATATCTGTGGCAGAATTCTTTACTTTCAAGTTCCAGCATTTGGAAGCAATTTTTTAGATTACTTCCAATCTAACAGCATTTTTTTAGAGGGATCAGAAGAGTCAAAATGAGTATTTTCAGCATTCCTTAAAATCACGGGCATTTCCCTCAACTGAAAGGGACATAGTGAGGACAGGGCTAAGGGAATGACGTGTTCCTCTATCATTCAAAATACACTTTGTGATAAACACATCTGTATTTATTTTAGGAAAAGATGTGGCAGTCTTGATACATTTTCCTCTACTTTATCCCAGAGATAAATGTTCTTTAACTGAAACTTTACAAGCGAAGGAAGCACACTAATTTACCAAACAGCAGTACCAGAATCTAAACCAGAGGTCCACATTTGAGTTGTAACCACTGAGCTGGGAACATTTTATTTTGGATTTAACACTGTGGAGTAAGTTTTTTAAGCTTTCAGCTGACCTAGGAGATCTTTGCATGTATAAAGTGCCCTATAAGTGCATTGCTGAGTCTGTTCTGAAAGAAATGAAATAAACTACTTGTTTAGAAGTCAATCTGGCATAGTGTGAAAAGTGAATCACACACTGTTCAGGTTCTGTGATTTATTGTCATGACAGGATATATATATATATATATCTTTTAATGTCTATATTTATCTAGTGGTAATTATACAGAAAAAGATATTCTTAGTTTTGCCTTCTTAGTTTTGCCTTTATGTCATCCTGAACACGGCCTCTCTCTTTATACATGACAAGAGGAAAAAGATCTCCATCATATGCAGGTATATTTATTTACTGCTAGAAGCAGTGACAGTAACTGCCCTGTATTTTGTTGAGTTTAACACAATTAAAGAGGAAATAAAAAAGGTAAATTTCCAAAAACATCACATCTACTCGAAAAGCAAACTAAGGAGAAAGGACCGTCTCTTCTATTAATTACTAAATTCAGCCAAAGCAGCATCTTATGTAGCACAACTGAAGAAACTGGAAAAAATCCCAGATGTTTATGCAGTGTTTAATTACATGGTAACTCCAGTAGCTTCATTAACACAGCTGTGTCAATACTGGGGAGAAAGTTGGGAGAAGTATCTTTTGGCAATGATAGTCTTTTGGAAAACTCTTTTAATAGTTAGATGGAAATAATATGCTAGGTTTAAAAAAGGTGAAGCAATATTTAAAAATAATTCCTCTTTGAATACACAAAACATCTTGAAAACACTGCAACATCATATATCAAAGTATGAAAAGTGGTTGTTTAGATTTCTGAATGAACTAACATCAATTTATCAATAGTTAAAATTGTTATGCTTTAATGCATTTTTAATTTCTGGGATTGAATTTGATATCAGAGATGGAAAAATAAGATGAAACTTGGGTTTGGAAGTAGGCAAGCACATTCATTCTTCTTAAATATAATCTGCAGAGCTTATGAAGAATCCTCTCTTACCCTCCAAAATCAAATATGTGTTAGAAATGGGAGCAAACTCTGCCTGCCTGAATATTTGTCTGTGTCTGATTTAGTCCCTACAAGCTGCTGCCATGAGCAAAGAGTAAAAATGTAAATAAAAAAGTATACCTATATATAAAACCTATCAATGTTGTGGTTAATCCTACTTAAGAAAGCGGGAACACCCATTCTGTGCTCTGTGCCCTTTGAGAGCATATATCATAAAAGGAAGGAGAATCTGTGTCAGACTGGGTGTGCTGCCCAGCACAGTAGAGAGGCAAGATCCAGGGGTTTTCTCTCAGCAAGTCTCTCAGAAATTAACTGGATTGAAAGGCCAAGGCCAGAGCACTCTAGAGGAACCCTGCAAGTTTCCTGAGTCCTCTTCCTTCTCCATGTGGATTTTATCAGGTATGAAAATGTCACAGTTCTTTGAAAATCTTTTCCCAAATATCCTAAGAGACTGTAAACTACAAGTTTACAGATGTATTACATTCCTCATCAATAGGATGATTTGGCACAGACCCCCCTCTTTTGGCACAGACCTTTCTCCATACTCATTTGGACTAAGTGTGTAAAGGTAGTTGGCTGCAATTATTCAGCCTTCAGAGTTCATGTTTTTTAAAATTAACTGAGTTTCAAGTATTACAAAGGGCTGGACAGAATATATCTAAGAAAAAAGGTTTTTTTGAGAAAAACTTGATAGACTCCACGAAGGTCAGACTTGTTTAAAGTATCTCTTTCTTCTTTCTTTCAGGTCTGAGAAAATGTAAATAAGATAAAATGATAGGGAAAAGAAACCACAACAAAACACACCAACAAAGCCCAAATGTACAAGATTCTGAAATACTATGGGAGGAGATTGACTTGGGCATCTGAGAGATACATCTTAATACCATTTGACAACAGGACAGTGTTGATAACAGAATAACTAGGTTGGAAGAGACCTCCAAGATCGAGTACAATCCATGCCCTAACACCTCAACCAGAACATGGCTCTGAATGCACATCGTCTTTTTTTAAACACATCCATGGATGGTGGCTCCACCACCTCCCCAGGCAGACCATTCCAGTACTTAATTATTCTTTCTGTGAAAAACTTTTTCCTGATATCCAGCCTATATTTCCTTTGTTGCAGCTTGAGACTATGTCCTCTTATTCTGTCAGTTGCTGCCTGGTGAAAGATACCAGTCCCCACCTGACTACACCCACCTTTCAGGGGGTTTTAGAGAGTGATCAAGTCACCCCTCAGTCTCCTTTTCTCCAGGCTAAACACCCTCAGCTCCCTCAGCCATTCCTCATAGGTCTTGTGTTCCAAGCTCCTCATCAGCCTCATTGCCCTCCTCTGGACACACTCAAGGGCAATTTCTACTCTGTCATCATGGAAATTATTTCAAGGACAGTAAAGGCTTGAGGTGACTCAGGGGGTAATGGCTTTAAATGGAGAGAAGGCAAGTTTACATGAGATATAGAGCATTTACCGTGATGGTGGTGAAGCACTGGAACAGGTTGCCCAGAGAGGCTCCCCTATCCCTGAAAGTGTTCATGGCCAGGCTGGATTGGACAACCTGATCTAGCTAGAAGTTGACCCTGACCATGGCAGGGGGGTTGGAAGTAGATCATCCTTAATATTCCTTCCAATCCAAACCATTCTATTTCTGTGATTCTGTGATTTTGTAACTGACTTGTTGTTCTTGGGCCCATGGTAACTCGGTTGTATCCTGGTCAAAATGAATCATCTCAGTTACCTGATGCCCAGTGAACTCGTGCTCACAGGTACCTAATGGTGGATGGGCAGAGCACAGATGTGCACACTGCAGCTCAAACCACAGCTCACACAAAGCCACACAAACTGGAAGGTGTAGTGTCTATTACAGCCCTACTTCCACTAGGCTGGGAATAGTATAGAATAAAAACTGAAAATGACAACTTTCAGTAAAACCTGGTAGATTGTGAACTCTGATGGAAACTGATGAGACTGAAGAAAATAAAAGAATCCCCAGAAAATGTGGGATTCAAAATAATTCATTCTTGTTTTGCCCTATTGATTAAGGGCAGCTGGTCCTACCATAGCACTGGAAATTTCATCAGATCTTTTTAATTTTTTCATGCACTGTACATTGAACCCAAGCACCTTGCCATTGTTTTAGCATAACTCCAAGGAGAAAACGTCTAGAAGACAGGAGTTTCAGCAATGCTGCCATTCTAGTCCTCTTCCTTTCCTGTCCAAAGCAGGCTTCAACCATGACAGCCTTAAGGTCTGCACATGAAAGGCAGCATACAGTATTTACTGAGTGATCATTTCTACTTACAGTCTCCCACTGTCTTCACTTGCATTTAGTTAAGAGCTTGCACCTGCTAACAAAACATATCTTTGGAGCTTCACTTTTTATCTTGTCTTTTCAAAGCACAGAGGGGGAATAAAACCTCTGATTTTAATAGTAAGTAATTGTCCAGACTAAAGAAACATTAAAAACTAAATAATAGAATCTAAACCTATTACAATAATTGTTCCAGATATAAACATCCCTTTATTCATTTTTAACTCACAGTTGTTTTTCACTTCCAATGCTGATCACTAGAAACACTCAGAATAGGCTTTCCAAATGCATTGGTAGCAAATAATGACACTGCAATTAAATACTTCCAACATATTAAACAACTGTTAAAATGACTTATATAACTATTTTATCTTTTCAAAGATGACAGTAGGTCATGTCATAACATTTCACTTAAAAGCAGAAAGCATTTTAATGCATAAGAATACTACGTTAGGAACAATAGTAATTATTTTAATTATCTTAATTCCGAAAATTGAAATCCCAGAGCTATTCCTTGGAAAATTTCTCTTTGTGTATATTGTGCAATGCTTTCAGAATAGTCAGCATTTGCAGCACAAATTGATCTAAAACATAAAAAGAATGCTAATTGTATAACATATTTCAACACTGTCCCACTTCTAACAGGAATTTTTAAAAAAAAAATCTTTTATTTGTTCAGGATGACTTGAGAATGCAATCTTATTTTAAGTGATCACCATTGATTCCCTCCTCCTAGGAGCAGAAATGTAGACCATCTCACTAGAGAATAAAGAAATTAGTGCCAGAATAAAAACAAGGCAACACCTAGGCTTTCATTTCCTATATTGAAAGTGTGCTTTAAGAAATAAGGAAATAGTATAGTGAGAACAAGAATATTTCATTTCCCAGCAAAACGTGCAACACAAGCCTGAACCTTTTTTGGTGTGACAGACATTATGACCTTTATGAAAGCAAATAGAGATTCAGGGTGGTGATTTTAGAAGATAAAAGGGAAAGGCATTGGTCAAAGACATAACAGGGTAGTTAACTAGTCATAGTTATATACCAAAATACTTTACAGGAGCTTAAAATGCATAAAACAAGGACTCATCAGATATAAGTAGGTTGTTTGTTTTAAAGCAATAATTAATTAGCCTTCACTAGAAAGATATTTGAAGTGCTTGTAACCCAAATCATGCTTTGTTGAACATGTAAACTACAAGAAGTATTCCTGAATTCAGCTGCAGCTTATTTCTCAAATGCTTGTCTCTCTTTGAAGTACCTGCAGCTGGAGATGAAGCAGCTCTCAAAAGAATGAAACAGGATATTTGAAAACAAATAGTCTTTAAGTTTACTGCCATTTATTTAGCATTTCAGACAGCAGAAGTCACCTAGTTATAAGGAGATTTAAAAGGCATTTTTAAAACTAATAAAATTAGGATTTATGGTAATTCAAAGGTAAAAGGTGCTATGAGAAATGTGAAAACTCCAAAGTGATTTTTACCCTTTGTTTGTCTTTTTTGGATTCGTTCTCACTGCAAGTTTCCTAGCTGGTAGGTGTTAATATAAATATATACTTTCCTAAAATCTATATTTGCAACCCAAATTAAATCTTTTTTTCAGTGGAGAATAATAAGAAGAAATTAACCCATTCTTGGGTTTAGTAAATCTTAATCAGAAATAAGAAAGAAGTCATAGGCTTAAAAATTAGGAGAAAAAAGCTACTAAACCTTTCCCAAACTACTCAGATTCTTAGGGCTCAAATTTTTCATTGTATCACATTTTGTCTATAAAACTATCTTCTTGCTTTCAGTAAGACCACTAAAGAACAGGTTCCTCAATACTGTGAGGAAAATTGAAAAGTGACAGCTGAATTGGAATGACGGCTTATTTTGCTTTGTATTACCTTGTGTACACATTTCCCCGTTAACTGTAATGTTACAGTTAAGATAACATTACAGTTAAGGTAACATTAAGGAAGTCACAGGTGTGGCAGATGTGTAATGGGATGTGGAGGGATGTCCCCACATGATGTTTCTGCAGTGCCAGAAGTGAGACCTGAACACAGCCTGTGCAGCTTACCAGTCCCTTCCCTGCGGGCAAGTGCGAAACACTTTTCCAGTGTTACATTGCTAATGCACATCCCGGTGCGGAGCTCATCAAGCAGCATTCAGCCCTCTGTTCTGGACTGTTTTTAGATCAAGACAAGAGCTATCTTTCTTTCTAAGTGTCCTGCCTATATGTGACTATGCCAAATACCTTTTTATTTATCCATTTTTCTTGCTTTTATTTGCACTGGTTTAATTCAAGCACTGCTCACACATGGTTGAGACAAAGCTAGACTCAGAGATACATACACTCTTTTATTAGCAGAACTGCAGAGGCTGCAGCATGCAAGCCACCTGTGCCTTTTAACACTGGCCTCACTACCAGAAAAGTTGAGGACTCCAGATGACACCATTATGGTGATTTTAAAGGAATATTTCCTCATTATAGAGGGCAGCCTAAAACTAGAGGGCAGTGACAGAACACTTTGTCAGCAGCACTTAAATGTAGCTTGTAAGGGCTTCAGTTGGGAATGAACTTGATAAGAGTGCACTCGATTTTCAAAGGCATCATATTGTTAATGGAAGTGAAAATCTTGGGAATAAGCACAGAGGTAATAGGAGGCATGAAGTGCTGACTCTTCAATATCAGCATTTGCAACGTGACATGGAGCTTGTTCTAAAAAAACAGCTTTTAAAATCTTCAGGACAGTGCACAGAAGAGTTCTGCATAAGCAGTCTTTCTCACTTCTGAATATAAGTGAAAGAATAAAGGCAAAATGATCCACAAGAGTTTGGTTTGATATATATCAGGCTGAATTGTCAATTTCAGACTGTGTGGAAATTATCATAAAATCTTGCAGATGGACCTTGGCTGGACTAAAAATAAGCAGTAAGCCTCACAGAAATAAGGGGTGGATAATATCTGGCTGCATGAAGTATCATAGGTTTATTTATATACTCTTTTAGCTGACAAAGAGCTCCACTATGCTGCATGCCTTCTATTTCCAGTATATGTATATATATATATGATTCTTTGTACCTGAAGAAAGGGAGTGGCCCCTCTGTTGCATGCCATATGTGTTTGTATGTCTGCTTTATAATTTTCCCAAGCTTCAGATCTGAAGTCCAGGTTTAAGACAGGCTGTCCATACTGGTGTTCTTAGGGAACTGTTTTTAAAATCAGCCTTCCAAGACCAAATCAGTATATGGTGTTCTTCTCTAACAAACCACCTCTTTGCCACACTGAGTGACACCCCAGGGTAGATGGGCCAAGCCTTGTGTGAACCTATGGTCCTGACTACCCTCCCCATTGCAATCAGGGTGCCCCTCCCTGGAACCCTCTGCCTCTTGCATGACAGTGGGATTTGACCTGGATCCTGGGCATGCCTGCATCCAGACTTGTTCTTCAGCTCTTGACAGGATTAACATAAGACCAGAGGTAAACCCCAGCCTTCCTCTGAGGGTGACCCAGCCTTTCTGCTGCAGGATGGTAGCTGTCCATGACGAAATTTCTACAGCCTCTGTTGCAGCCAGCCTAAGCACCTAGACTGGATCTGTACCCAGGGTTGCCCCAGGGACATATGTCAGTTCCTCTGAAATTATGGTCCTTCCTCTACCACAAAAGCATACATTCTCTAGCAAAATAAACTGCAGCAACTGGTTGTTTTCTTCAGTGGGTGTATTGTGGTTTAAAACCAGCTGGAAATTAATCTCCAAGCAACCACTTCCCTTATCTCCACCCTCTCACGGGAGAAAGGGTGAGACTATGGGTTGAGAAAAAAAATTACTATCAATAAAATAAGGAAAACAAGCAGTAACAGCAACAATACTAATAGCAAGGTAATATGTAAAAAATGCTCATGGAAGTCTGGCTTACCAGATGTGACCGTGGCCAGCAACTTGTGCTTTCTGAGAGAAAGGAGAAAATGTTGGTTGTCACTGCAGACAGCTTTTTGCCCTGAACCAGAGACACTGATGGACAAACCCTCTGATGTGGAGTGCTTTGCACACATGGCCTGCACAGCACTGACCACTCCTTGCCCATCCCTGCCACCCCACCAGCTCTGTTCACCACTGTGCTACCTTGGAAAAAGGAACAACATGGCTGTGGTTCTGTGTTGTGTCCATTTTACTTCCACCTAAAGCCACAGCCCCTAGAGATGATGTGCGTAGCACAGAATAATAAACCTGGATGCACACACATGGTTCCAGGCTCTGCTGCCCTCACAGCAACTGCGAGAAAAATGAACTCTGTCCTGGCCAAAACCAGGACAGGGTGACATTGACTGGATCAGTCCTGGCACTGCTTACCAGGCATCCACAGCTGCTCCACAGTGCTGCAACAGGCTGTGGGGAATGTGCAGAAGCTCTCTGTTAGTAGCCAAGACACTGTCAGGAAACAATGAGGTCACTCATGAGACTCCAAATAGCACATCACTTCTCTCACATTGGTTTTTCCTCACTTCTTCTCAAATAATAATTGTGCTAGCTCTTTTTGAGTGTCTGTATCTAGTCTCCTAAGGTCAAGGGTCCTGGGAATGGGTGGCATGGAGGCAGTTGTAAACTTTTTAAAAAAACCTTAAATATTTTTGAATTATGACCAGTTTTCTGATCTGACTGAACAAAGTTTCCACAGCACAAGAGAATCCGAGCTGTTCATCTATATTCATTTAAAATGGATTTATGGTATGTTATCCTTGTCACAATGGCTCCCATGTATTTACTACTGCTCATGCTACTCACCAAAATATTTATGTAATAGATCATTGTCTTCTGTTCAAGGACTTTGTATATGAAACACAAAATAAAAATAGTTATAAATAATTGTGCTTGTGGAGATGACTTGCAGCTCCACATAATGTATTGTGGCAACTTACTTTGTTTTGAGAACAAAAAAATAAACATCAAGATTTGCTTTTCAGGGACATTTGACAGAACATAACCCTTCATTCCCAAAACAATAGAGACCTATGATTTTAATTTAGTTTTTTTTTACTTCTGTTTCAAAGCAGATCTCCAGAAAATAAGGTATTCCTAAAATACATTGGAAAAAATATTGAAAATCTATGCTGGGGTATTGGAAAATCTACATCCTATAAATGCAGACTCAGTTCTCACACCTGCACATCTCAGAAATCTCAGCCAAGGCTCTCTCAGAAGTTGAATTCCACTTTGAACAAAATGGCCAAAATAAAACCTCACTTTTGAACGTCTCCCTTAGATGCCTCACACAGCATCATGCTTGCTAACCATCCTCAAGTGTTGCTTGTTGGCTTCCTGTCAGCATTGTGTTGCGCTCTTACAGTGTATACTGCTTTGCCTACTTTTCTGACAGTTTTCCTTCTAAAGCTTTTTCCTTCTATTCTAAGCTTCTTTTTATATGCCCATTTCTCAATGTAAACATATTTCTCACATGCTTTCTAACTGTCCTTGCATTCCCTACAGACTCAGTGTAAAGCAATGGCCAGGATACATCAAGCTTCCCATAGCAAACAGGGCAATATCTTGACCTAGTGGTCTGTGGGATTTTGTTGTTGTTGGTTGTTGTTGTTGTTGTTTTTAAATGCTGTACAGCAATACAGTAAACCAGAGAGCTGACTTATGGTCTGGGTTAAGGTTGCTGATGGTGCTATCTTTGAGGAAGCAATTGAAAGAGATAGAGAACATTGTCCCTTTAAATGAGCTGACACTTTATTTATATAACCTAATAAACACCTGTAGTCCTGAGAGAGCTGTGCTGATATAGACTGTATGAATTTGGTCTAAAAAGAATATATTTTTGTACATTTTTCAAAATGTACAAAATCCTTTTCAAAATCCTTTAGGGGTTCTTTGTTCACACTGTACTTGCAGTAGCAGATAAACAGATCTTTCAGTATTTCCATCTTTCTACATGCTTCTCCTGTGAGTTTGTCCCAGCTGAAAACACTCTCGGTGGTTCAGCAACATGAAATACATCCCTTCTGGCAGAGAAAGCTCTTGCAATAATTTGCTGCAGCACAGGTAATTACCCAGGAGATGCAGGCAGGGGCTTCTCTGGCTCCTTGCTGAATTCATTGTTTCATCATCTAAACATCTCACATTTAATTATTTCCATTTTACTACCAAAGAATTGAGAAACAGTTTTTGAGGAGTTGCTGGTTAATCAGCATGCAGGGATTGCCTGCCTCCTGCACTTTATTAGTTTTGCAGACTGACTTTATAGCAGGATCATTAGTGCAATACTTGATTACATAAAATCTAAACACTTATGGACTTTTGAGGTGCCTCACCTGTGGAAAAAAAACCTTTCATGATTACTTCATCAAGCTTCAGTTATCTGTCTTGCCCAGACAAACTTGTGGCAATACGCTCTCCAAAATGGGCAGTTAGAACAAAATATTTTTTTTGAACTCTTTATGACAAGTATTTCTAAATAAAGTGTAAGCACATTTCTACTGCCTGCCAAAGCCACAGTCAGATGCTGTTGTGAGGGAAGTACAAATTGGCTTTCATTTTTTTTTTCCTTTAAATTGGGATATTATGATAATTTTTTTTAGATTGTAATTAATGTTTTGTCTGAAATTGAGTGTTAATTGAGGTTAAATTTTCAATACTTATAATTACTTGAAATGATAAGTAGTTAACTTCTTGCATCTGGTAAATGTGTAAGATGGTTAAAAGGTGCCTAAGTTTCACTGATTCTTTGCCTAAGGGAATCTTACAAGTACAGTCAGTACTGTGTAAGGAGCTAAGCAGGATGTTTTGGTGATTGACTAACTAAAACCCTTTTATCACAGAGGAGTCCCCAAAAAGTGACTTTCAAAGCATTTTGTTATCATTTACAGTTTTAGCACTGACATTCTTCTCTCACCTCATTAACATCAGGATCTTGAAGATGAATTTGAAATTATTTTCTTAAGCATAGTCCACATTCCTAGGTGGAATCAAAGCTGTATTAAATCAACCTGTTTGCCTGAAACTTGTACATACCACAAAGTACAGTATGAAACACTGGCTTATTGCAGAATGTTTTATCCAAACATGTTGATCCAGCTGGAGAAACTGCATTAAAGAACATAGTTCACCACATTTCTGCTCTTCTTGCCTTGGCAGTTAGTGCATTGATTTCAGCACCTTTTTATTTTAAATGCCATCAGTCATTCAAGAAAACCAAGCAAGTTTTAATTGGCCTGATTAAAATCAGGGTCAGTCAGAAGTGATTTCTGAGCATCTGTATCATACTAGGGGCAAATCAAGTTATTTATCCCCAAGTGATACCTTGCATAAGGATTTGATTGATTGATTGATTGAAACTTCCTCCTCACCCCCTGAGATCTGAAGGTTTTCAGAATCCTGAAGAGAGAAGAAAATTAAAGAGCTGTCTGGAATGTGGTTACAACTATGAGTATCAGTATGTATGATAAACTTATTTTCCTGATACTTTAACAAGAATTAATTATTAAATTTGACACTTTAACAGGTTTTTATTATTAAGTGTGACTGATTTAAACCAGTATAAAAAGCTAGTACCCAAAACTCATAACAAATGATATAAGAGAAAATTCAATATCATATCCTATTCAATATCTGATATGATTAATATATCATATTAAAAGCAGAATTTCAGTTTATAAAACAAAATATTCATGTTATCTTATAACAAGGAGAAAGACCTCTTAATATTATCAAACATCAAATGTAGTGAAGGTCTTTCAATTTTATTCAAAAGTAAAAAAGAAACTAAACCGTGGTGGTGCATCCTCCCTACCCTAAGCTGCACTGCGACCTCAGAAATGCTCATTAGGTCTCAGCCTTGATGAACAGCACCTGGCCAAGCTCCTCTTGAGCTTATCAGAAATACTGTTTGTTCCAGGAGCTGGTGCTGTCTAACAAGCTTCTGTTTTTTTTTTTTTTTTTTTTTTTTTCTTTTTTTTAATGAACAGCCTTGGAGACTATTTTTTTCCTGAATAACAACCCAAGCGGGCTAATATTTTTGTTCTCAAACTTTCAGAAGAAGTTTCTGGCCTGAAGTGCGTCCAGGACGAAGCATTATTATGACTAAAGCCCAGTCACTTGGGATCCTATATTCAGGGGTACAAAGCGGGACCCTTTGAGCTCTCCTGGGGGGCAGTGGCAGTGACCAGCAGAGCCCCTCTGCATGTGCCCCCTCAAAGCCAGCCACTCTCAGGTTTGCTGATTGCCAAATTGGAGATTGCCAAACAGCCATGGACCCTGGCCTGACACCCCCATTCCTTAAGGCTCTACCCTTTGCCTGCTGAGAAGTTTCAAAGACATCTGAAATGAGTATTTCACTGCCTTCAAGGGGAACTTTTCACAGGTACACTAATACACATGTACTAGGAATGCTGTTCTCCTAGATTCTTAATTACTTCAGACTCATAAGTAGGTTAGGCCGCAAGTAAGAAACTCTTGTGGTATTGTAAATCCAATATGAATCCTTTGCTAAATTGTTAAACATAAGTTATAGGTTATAAAATAAGTTGAGGTGCTAAGGTGCTAAGTGCTGTTGGGTCCTTATTTTGGTTTGGATGGATTGGATCTGGATTTTTGTTTGCTTTTTCTCAGTGGGCCTTAAACATCTAGTAAGTAGTAGAGTGAATCTTGCCAATGAAATTTCTTGAGCACTTGCTTTTACATTAGCCCTGTTTTTACCAATACCTTTGCTGGTGATTCTTTAAGAGATCCTAAAACACTCATTCATGACAGAAACAAATCTTCCTTAGCCTTTGAAAAGCTAAAAGCAAAGCTGAGAGAAGCTCTTCAGACAGCTTTTTCACGTAGTGATATCAGCTATATCTAGATTTAGAATTGCTCTTCTTTCTTGGTGTTTTACTGGATACTGCAGATTGAAGTACTTCCATAAGTATGTACATACTCTCAAGCAAGTATTCACAACAGAATGAAGTCCTCCACAACATTTTCTTGGGACCTTTTTCCTCTTCCTTGACAATTTTTATAGACTTATATACATTTACGGATTTAAACTTTTCAAAATCAGAGCCTGGCACTTACACAAAGCTGTTACAAAATGTGCAAAACACAAGCTGGCTGACAGACCTTCTTCAAGCAGACACACCAGTAGATCAGAGAGAATATTTTTTCCTACATTGACATGACCACAGGAAGAAGTTCCACAAAATCACTAGAAGCAGGAAACATCACCTGACACAAAATTTCCAGACATATTAGAGTGTATATCTTGAATTGTGATACAGCAGAAAAGTCAAAAATCTTCTTTCTCACCTCTGATTAAAATAAATCTGTAGAAGGTAGATTGTAGATTTGTGATGTAATCTGTAGAGAAAAGGAGAAAAATGCTGAAAATAGTAAGAAAGGTGAGAGAGGAAATAGGGCAATAGGAAAATATGAGAAGTAAGTGCAATTGCTTCAGAACATCACTAAGATATTGAATCTGCCATCCACAGAGAGGAAAAAAAAAAAAAAAAAAAAAAGATAGCTCATTATGACTGGGCTAGACCATACCCACTTTTAATCTGTCTCTCTAGTCACATCCCTCCCATCCTTTCAGAAGTGAAAAAGAGTCACAACATGCTTCAGGCTTTGTGAAGGCATATTAATAATGTTCACTACTCAGTAACTAAATAATTCTTCCTGTTCAGATGTGATTTTAGACCTAATTTTCACATTTGAATGTGAAGACAAATGTTGCCTTCAGTTGCCAGACAGAATCCCGTAGAAAACAAATATTTGACTTTGTCTAAAACCCTTTGAGGAAAAAAGACATTACCAAAACACAATACTGTAGATGTAAAAATTACTCCTCTAATGCAGTCATAAAGGATATTTTATTATTTACTGAAAAGAAGTTTTACTGGTATAGTCCAAGAGCCAAGAAGACAAAACAAGGTCTTAGTAATGTCTCCTTGAAGGTATCTGATGTTCCTCCTAGAGGAACATCTCTCACTGACCCCTCAGGGAATTTGATCATTCTAAATTATGTTTTGTTTGGATGTTTTAGGGTTGTTGATATGCAACATCCTTATGCAAATAGCTTTCTTACCAATCTTTCCAGTGCATTATTTTCTTGATTTTTCCACTGAGCTTCAGCTTTACAATTCTCTCATTCCCCTTAACACTTCACCTTGCCCACTAAGATTGTAGTATATGTAGATCACATTTGTGGCAGCTTCTGTTACAACTGTTTTTTCTTATAACTTTTCTATATTTTTGATTTTTTAAAATTTACACAGAAACCTACTTCATTCCCTATTTCTCTAGTTAAACTGCTCCATATAATGGCCTACCAAAGAGAAATCATGCAGAGCTCTTAGAAAAGTGTTGGCTTAGCCAATGGAGGTTGTACAAACTGTCTGCTCCATGGCCAGACAATGAGAATTCATATGAACTTGAGTTGATGAGAAAAATATTAGCAGAGGGTCTTCCTGGATGCAGTGTTTGTCCTGTCTAAAGTGGGATACACTACAGCTTGGTAGAGAACCACTGTAGGGTGTTCTCTGTCAGATTTGTGTTGACTTTCTGCACTTGTAATTTAGAGAAATATCAGGACTCTTGCAAACCGATGTTTTGTTTACTTCTGCCAGGTGGGTTGTCTATGAATTTGAGAGTTGTGCAGAAGAACAGAATTAGGTGGCACTAAAGTGCAAGTGTAAGCCATGAAAGGCTGCTTGCTGAGTTGGTAAGTCTTCTGCTAAAACAGAGACAAATGGAAGCTTTATCCCTTTGGAAACCCAGGCCTTCTGTGTGTATAATCCTGCTACATATCTTTAGTCTGCCTCTGTAATCTAAATCTAACTTGGTATCTCATGCAGCTTTATTGATAAAACTAATAAAGTACTTTCTATCGCCAAAGACACACAGTCCTAAACATTTCCCTGAAAACTCTGTTTTAAACTAATCAAAAATCTTTTTTCTATTCTTCAATGGACAACAAGATGTTGCTATCTATATATACCAATGTTTTTTAGAATTATGAATTAAGGTTTTATTAGTCAAATGATGTCTTCTGCTAGTTAGGAATGTGTAAGATGGGAAATGGCAGAATTAAATTTGGCTGACAGGCTTTGGTACATGTGTTCTCATATGCTTTGTAATTGCATGCATAGGTGATGCTTTTCCCACAGTACCTCTGCCTTAGCCAGTGGCTACACCTGCACTAGGGGATACAAGGTCCAACGTCAATCTCATCCTTCCAGAAGACTTGTTCCGGTCTGTTCTCTGGTTCTTAAAACTGTCTCTGTCATCCTCTGTAGTTCCAGCTATCGTCCCTCCCTTCCCACCTTCACAGCAACTTTCTTTCTCCTTCCTGCATTACAGAATTATTTTCAGGTTGTTGGCATGTGTTCCTGACCCATTTCAGTCTACAGCTGTCAGAACTTTCTATTTCTTATCAGATGCAGATGTTACAGTCAATTTAGGCTTTAGACTATACATTATAAGTGTGTAGATATATGAAAATCTACATATTTCAGTACAGAAATCTTTCCAATGCTTATAAATTACTTATAGTTTTCTGCTTCTGAACACCAAAAGAAATAGAAAACAAGTAATGTTTCTTCACAAACTGTGAAGCCCTTGATGAAAACCCTCTAGAACTATTGTCAAATTTTGCTTTATTTTACTTAAAATTGGTCAAATAACAAGTTGTTCTTGCAATGTTGTTCTCAGAAACAGCTGAATAATTTTATCTGAAGTATTTCTTAACATATACAATAACTCAGCTTGAAGTGATAGGGTGAAAGTTTGGTAAAATCAAGAATATCTAATACTGGAAAGAATAGCCTCATAACAAAGGGTACCAACACCGAAACTTGTATTATATTTTCTTATAATCACATATATGCTAAGTGCATCCCAAACATTCTGAAAACATGGAGGGATAACAAAACCATCCAAAATCTAGCAACAGCAGTTGATAAGTAGTAAAATTAAAAAATATATATAATATCGGAGGCCACTCTCAGAACTGTTTAAAATTCTTTCTGCCATTTAGTTATTTATCAATGTTGGTTTTGTTATTGTTGTTTTGAACATGCTGGAAAAAAAAAATCCAAACTAATCTTGCCCTGGAGTGATTATTGCTTTATGCTCATAACATTTGGAAAGCCTGTCATGCAAAGTATTGAATGAATATGTGAATGATTATAGTTTTGTGGGGATTTCCCCAGCATGAATGAGAGAGCGTAAATATGGTCAGTCATATATTTAGGCCATGAACATTTTTTAATTGTATGAAAAATAACTGTAACTTAAATCACAAGGTACTGTTACCGATTCACTTCAGTTGATAGACACAGCTCTTGCAACACTGCAGCAATAACAATTTAAATGCATATTGCTCTGCTCATAAGTATGCTCCAAAAGCAGGAGGCAGTGGAAAAAACCTAAATAAATGAACACTGAGAAAAGAAAAATTTAGAATACTTTTTTTTTTTTTTAACTGAACTGTATCTATGAACTCCCCAGGCATCATAATTGGCAGTATGCACTGAGAAGTAAAAGAATTTACAATAGCTGAGCCCTGAGTACCTAATCAATAAGACAGCAAACAAGTCCAGGGTAGCTGACTGCAGTACATACCACCTTACCTGTGTGTATGATATATGATTTAAATTTAGTAGAGCATATTGCAGTCAGTTGGTTACCAAACTCTTTTGCCTTACATAATCACTCAGCTGTTGCTGTGTTCTCTGTTTATTGAGATAGTCCACTTTCATTGGATTTATTTTCAGTTTTTGTACATGCTGCTGAGAGAAAATACTTCCAGCAGTGGAAAAGGAGAATTATTCATACACCCTCCCACTCCCCCTTGCTGGTGCTGTGCTAAGAGCCTACCCTGAGGACAGATGTGGGCTGGGGAGCATCTGGGGTCCTGCAAGAAAAGTTCATCTGATTGCCTCTGGAGTGGCATGAGTGGTTTAGTGGTAGGAAGGAAACCAACTAGCTTAAGATTTTCAAGGTAGGGTACCTCAGGCAACAGAAAAAAATACCATTTCTGTGCCTTGTATGGAAGATTATAATGAATGCATAGCCTCCTCCTTGCTTTTTTTCCATCCTAAACTTTTCTATAGATTAAGAAAGCATTACAACAAATTACATTATTTTACAAGACAGTCCTGAGTGAAGCTGACCTGAGAAGATGTGCATAAACCTGTAGCTATCAATGATGTTAAGTGGGAATCTAAGTGCTGCACCAAGTTGAATAAAGTTTCTTGGCTCTGATTGCATAGAGGCAGTCATCTCTATGGCCAGAGATGGTTTCAAATATCAAAATGGTGACATTTTTATCATCTGCTAAAACCCACTGTCTGTTTATCAAGATAAGGAACGCTCCCTGGCACTTCTGGTTCTACTTGCAAGTCCTTGTCTGGCTTTTTTGGTAGAGCTGTGTCTCCCACTAGGATACCACCATGTTCGTCAACATGCTTTACTTCACCTAAACAGCAAGCCCAATCCTCCAGCATCCACGATATTCAGCTTTTGAGCTCGTCCTGCTCATTTATTTCTCCCAGCCTCCCTATTGTTTAGGACAACCCTGCTGATGCAGCAGCTATTCCTAAGCCAAATTTACAAAGTTTGAATCTGGTCACAGTGCCATATCACTTTAATCTTTAGCCCTGAAAGTATAAGTCAATTACACTTCTTTGGTGGGAACAAAATCAGACCTCATTTCCTTTTTCTAAAATCTTAATATTAGACTTAATATCTCAATGTATTAAACTTATGGTCTTAGATTTAATGCCTTTTTAGCTAAATATTCCCAAAAGTACTTATTTCCAGCTGTGTGAAAAATCAATATCCAAAGTTTAAGGAACAATATAATAGCTGAGCCAATCTCTTAGTTACAATGGAGAAAAGTTAATCACAATAAATGAAGAAAGTATTTGCAGTAAAAGGTGCATCTAAGAAAAAGAATTGAGAGTGCATATGTTAACAAATAATAATATAACTCAAGTCAGAAGTACCACAGGAAACCCAAAATATTAAACCAGCTAATTTTAAGTCCCCCCACCTCAATTCCAATTAAGGTAAATGATCACTACGTAACTCCATAACAAATATTTTCTAAAATCAATGCTTGGGGTGGTTAAAAGAAGTTTGGATAAAGTTGATTAGGACAATTCTAAAATTTAACAGATCTAGTTGAAATAAAGGATCCCTCTGTACAGCAAAAATGTGCTTAAACTTTAGAAGGTAGCTATTTTTTGTTGATGATTTTTAATAACCAGTTCTCAGAGCTTCTTTCCTTGACTGTGGTCTTGTAGGTATTTTTCTGTTGCATCATTTTTTTCGTAAGTAATTTAAATCACTTAAAAACATCCATTTCTTTCAAGGAAAATAATCAATTTATTTATTGATCTCATAACTAAACTGGCATTTGTATAACACAATTCAACACAGCTGTCAAATTATAATTGTTTACTATTATAAAACAAGTATTCATATAAGATTAGATAGAAAATTATTCTGCTGAAAATTATGCATTGATCCTTCCTGTAAGGCATAAAGTGCAATATGCATGTCTTTATGCCTTACAAGCAGGATCAGTGCTGCTCAGACTGAGCAAGAACCTGTCACAACAGCAGGATCAGACAGAAGGGGAGAGAAAGAGTCTGTTGTACATTGTTTTTGTTCAGTTTTGGGTAATAGTTGGGTAGTTTGAAAATAGTTAGGAAACAATGATTCATATGCTAGCTTGGAGGTGGGCTACAAATACTCATGACCTCTGTCACCCTGCAGAGATTTTCTAAATAGTGGGAGTGCATGTGGCTTTTTGGAGGTACTTTTAGTATTGTTATCTCAAGTAGCTGCTTTGTTGCTCTTCCCCCTCCGAAGAGGAAACCAGGAGACTTTTCACATGGCTGTTGTATTTCGATATTGAGCACTAAAACAACGTAAGCTTGGGGTTGAAGGCAGAAAGCATCTTATTGTTGCAATCCTCTAGTAGTGTAGTCATCTTTTCATACCTGGTCCTAAACCTTATTTCAAGAGACCTATATAATTTTGATGTAAGAAAAACAGACCCAAAAGCACTTTCTGTTACAGCTTTCTGTCATAGCCTTCTGTTAGTGAGACAGAAGAGAAATTCAAGATACTTCTCACCCTGTTCTTTCTGAAAGCTTGATCTACAGTAGATTTAATAGGATGATATTCAGATTCTTGGCCCAAGTAGAGTATTGTAGCCATGCTTACTATTCACCAAACAACTGCACGTATGAGAGATATCTTAGGGAGGAGATAAAGAGTTGATTATGGAAGATGTTTTGTTTGCTGCTTCCTTCTTGGTGCTGTCACAACAGAGCAAAGAGACTGCATTTCTCTCAGCACAGATTGCAGAGTCTGGCTGTGTCTTGACAACACCAAGTTGAAGATACTTGTAATGCGATATAAAAATATTGCTCTTGTGTTCAGTATTGCAGATCTCCTTAGAAATCATCTGACAAAAGAATGAGCAAAATTATGACAGGCCTGAAGGGGAAAAAAGTTTATATGGTTGACATTTAGTTTAAATGAAATCAGAGAAAGAAAAGAAGTCAAGCAAAAAATCCAATACATTTCTCACAGATTGAGACTACGTTTTGAGATCAATACCAGGCATGGATGATAATAAACCATCTGGCCACTTGTATTTAACAAACAATTTTAACAGTTGACACATCCATGACTTCTCTTTTCTTTACTAAAGTCCATAACAGTAATTGGGGCCACACCTCAAGATCTCTGTGCTTTCTTTGCAAGATTACAAAAGGCATGTCTATTATTCTCTTTTCAGATAAGAAATGAATCAGAGCAACTCAAATGCCTAAGCCTTAGGAGGTGGGGTAAAATATTAGAGAAACTTGGAGGAAAATTCTGATCTCTTATGTAACATGTAATGAAGTCTTCACCTTTGTGTTTTCTGAAGGTGCTGGAAAATAGCATTTTATTTACTCATCCACTTACCTGCAGTTCTCTAACTTAGGACACCTGTTTATTTACACTTCCCCAGTAAGCATCCAATGAAAAAGCATAGCTGGGGTTTGGAAATCTGAGCAGCTTCTGTATCAGGAAAATGATCTAAGGACTTTCATGTTTGCCCTCTGTTTCTTGAATGGCTTCACAGAGTTTGAAACAAAGCTCAAATAAGAGCATCAGATCTATATTTGTGGGCAGAGTGATGGATTTTCATAAATTATACCACACCACAAATACTTTAAAAAATAAAAATTAGTTATATTAATCTTTAATATGTGTCAGGATATATAATAAGTAAGATGAAAACTCATGTCTCTTAAAGACAGTGTATGTAAACAGCAAAAAAAAAAAAAAAAAAAGACAAAATAAGAGGAAAATTCTATATTTTCTATCCCTTTTTCTCTTTTGTACATCTTCTTGTCTCTGTATTTCTCTTTGATCTAGATTATTTGTCTTCAGAATATTTTTAAGGTTATTTATTATATGTATTAAACGATGTTTAAAACCAGAAAATCAGCACATATTATTGTAAATTGTTGCTGAAGTGTTACAGATGTTATATTCCTTATATATCATTTAAATTGCAGAGATATATTTTTTAAATCTAGTTATTTTATTTTGCGTATAAAGAGAGAGGTATGAAAGACCTTTGATCACTGTCCCAAGTTTAAAGGCAGGATGCAGAATAACACATACATGTTGCAATATATAGTCCTTTGCTCTTTGCTGAAAGCAATCCCTTTCCTTTTGTAATACTACAAATACCCTTTATACACCTGAACCTACTGAAAGAATAGGCCCTGCTGTCAGTCACCCAGAACAGCATTTTTCCCTCTAGGTGCCTCACTCATCTATAAAAGTTTTCATCTCTTTTGAGACTAGTCGTGTGTAACTACATCAAACTGATTTAGGCTATAAACTCCCTGGGGCGGTGATTGCTGAAATTCATGCAGCTGGCCTAAGGGGGTTTGGCACATTGGGATCTCGATGTAGCTACACTTTTCAGGGTGATCAATAATTGAGTGACCACTCAATAATTACAATTATAATTTCTCCTTAGTTGCTAGGGAGGGAGTTTGCCATTTCACAGTGCCTGTCCTGTAGAGAAAATATTAACTTCTGTTTCCTGGTTGTTTCATTTCCTGTTTTCCATGTTGCACCTCTGCAAATTAATGCAGGTCAGAATTGTTTGTGGAGCTAAAGTGAAGAGGTTTCCCTGCAGAGGGGTGTGGTGATAGTTCAGGATATCAGAATGGACAGCTGTGAGATACTTCAGGCAATCTTTGTGTGAAACTGTGTCTCTTAAAGCAATCACTTTAGAGTTTCTGAACACTACAAGGAATGAACAAGCAATGGTGAATGGTAATAATGTGGCTCAGCTAAACTCAATCCTTTCTTCCTTTCCTTTTCAGTATACAACTCCTAAAAGGCCTGGAAAGCTGTTCATATCCAAATTTCTCTAGGTAAGCAGGTCTAGCTCTAGTCAAGCAAAGCTAACATTGTTTTCTGTAATACAGCTATCTGTACTAGAGTGCTTGGATCCTTGTAGTACAAGGATCACTCAAAGTACAAAGAGAAAGAATTAATTTGCATGTTAGACTTCCTTCAGCAGGGAGATATTTGTGCTGCATCTTTAACAAATACAGACCCTTTCTGAGTGAAATAAACACAGCTGCAGCCCTCCATTTTTATTGTGTTTAAGGGTTGAAGATTCTCTTACGAGTTCCATGAATCTAGACATATTTAGTAGGGCATTGTTTTTGTTGAGGATTTTTATTTGTGTGACTTTCTTAAGCTATAAAGTCCTGTATTCACGTGAGCATCCATCTTCATTAAAAAGAACAAAACAATCCAAGCCTCTTATAAGTCCTCTGGGAAGACTGGGCCAAACACATTTCACTTTAATTCCAAAGGAATATAACAAAGATTTCTAAATGCTATTTCTTACTAATGACTTTAAGTCAGTTCTTAAGAATTTTGAAGATCTGGGTTATGTGCTTTTGGGTTGCCATAGTACCTATTTGTCAAATATTCATCCCTGATATATTAAAATTTCTGGGCTTAGTCCTACTACTGGGAATGGGAAGTATCTATTTTCCCTTCTGTCGTATGCCTGCATGTAAGTTAGGTCATGGTGCCTTGCTTATGATTAATGCTAAAAAATTGAAGTATGATCACTGTGGGTAAGGTGAATGCCAAAAACATATTAATGCTGGAAGTAACCTGTGTCTGTCCAACACTGCAATCTAGCAGGAGAGGTAGGCAGAGCCTTTGGAAATCTTTCATGTGTATTTATAAAACATTGATATCAGCAGTGATGGAGGAGGAGCGTTCACAAAACCCAGTTAGTCTTCACTCTAGTATTTTCTAATATACATCTAATTTTTTCTCCCAAGTATCAACAAATTCCTCTATAATATATCAGTTTCCTGAGGTTTTTGCTTAAAGCACTTGCTAGCCTCTGTTCTTGAAGGGATTAGACTTTTTAACACTTGACAGTTTTACTTAAACCAAGTATTTTTATAGTTATTATTTGATATGACTTATAGCCTGTTTAAAAGAATATTTCAATTATTTTTTGCAATATTTCTTCTGGTTTTGTTCATCTGTTTAAGGATGCATTCAATATTTGAACCAGTTCCATATCCTCAGGTATTTAACCTAATCGAAGTCTGTACTTACATGCATTTAGAGTCACTGTATTAATAAGGGAGGCAATGAAGCACATCTACCTGTCTGAGGATGAGACTGAAAAACTAATCTGTTTATATTCATACTTCATTAGACATAGAAATAAATATTTTAGTCCTTTTATGCCCCTCACTGGTCCTTTTGTCTTTTCCAACACATGGGCCACCTTGCTGACTCATCTGTGTAAGCTACCATTTACTGCTGTGTATTCTGTTCCTAATTGCCATTTCCCAATCTTCACTAATAATGTGTAATGAGCAGGGAATAACTTCATTAATTTAGATTAGCCAAAGTCTAGATCAATTAGAAGATTGTAACAAGACTGTAAGAGTCTCTTGTCCTTTCATCACCCATGACTAGCATTGAACAACAGGAAAGACCACACTGCTGTTTTCAAGGCAAGGGTGGTCCTTTATGGTTTATGTAACTGCTTGAATTGAGTGATCATTGTGTACACTTCACAGTAACCTCACTTCACCACCCATCCTGTCACTCTTCTCTAGGGCTAGCACGTTAGTAATTCCCTTCTCCCTGAGAACAAAGATTTTGTAACTTCAGATGCTTTCTGGGTGAATGTTATAGCAAAAACTGTGAAGTGGCATGTTAAGGAGAAGTGTTGCTGTGTTCCAGAAATGTTCTTTACTCCCCACATTCTGCATATTTTGTAAATGGCAGAAAGGACAGTTAAGGATTTATGTAAATATGATTTTAAATCTCCGGGATGGGAGACAGGGCAGTTGGAAAGGAAAATCAAAGAAAATCTAATGGCGGTTATTGATGAAGCAATTCTACCTGAGTTTTGATTTTGTGGCAGCACAGAGTCCACTAGCTGGTTGTATGGTAATACCTGGGAAAAAATTCTTGCTCAAAATGCAAGGCAGAGCAAGACAGAAAAGTTTGTATGAGTAGAAGGAGGAAGAAAACCAAGCCAGGTTTGTTTTGTTGTTTTTTTTCACTTCTAACAAAAATGATATGATTATACTGTAGCTGGAGATGTATCTGGCTGATCATTTTTCAGATACTGGCATAAACTGTGAGTCTCGCTGTAACAAAGTCCAGAGTATGGATCCCAGCCCTACTGTGCATCCTTCTCATGGCTCTGCACTCTGTTGAGAACAGGAGACTTAATGATCCCTTTGAGAGGTGGGTACACTACCCTGTCAGAAATTTTTGTGTGCCCAAACAGCTTTCAGCTCACAAATAATCAAATCATGATACATTTAGCAATAAATGGAATGTTCTACATCTGTTCAGTTTTTGTAGGTAAACATTGCAAATAAATTCTTATGTTTAATCTAGGTAGACCTAAACAGTTTGACATAGAAAGTGGTGAAGTAATGTTTGTCATTCACCACAGAATACAAATTTAATAGCAGAAACCCACATAAAAAATATGTGGCTGAAAAAGGAGTTCTAATGTTTATGTCTATGGAAAACATGTCCCTAATATGATCCCACTGTCTGGGGTCTAAGCACTATGGAAGTGGTATCATCAGTCCAGCTCCAGGACTTGGGGAGCAATATGAACCTGATCCATGGTTTCTTAAATGCAGAAATATGAGCCTCTGCAGAGCCATGCAGTGTATTGTGTCCATGAGAACAATGCTACAGTAATGCATGTTTGACTATGTTTGCAAACTTCTCTCTGCTAAGATGGCTGGCTAGCATGGTACCCAGTGATGTAGTTAACATTCCCAGCTGGGATATATTCATGCTCACACTGCACTTATTCATGCTCACGCTTCCCATTTAAAACCTGGATGTGTAGTCCCAGAGAGAAACTACAGAAAATTAATAATTGATAAATTACATCACTACATAGGGCAGGGAAATATTTTCTTGTCCATTAAACTCTATGACTATATTTTTCAAACTGTATTTTTAGAACTACTGACTGTAATTTTCTGAACATTAGTTTACTCTACTCTTTATTTCCTTCTCTGTATTTTTAATTTTTTCTCTCCAATCTTTAACTTAAGTGGCTTGTAAACTGCATGCAGACTTGTATGCTCTAATGAAAAACACTGTGTTTAAATCAATGTAGTAATGCTTCCTCCTCCACCAAAGTAAACTTGCCAATTTCTTTGGCTCTAGAATTCTCATTTTATTAAGACTGCATTCTGTATCAACTGAAAAGTTTTGGTCTCACTTAAAGTACTGTCATTAGTTTCCTTCAACAGAAGATCATTGCTAGTAAAATCAATGTTTAATCCCTCTTAAACGTGTTACATCATAATATTTTATTGCATATACATATGCAGTATTTTGTGGGAATTTTTCTAGAGGAAAGATATTAACTATTCAGTAAGTATATGGAGTCTGAAGTTTAATAGGCAGCCCTATTCCTCACTCTCAGTGAATACTTTAACGTTGTTATTGTGGAAATCTTGTCATAGAAGCAGTACGTGCATTATCTTGACCCCAGCTCATTTGCTTTTTACCTTCTGCAGCAATAAAGATATTTTGGACCTGTTTGTAAATACCTAGGGAATAAATTCACTATCTGTGAAGCCTGAAGGTCCAGGTGAACAAATCATAAATCAAATCCTAGCACGTCGTAAAACTAGGCAGGCTCAAAGCTGAAATGTTGATGCCACGCTAACAGTAATTCTTAGAGAGAAAACTACTAAGTCATGGAGTTGTAGAATGTCTTGAATTGGAAGACACCTACAAGGATCATCGAAGTCCGACTCTTGGCCCTGCAGAGGACACCCCAAGTGATACACCATGTACCTCAGAGCACTGTCCAAACACGTCTTGAGCTCTGTCAGGCTGATGCTGTGACCACTTCCCTGGGGAGCCTGTACCAGGGTCCAACCCCCCCCGGGTGAAAAACATTTCCCTAATATTCAACCTAATTCAGTCCCCTGACTCAGCTTCATGCCATTCCTTGAATCCTGTCATGGGTCATCACAGAGAAGACATCAGTGCATGCCCCTCCACTTCCCCTCATGAGGAAGTTGTAGACTGTGATGAGGTCTCCCCTCGGTCTCCTCTTCTTTAGGCTGAACAAATCAAACTGACTTCAGACTCTCCTCGTATGACCTCGTCTAGAGCTTTCACTGCCTTGGTGAAGGAAGATGGAAGAAAAGAAAGAAAAGGAATGAAATCAGATCTTTTGGAATATGAATAAAGTACAGTATGGCATTTCTGAATGTTCATTCAAAGTTTCACAGTCAACAGAAAAAACAACAAAAGTCTATGTACAGAAACAAAGCTTCTTAAAGACAGTAAGCTGGCTAAGGGTAAGCACATGTATATGTAGTTTGCTGGGTGGGTGCAATTTGCCTTCTGAAGATCTTTCCAAGGCTAATTATAAGACACAGGTTGAAGAAAGAATCCTTAGTCCTTGCAATGAATGTTGGGTTTGGAGGGTGGGGAGGTGATTTTATTTTTATTATATAATAATTATATAATATATAGTTATATAATTATAATTATATAATAATTATTAATATTATTACTACTACTATTAGTACTACTACTACTACTACTACGACTATTGTTATTAAGAGTTATGAAAGCTAACCATCGGTATCATATTCCTGAGCCCAGGATCTATATAGTTGTTCAGTAGATCAACACAAAACTCAAGTGTAAAAACTCAAAATGCTGGCATTTAAGAGCTGGCAGCACTTTACATCCACTTTGCACAGATAGGAACAGAAAAAAGGCAACAGACATTTGAGTCATTTGTATTTTGTAATATGTCCTGATCTATGCCTTAATATAAAGAAGCTGCATTAGGAAATGGCAATTTTATTAATGCAAGAAGAAAGACAATTAGTTTGAAAAAAATATGAACCCTTTAAAATTATTACAGAGTGGAAATTACATGTGCATTATCAAAGATTAACAGAAAATTCCTAAGAACAGGAATAGTTTAAGTGCAACTTCAGAATAGGAAACAGGTATAGAAATATTTCCTGTGGGTGACTGTGCTAAAATGAACTAAATTATCATTCTGTCTAAACTTTTTTGTATTCAGTAATTTGCCACTATTGTTGCCAGTAATTTATTAAGTCCATGAAGGTGGAAGAATTAAAAAAGAAATTTAATTAAGGAATCCTTAGAAACACAACAAGCCTCAGACATCTCATACTTAAAATGTGAAAGTTAACAGGAGACTTGCAGTTTCCAAATTCATAATTATGTCCCACAGCTAATTGTTTGGCACAATAATGTCTCTGAATAGTGTTCTGCTACCAAGAGAGATCTTGGAAAAGTCAGGAAAATCAGAAGGTTTCACTTGCCAAAACACAATTGCTCCAATCTTAAAAATAAGCAAACAAACAAAACCGGTTTGAAATAACTTTCACTGCAAAAATCCTTGTCACTTTTCCGGCCATTTTGTTCTGGGACTGGTTCAATGACCTTGGGGGACTGCAGAAGAAAAGAGATTGATGTTGAGGAAGATTTAAACATCACAGAAGAGGTTGCCCAGGAAGGTAGCTTCTTGAAAAAAGTTTGTTGCTCAGACACTTGCAAGAAAAAGTGTTATCAAAGGGATCCCCAAGAGGTGAGACATTGATAAAAAAAGATTTTACCCAGACCTCTGGAAACTGTTTCAACATTCAAATCTCAGGCCTGTATGTTGCCTACAGTACTTTGCAGGAATATTGAGACTATGAAAGATTATCATTAAAGTAGTGCTCAGAGTGATAGATAAATCTCTCTTCCCTCTTTCCAAAAGCACCACTTTTTGGTGCACAAGCCTGCCATGGTTGCATTGTACATACTCCAGTGGCAGACAGTCTCAGGCAGTGTCTTAGTCAATGACATTAGTAAACAAAGTGTAATATCAACCAGAGACAAAGATTAAAACTAAATTATATGAGTTGGCCCTTTTAGGAATTGTCTCCAGTGACCATTTATGTTAGCCCTTTAAACTTACTGCAGATAAATATTCTTCAGGATATGTGGAGGCCTATTAAGACAACTGTTTCATGTAACTCAGCAGAATTAAAATACCTTGCCCAACAGCTGTCATTAAATTAAAAATCTGCTTCTTGTATAATGTTGTAAAGGCATTGCTAAAGTCATAGTTGAAGTCTGACTACTTTAAAGAGTTTATTCATTCTTGAGAATTATTTAACACCGATGAAGAGGAATGAAGAAAATTGTGACAAAGAACATAGAGACTATGTTTAGAAAATTCAAATTTCTATCCAAACACATGCACAAAGGTTGAAAAGAGAGTTCCCTGTGGTTTGCTGAAGAATTCACAGGAAGAAGTCCCAGTATAATGAAAGTTTCAAGATAAACACATTCATATGTATTTGGGAATATTAAAAAAAAAAAAAATCTGTGTTGTTGAGAAGAGCCATGTTGTGGTAATTAGACTTCCCAGGATAGCAGGAAGACCATGAGAAGTAACTTGATGGATTAAACTAATACTCCATCAAGTACAGGATTTGTTTTCTGACATTTACAAAAGCTTGACATTTTCTTCTATCCATCCTTCTCATTCCCTAGGATGTACTATCACTGAATTAAGGGTATTGGAGGTCACATTCCTGCTTGTTTTCTAGTACATATTATTTGAAATTTTAACCTGATGAAACCATCTGCTATCTTCAATCTCCTATGGTGAAAAGTTCCCAAAGTTTACCACCCATTGTGTAAAGTACCTTTAAATATTTCAAACTGATTTCAGTACTACTCAGAGTCCCCAGGTGTCTGTACTGTGGGAATTGGTGAACCGTGGATCTGCATTCTGCTCACCATTACCTACATGATTTGCTTGGTCATGCCTTACCTTAAGTCTTCTCTGCTCCAAACAAAATAGTTGAACCTTTCTAATCTTTTATTCCAACACAACTTCAGTTTGCCTTGGATTTTTTTCATGTTCTCTAGTACCTCTTACATCTCTCTTGAGATGCAGAGACCAGAACTACTCAGACTCAAGGTATGACTGCATGACAGAGGAGCAGTATCTTTGTTTTCCCAGCATTCTCAATCTTCTGTTTTCTATAATGGAGATATAGAATATAATTTACTGTAACTTTGCCACACAATTAGAGAAAAGATTGTCATCTTGTCTCAGAAGCCTCTGCTGAATTATTTTAAAAGAGTACTTAAACTTTTAATTCAAAACCAAAAATGGCATATCCAAGTAAACTCCACACATCAGATTTAGAACAGTTCTCTGGGGTCCAAACTGTTTTTTCTCTTCATGCTGCCTGAATAAATAGTTTTGTACAAAATGTAAATATAAAGCAGATTAAAAAAAAAAAAAAATCTTCCTGAACCTAGAGGCAGGCTGTGGCCTGGAGGCAGCTTTGTAGCCAGGCACAGGTTCTGCTGGGAATAACCAGGCTGGAATGATGGCCAAGGGCTGTTACACATACTCCTCACACAGTGTCTTTTGTACATGAAATCACACGCCACCAGTCCAGAACATCTCCTACAGCACATTCACCCTCAAATCAAATAAAGTCACAAGCCAGTAGACAATGATACTGATCTTTTGCCTGTAAGAGCTTATTGCACCCATGTTTTTTCAATGAGTGAACACACATCCAGATAACTACCTCATTTTTTGAATGGAGAATAAAAGAAAAAAAAAAGAAAAGGAAAAAAAGGAAAAAATAAATGGAAAAAAAAGGGGGGGGGGGGGAAAGGAAAGTGAACTGAGCCTTTGAGATGATTATCACGTTTTGGCAAACATTCCTGGAAATGTGAGTGAAGAACCATTCTTCATCTCAGTAGTGGCCAGGTGAAAATGCCGTTGCTGTGCTCAGGCATAGACTCATTTCTTTAAATTTTTTCAAGGTGAGCAGAAAGAAAAGAACAGACAAAATTAGGATTTACCTCATTCATTCCAGCCATGCAGGGAGATTGGTGTGCTGCTATTACCCTCTGATATGGAGTGACTTTGGGATTTCCCCTCATGGATGTTCCAGAGGCATTTGTGCTTCTCCAAGACACAACATGTTCTAGGATGAAGGGCAGAAGGAGAAACAGGATCACTCTGTCCCCACAGCTCCGCTGCAAGGCATAAGCCATCTGTGAAGCATTTATTCATCTCCAAAAGTGTGGAAAAACTGAAAACACTCATATACTGACAACTATTTTCTCATCCTTGTTATGTAGCCTGGTTAAAAGGAAGATGTATATCTAATTGATCTTACTGGAGCAGAGATTACACAGATAAAATTGGCTGTTTCTAGGTGTGCCAACGCTCTCTGTATGTTAATATTTTAGTCTCTAATGTTCATAACCTAAGGATGTGCAGCACGCTTTCTCATCTCCCACAGACTCAAATCCTCTCTACCTTCATGCCCTCCCCAAAAATTAATATTTCTCTCAATATAGTAGCTTGAATCACTATTAATAACTACAGCTAACAATGTTAAATTCACAGAAGGCAGAACAATCGTGTTTTATTTTACTAGTGACCTAAGGACCTTTCTCATCACTGAGGGAACAAAGATGTAAAAGTAGTGCTGAGCATAACAAAAAAGAAAAATGGAAATTTGAGGAAATCCAAATATTAGTACTATCAACATGCCCCATAATTTAAAAATGTGGAAGAAAAGTATATTAATTTCCCCAAATTCTCTCCTCATTTGTTGCCACATATGTTATATTGCTGCATTGTTCTAACCACCCATCTGGATCTGGTCACAGTAAAGTTTCCTTGCCAGCACCTTCAGTCCTATCAGAAATAAAACTTCTCAAAAACTAATTTGATTTGTCATGTTCCATTCTGTAAATATATGTTTACTTACAGTAACTTGGGTGAATGAGGGTTATTACTAGCACAATAACGATATTTGCATCTTTTGAATATCAATAAAATCAAAAATAATGAAGTTTGGAATCCAGATAGTAATTAAAAGTCCAATTATGTGGTTGCCATGCCTCTACACTAGATAGATTTCTGAGAGTATATAGTCTGTGATTAAAGGGGCATAAATAAGAAAATTACTCATATTTTAAACCAAATATTTTTTTTTTTATCTGTGATGGTGCATCCTCTCCCCCACTTCTGGAGCTGTGTGATGATCTCAGAGATGCTCATTAGGCCTTGGTCTTGATGAACAGTGCCTGGGCTAAGCTCCTCCTGAGCTTATCAGAAACACTGTCTGCTCTCAGGAACTTCTGCTGTCTAACAAGCTCCTGCTTTTTAATGAACAGCCTTGGAAACTTATTTTTCCTGCCTACATAACAACCCAAGTGGAACAACATTTTTGTTATTGAACTTTAAAAGAAAGTGACTGACCTAAATTGTAGCCAGAATGGAAAACTACAGTGACTGAAGCTGACTGTCTTATAACCCTATTGTTATTGGGTTTGTATGGCCAGGTGGACCTCTGCATCCCTGCAGCCTTCCATGGGCTGCAGGGCACAGCTGCCACATCATGGTTGCACCACAGGCTGCAGAGGAATCCCAGCTCTGGCGCCTGGAGCATCTCCTCTCCCTCCTTTGGCGCTGGCCTAGGTGTCTGCAGAGTTGCTCCTCTTACACATTCTCACCTGCTCTTCTCTGGCCACCTTTATATCCGCACTATAACTCTTGTTTTTACCTTCTTAAGTATGTTATCACAGAGGCATTAGTACCCTCTGATTGGCCTGGGTTTGACCAGCAGCCATCCCTCTTGGGTCCTGCTGGCATTGGCTCTGCTGGACATGGAGGAAGTTTCCAGTAGTTTCTCACAGACGCCACCTCTGTAGCCTCTCAGCTATCAAAACCTGGCCATACAAACCAAATACACCCACAAACAGCAGTCCTGAGTGAGACCCTTTGTGCTTTCCTGGTCCACAGCAGGCTGCAAATAACTATATATATATCTTTTAGAGAATATTTTGTTAAATTGTTGCTGTTAAACCTTTTGGCCTAAACCATTGGTCAGTTCTGGGGCTAAGTTTGGCAAGGGGTGTTCCCCTGTGAACCTTGTGATTCAATGGGAGGGTCTTCCTTTATTCCTTTTGTCCTTACCTTTTCCTATCCTTACCCTTTTCCATGCCCAGCATCCACATAGGCGATTTCTGATTGATTTAAGTTTCAGTTTGATTGTTTTTAGATTTTAGTTTTCTTTTTGTGTGTGTGTGCTTACACCTTTTAGTAGACTGGACCTTGCCAACCAACCTGCTTATACCAATACCTTCACCAGTGATTCTTTAAGTGATCTTAAATGACTATATATGCTTCTAAAGAGAGTTTCATTCAAGTGTTATTCAATGAACATCATTCAAAGTGATAAGAAATACAAGACATAGGTCTAAACTCTGAACTTTTATAGAAAAGAACAGAAAAAAGCAAGCAAAAATCACTGCTGAATATTTTTGAAGCACTTATTCAATGTTTGAGAAAACTTTTTCTTCAACCTGTATCTGGCATTGTTCTAGCTCCCTAGCACTAATTTGGGCTAATCAGCATCACTGTGGGCCTCATCTCAAAACTGTCCTTTGGTTCCCTATCCTCAGGGCAGGTACCAGTTTCTCCAGAGAACTACAGGAAGGAGAGTTGACCTTGCTTTATTAATTCTGCTGGTTATATATGTTTACTCTTGGGCATCTTTGTTTAGCATATATGTGCTCTCCTGAGTACCTTTTTATGGGTAGAAAAGGCCACGTCACTACTTTTTCAGACTCTTGGTAAATCATTCTCTTGTGAATGAAACCATATGGTATTTTCATAATTTAAACATTGTGTCTACGATTTCTATATAATTTCTAGGCTAATTAAAAATTAAATTTTCACACTAGGAATTCCATGCAGTTCCAGTGATGACTTCCCTTGTTTTCAATACATGATTTCTACCTCACATTATTTCTGAAGTTCTAGAGAAGCAACAGACTAAGTGTCTTCAGCTTTCACATATGCTCCTTTGACATCCTTCAAAGTTTTAACAAGATGCACTTAAATGTGTTTACAGACAAGATTGTAATTAGGAATTAATTTTCTAAATTATTTTTCAGATTTCATACGTCTGAATTTCTTTCCACTGGGGAAGGGAAAAAATCACATGAAACACCAATAATTGTATTAATTTAAATTTAATAACATAGATAAGGATAATTGCTCAGTTATTTAATATAAAATTAAAATGGGGATAGATGAAGAAAAACACTCACATAGGCTTGTTCTCCCAAAATATAGAAAAGTTATATTATTTTAAAATTGATCGAGGGAAACAATAAAAAGAATTTTTTACCTTGGAGGATGAACTAGACATAGCTTCTGAGGAAGAAGGCCCACTGTCTTGGTTTGTTCAATAAACATTAAGGAACAAGGAAAGACAACAGTAACAGGAAAGTATTCATATACTTAGACTATGATGGCTGTATAGACATTTCTGAACCTTGCAAAGCTAGCTCCAATTTGCAAATACAGGAAATGTGATTCTTGACACAGATTTTATTAGTAAGAATGCAGAATTTGAAGAAGGAGCATTACAGAAATCCAGGGCAATGAAAATATGCATAAAGTATTAGCATGTAAGAGTCTGAAGGCAGAAACAGAATTCAGGCACCAAATAGGCATTCAAAGCTTGATATATTGGCAGAATGGGTCATACAACAGTTCACATGAGGAGAAAACAGCAGCAGCTAATCAGTAAGACGTGCATAATGCCTCAAAGATTAGAAGGAAAACGTGTTATTTTCTGTGAAAAGGAGTACCTGAAATGTGGAAGTGAATTAAAGGGAGGGGCATTTATCAACACAGCTGGTAAGAAGGAATTTAAACAAATGCAAATGTGCTTGGGCAGGAAAAGAATTTATGGCACAAGTTTTAGGTTCTGTTAATTAATTAATGGACTATTGGATTTAGAAACTACTTATGACAAACAATATATTTAAGATCAAGAGACTAAAACACACTCAGGACAGTGATTTCAAAGGATTTTTGGACTAAGATCTACTGAGGTGCTATGTAGTGCAAAGAAAAACACAAACTGTGGACTGCAAAATCCTGAAAGATTTAAGAGTCCTCACCATGTGTGATTCCACATTCATTTAAATCCAAGACTAATTTTTCATCTGTCTTCTCACTTTCAATTTTAAATGATTCAGCGCATGCAGACTGATTTTATAACATTTAATTGCACTCTCCAGGGATGGGGTACAACACAGAATACAATGTTTTCTCTGGGCTGGTTGTTTTCTTGTTGCTTCTGGCACTTAGGAAGAAATGTGGACAAAGGATCCCTGACCATAGGACCCATGCTGTAGACTAGGAGTCAAATATCCCTCAGCATCTTGGCAATTGTACTGTATCAGCATTCATGGCTTGGCAAGGAAGTCTGACACCGGATCCTGCTGAGAGCCATTGTGTTGTGATATCTGCCCTCACCCCTGGCACCTGTGCAGTCCACTGGCTTTGGCATTGTCTTCATTCCATTTATTGCGGTAACAGGCATCACACTGGGGAAGAAATTCATTCAGATGCATTTGCATACATGATAGATTCCTTAATAAAAGGTTGAACTAAAGAAGAAATTTTTACTATTTAAAAGAAATTTAATTTAATTTAATTTAAAAACACCAAACCATACACTCTTCTTTGTTACCTGATTCAAAACAGACCAGAAGACAGCACCATCCTTCTGCCATTTTTTAGCTAAGCCCTGCCCTTGTATCTCAGCAGCACAAACAAGTTTCCCTTTGAGTGGGATCTGAGGAAGCTCCTGGTTGTTCTTGCTCTAGGAAACCAGAAAGAGTTCCACCTTTAAATCTAGTCCACAGGGAATTTAGATGTAGACATTGAGTCAGCATTGGCGTGGTGTCTCAAAATTGTTTATCTTAATTTGAAGAAGAAGAAAAAGGAAGTGAAAAAGACTTTGTGTAAAGGTAAATTGTGTAATCTCTCTGCCACTTAAGATTCAGGTACTAGATAATAGACACTTATGGTTCTCCACCTGTAATATGAAGTACTGTGACTAAGGAAATTGTCTGATCTCATTCTGAGATCAGCTTATTTCAGAACAAGAACATCTGGGTTTTTTCCAGTTGACATGACATCACCATGAACATGATATGAATATAGCTTATAGCACCTACTCACACATTTTCATATAACTGTAAAGTTATTGATTAAAGAAGGAAAACTTAAGTTCTTGACATAAAAAGGATAAATTTGTCTTTCTATAAGCAGCAAGGCTTTTTATTTTTTTAAACAAAAGAACCCAACATGGATTTAAGTCATTCTCATTGCCTACAATCTAAAGAGAACTTGTGAGAAGAGCATTCTATTTCCTATCTATTTAAATTTTTTTCCCAAACACTGGAAAAGTAATATTTCACCAGCTGAGTAGCTCATATCAAAGCCTCACTCATCATCCTTTGCCTGTTACCTTGCAAGAATTTACAGAACAGCAGTTAAACAGCATCAGTGGAAACCAGAATTCCTTTAAAAACTTCTGGAAAATGTCACATATCTTCAGTAAATCATACTCTTCATAGAAAGGACTTTGATTAATTGTGACATTGCTGCTTAAGAGATGATCCAAACTCTGGATCTGATCATATGGCCAGCAGATGATTTCCAGTGCTTCCACTAGGTTTTCGGCTGGTGGCTGCCAGGAGATCCTCCACAGCTGAATTGTACCAGAGTATTGCATTCAGCTTTCACTAAAGTTCCTTTACCCATTCAATACCCTTCAACTTCATGAAAAAAACCAACAGTGTCATCTGCAAATGCCAGAAATTAATAAATTAGGTCACAGACTGCTTGAAACTGCCTTTGTTCACAAAGTGCAAGCTTGACTCTGCAGCACTTTGCTTTGCTGCCAGCTATAGGGGTGCAGAGAGTTTGGATGGGTTCCAAGCAATAGGCTAAAAGCTACAACATCCTTTCAGTGACTGAGTAGGAAAACACAACAGCCACAGGCCCATCATTGTTTTCTTTTATCAGGTATCAGCTGGTAAGGCAGCTTCTCAGTTGAACAACACATTTTGCATGAGATCTTCTACATCATACTTTGTGTGATAATTTTTCCAGATTTTCAGCTCGTATTTCAATGCAATATATGAATCTGAAATCCCTGTGAGATACATGATATAGCTTTTGACAAATATAATTTTGACAATACATTTTTCTTGGCAGTACACATGATAAATTTAGCTTATCTCTGTAGCTGAGTAATAATAAACACCAAGATAATATTTTTATGATTTTTATTACCTGTTGCTTTTTATTTTTTCCTAATATACCAGTTTACCTGAAAGTTTAGAATTTGAGGTATTGGACTTTTATGAAAAATAGCAGCTTCCATATATCGTGAGCCTGATTTTAAAATTTGAAATGTGATCTGAATAAGAACTCTGATGATCTCCATCTTGTACCAGAGATGATCTCCATTGAATTCTGCAGAACTGTAGTCAGTCAGTCAGTGTAGGGCACAGTATTTCAGTGAACCTCTAAAAACAGGTATTATAGCCCGGGCAAAGCAAGCTGATGACATTGACATAGGTATGCTTCTAGTCTGAGAGCTAGAAATGACAGAGGGATCACCTGAAAGTTCCTTGTTTAAGGTGTTAAGGTGTAAAATGTTTTACTCTTGTTAAAATAACCAGAGAAAGGACAGTCACTAAAATAACTTTGCAAACCTGGACCTCAAAGCCTTTTAGCAATGCTGTTTGAAATGGATGGAAAGGGGTGGAAAAGACCACAAGAAGCAGATGGTTTAAATGATCAGTGCTAAACTACTATAAATTCACTTACACTGAAAGAAAATCTGATTCTTTGAACATGAACTGAATCTTTCATTAAACAGAGTAATAATGAAAAAGCCACTGAAGGGGGATTGGAAAAAAACCCTAACATATCTTGCTGACATGTAGCACACACTTCATTATAAAAAACACAAGTCTTATAGCATTGGTTGCCCTCATGAACATTTAAAAAAAAAATAATATATATATATACTAGAAATCTGTAATTTTTGAGAATTATGACTCTTTATCCTGTTGTATTTTGTATAAGATGCTTAAAATTTAAAAGTACTTCTCAAAGAAACATAAAAAGGTATATTTTTTAATCTATGCAAAGCTTTAAATAGCCTAAAAAATCTGGTGAAACAATAAACTATTACTTATCACTCAATAAACACTTTAAGAGAACGGTAGTAAACACTTTAAGAGAACAGTAGAAATTATATTGGATCAGGCAGCAGTCAATATGTCTGTGAAAAGAAAAAAATCTCACCAATACAACCATCACAGAATCTAATTCCATTGTTTCCTCTTTTCTGTACAAAAAAACCAGCCTCAATTCTACCACACAATTGAATGTATGTTTTCTGGTTTTTTCAATGTAATGAATTTAAATAACCATTTTGTTACACTAAGTTAACACCTAAAAACCTATTTCAATAAGGACCATATGATTAAATTGTAAATGAGTGGTTGAACAGTCCACAGTATTTGTCTGGGAAAGGGTGATCTTCAGTAATTACTTTTTTATTCCTTACAAGACCATATGTGTAGAACTCATGGTCTAGAGGGAATATAACATTCTGCAGACTTCACCAATTTTAAAATGAGCTAAGTTATAATAGATACTTCAGCAGGCATGCTGTAGAAGTGAGATTTGCGCTGCAAATTATTTTGTGAATTGATTCTTTTTTGTCATAACACTTCCACAAACAATTATGTGCTAGTAGCACAGAAATCTTCCATCCACCATCCCTTGCACTAGTACTGCCCTGGTTTTACGAGGAAGTTGCAGATTTTCTCACAGAGATGTTGGGGACTTGATTTAAAAGCTACTAAATTCAACAAGGTCATTAACAGAGCTCAAAGGATAACACCAATAACTGAATGTCCGACCCCAAACTGGATTTTGAGATATGTTTTATGTGTGTATAGATATATACACACACACACATGCACACATTTATATATAAAATAAAGCTAAAAAAACATGTAAATAAGCAAGTTCTTAGACTATCTTTAACATTTACTTATCAGTCATACATCCCAAGGAGATAGATCCGTATATGTTTTGAAAAAGCCTGAGTTCTTTGCCTTTGTTGGAGTAATTGTCCCTTTAATGTGAGGTGAAATGCCATCCTAAGAATTATGAGTCAAAATTCAACTCCAAAATTAAGTATAAATCCAGCTGAAAGACAAAGTCATAAATCAGTCACACAAGAATTGCAGTTTTCTGCATAAGTAACTCTAAATTTTTTGTTAGTAAACCTGAAAACTGTCCTGAAAAAAATATTAAGCTCATGTCTAATGGTGTTGACTTTCACTTGTGTTCAGCTGTTTCTCTCTATCTAAAATATATATCAACTTTAAATAATTGAGTGAAACTCACTCATAGTCATATAAAAGAAAGAGAAGTTATTTATGTTCTTCTTGAAGTCTGCTTTAAAGGCAAAAATATTTTTCTCTTTGTGTTGCAGGCTCAGGCACAACCTTCTCAGCTTGACTAATTAATCTTGCCCCAGTTGCTGACTGCACAGGTGATGAGACTCTCCACTTGTCACCTAGGAAATACAGTTTCTGTAATAGAGAAAGGTTTCCGTCTTTGGGAGACTTAAAACCTCGATTTAAAGGTTTAAAAAAGTTCTGGGGACCCTGCCCATATAATTGAAAAATATTGTAACTTTGAAGTTCTGAAGTATACACTACTAAAACTTGTTTGGTTTGGAGTTTTGTTGTTGTTTTTGTTGTTTTGGGGGTTTGTTTTAATTGTTTTTAAAATCAAGTTCCCATTTCAAAGCAAAGTAACAACAGCTGCTTGATAAATATTTTGTTCTTACATATGCTAGGCAGTATTTGAGTTTTCAGTCTGCAAACTGTCCAGCTTCCTAGAAAAAGAAAACCACTTTCTTGTTAACTATTTAAAATGCTTGCATTACAAGATGTTATTTTTCCCATAGCAACCAGAGGAAATGCTCTTCTTGGGAGAATAGTGTAAGCATTATTTGCTACTGTTAAGGTGAAAAGAGAAAATGTGAGGATTCACACTCAGCCAGGTGATGAAGGTGAAATAAGCCTTTGTGACATTTTGCCAGTATTGATAGGATATTTTTATTTATCTTCCACCTACCCTGTTCATTAGGAATTGATTTGCAGCAGACACTACTTGAGAAAGCAGTCTGAATTGCCCACAGTTAGAGTGAGCAGCACTGCTGGTGTTTATTGCAAGCAGACTGCAAGGTCAGCACATTTATTCCCGCAGCCCCTCGCTTTTATCCCAGACAACACCACCATCTGACTGACTGACCCTCTGAAGATCTGTCAGTGACAGGGCTGCTGCTGGGGGGTGACAGCTGTTTATGACTCTGACCATAGCTGCAAATGCGTGCTTCTTCCTCCCACTTCTAGCTGTCCCCCCTCCTACCTCCCATATCATTTTCCATGTTTGCTCCAAATTGCTGCCTCTTTGTTTCTACCACCCTGGGACAGGAGGGCTGAGGGTTCTGGAATATCAGCAGTGACTGCCTCACTTTGGCTTTCTGCTTCACCACTGCTTGGAAGCTTTTTTTTTTTGCTAGCTGGACTCCTGCAAGGTCAGTCAGAGCCTAACCAGTAGGAAATGGGAGCAGTTGTTCTCAGTTAGATTTGGAAATCTGGGCGTTTGGAAACAGATTTTTTGCAGACAATTAGGATAATTTGAAGATAATTGAGGAAACAGAGTTGGAAACAGAGGATGAAGTCCAAGATTGTCAAGAGCAGCTTTATGACTTATTTGAATGTGTCTACTGTGTAGAGGACCTGAAATTTGCTTGGATGTTTATAAAGGCATCAGGCTGCTGCCTATCCTAACAGATTCAACAGGATATGGGGCTGCTCTTGTGCTCTGAAGAAAAGGACAGAACACAGCTGTGATCCTGCTGCTGAGTTCTTTATCCTTTACTGCCACAGCCCCAAGGACAAAGTGGTCTTATATCTTCAGCTGGCTGGGAGAAATGCCTGGGTCAGACTTGCTCCCCAGACAATTCCTTGGCATCACCAAAACTATGGCAGGGTTCATGTCTATTGGATGCAGAATCAACAGTCACATACCAAGACCTGAGTATATGTCCTGTCCAGATTTAGTATATTGATATGTGTGTAGTCAGTAATTCAGGCATAGAGTTCTTGACACTGTGATGCAGGAGTAAGGCTTGGTAATTTCTTGGGTACTAAAGGTTGGAAGAGTGTTCAATTTTATTTTTTTTTTAGGATTATTTTTCCTATTCCTGTGCCGTAGGACAGACCATACCAGAATCTGTCAAATTTGCTCTCAGAAACAAGACCTTGTCATCATCCTAAAAGGCATAGAAAGTAAAATTTCAAGCTTTCCTTCCATATCATAATTTCTAAACTCTTAAACATTCTTAATGCCTTCCTTGTTTAAGTGGTATTAATCTTTCTCAAGTTATGGCACCAAAAATTATCTGCAGCACTCCAGCTGAAGTCTTAACAAGTCTGAATAGAGAAGAATTATTATGAGTGGCTTTTATATACTACATTCCTGTTTATGCATTCAAGTAGATTTCTTGCCTTTCTCACAAGTATAACAATATCAATTCCTATTTAGCTTCCTTTCAGCCCCTTTCAGATCTTTCTCTGCAGAGTTGATACCCCACCAGTTAATCCCTGAACTGTTTTTTGCCTGGCATATTATTCTTTTCCAGGCGAGGGGTCTCCCTCTTGACCATATTTAGTAGTATATGGATTTTTTCAAACTGAGTTATCAAGACAATTTTGAATTCTTTTTTTTTTTTAATCCCGAGAAGTTCTTAAAAGTGCACCTAAAAAGTGGTTTTCAATGAATCATTGCTAAAATCAAGGGGTACTGAGTGTGGAACTACTATGGAATGTTGATTTTGTAAAATGTTTACCATTGTTAATACTGATAATAAAAAGAGGTGATAGAAGTACCACTTTTGAGCTGATCCTACCCAAATATTCATACAGAACATATTTTCTTAATTGCTTACAATAACATCACATGCAGTTTTTCTATCCATGAGCCCTTGTATTCAGCTTTCAGTTGAAATTAAATCTGTTCAATATGGTTTGTGCACGAATCCATGGTGTTTTTTTAATGATTTCCCTATTCTTCTTTTCAGTATTTCTAAATGGTCAGTTGGATTATTTACTCCAAAACTTTTTTGGGGCCATTAAAATTAAACTTATTTCTATGCATTAATGCCCAGCTTCTCCTTTGTTTATTCTGTTTTCCTTGTGGGCAGAAAGATACCAAATATACAATTGTGTTTTCTATCCCAGAATAAGACTGATACATTGCAATGCTCATCGAGTATAAGAATTAATTTAAATTTAATGGAAATCTAATGGGTGGATCATCTAACCCTGTTCATTTGGGATCAGCCTTAAACACAGAAGTAAAAACAAACAAGGGTGGGTTTTTCTTTGTCTTCAGAATGTTCCCAAATATGGGACAGAAATCAAAACTGTGCCTTCTGCATGTGACTGACATAGATGATTTACAAGAGAATGGTGTTGTAAACCAAAATCCAGTTTCCTTTGGCGAAAGTAAGAATTCAAAGTATCTTGAGAAATTACCTGAATTTTGAGACTTCAAACTAAGTGATGAAATAACATGCAGTTAAAAGATGCAAAACCAGGAATTAAAAATTGGGACAGACTTTCCAGCTACACAGGAGAAGAGATTGAAGGCACAGGCATTTTAGAATTGACAACACTACATTTGAAAAGTGACATAAAAGCAAGCAGAACCTATAGGAAGAGGTTCTCAACCTGTTACTCTAGGAGGAGAATTAAATGTGCTACTTAGAAGATAACAATGTTCTTAATGAAAAGCATGAGTTTAAGATTCTATGGAGAAAATAGCAATAAACCTGACAGAATAATACCCCATTGGCTTATAAAGTGTACCCAAAGGGACACTGACCGAGCTAACTGAAATTAAGGCAGCCATTAAACACTTTTTTTCAGTCTTATGTATTACTCCCAGATAAACAGAGCTCATATCAATGACATCAACTGCAAATTAAAGGTTTGGGGTTGTGTTGAATTACATTTTTTTTCTAATTCTGCCGCTGATCCCTATTTATTTTAGAGTCCAGTAAAGGCAAATCCTCAGGACTAGATGGGTATCAGATCCATTTTATTAGGACAGTTAAAAGGCCGTTGCTCTGTTTCTGAATTTTGTTTAAAATTAAATGAAAAAAAAAAGCTTACTACTAAACCCACATTATGACATTTACATATTTTATATAAAAGTATCTGACCTACTGATGAGAGTTATCTGCACTATCTCTTATAGTGACAGACAAATATCACAAAGGTAACATGTCCAGTTCTCCAAGAATTCCCTGTACCTAAATTCATTATACAAGTATTTTAAATTTAAAAAACACAGATGAAATAAAAATGTATTGCCTGATACAAAAAAACCAAAAAACCAAAACCAAAAACCAAACAAAAAAAAACCCAGCTAGAATGGGAAAAGAAAAATTCTAAATTGAAAAGTCAGAACAATTCCATATTTGAAATCAATTTTAAATAAAACCAAGATGGAATTATGCCCTGGCCATTGCAAACACTCTGTATTTTCCTGCTGTGAGCATGGCCCTGACTGCAGTGGAGAAGTGGCATCATCTGTGGCTCATTCTGTCACCTAACCTGCTCTCTGTGACTAAGCTTGAGAAGGAGTCAGGCAGCTGCTTTCAGAAACCCTTTATGTTCACCTGCTTGGCCAAGAAGCAGAAAAGCAGCCTTCTCTTTTCACCTTGGAGGATTTTGTATCCTTTCACCAGACAGCCAAGAGAAGTTTGAAATGAAGAGAACAGGAGAGTAGGCATGATTAGTTCTTCTTTTTCCTTCTGATCAAAATCACTCCAGCCTTTTCAAGGCTGAAATTCAGTGTTCAATAGCTTCGTTTTCACTCCCATTTATGAAAGAAGGGAAAACAACCCACCACGTATTTTACTGGTGGCACATATGGCTTTGTAACACATTTCCACTAAGGGTCTTGGAGCATGAGAACAGAAGAGATGTCTATGGAAACGCCAAGGCAGTTTTCTGAAAGATGAGGTACCGTATTTCTGCAAGAAATTTCTGCTCTTGTGTGCTTTAATTTCAAGGCATAAGGACCTTGTGAAACCTAAGAGGGAGCAGAGAGAGTAGAAAGATATAAGCAGGTAGCTACAAGTGTGCTGCTGCCACCCATACAGGCTGGAGTAGATTTGCTTGTTAAAATACTGGAAGTGATTGGTGGTTAATGGGCAACATTAATCTCAGAACCAGCACCACATAAGAAAATTCTGTCTTAAAATATGGAGGATTTATGTTCATATTTTCAAGTTGTACTGCAGTGCAGATTTTCAGTTTCTGGTAAAACCTCAGAATACTCTGCCTTGATTTATCTGGGTGATTTTACTCATGTTGCTTAGAAGAGGAACCAGAATGCTCCTAAATCTGGTTGTTCCTCATCCAGGGTATTGGGTCTGGCTGAGATTATTTTCCCTTCAGCAGCCTGCACAATGCTGTGCTTTGCAGTGGCAGCTGCAAAGGTGTTGGTAACACTCCAGTGTTTTGGTTACTGCCAAGCAGTGCTGGCACAGCACCAGCAATGTCTCTCCAGAATTCCACCCCCATCAAGGGATGGGTCACAACTAAGACAGCTGACCTGAACTGACCAATGGGGTGTTCTATAACCTCTGACTTCCTCTTGGACTTAAAATATAAGGAAAGGAGAAGAAAGGGGAGGCATTCATTATTTAGAATGTTTGCCTTCCAGTACATGTTGTATCCCTTTTACAAATGCTCTCCCCTCAAAACCCCTCCCCCAGAATTGTAAATTCCCCTGTTCCTCCACCCCCCCACAAGCTGCCAGCTCAGATTTAGGGGAAGTCTTGGAAGGAGGGGAACTACAGGATAGGGTAGAGAGAGTTACAAAAGAGGCCCCTTACCTCAGGATGTAATCCAAAGCTTTATTCCATGAAGGGAATCCGGAGGCAAGAAGGGAGTCACATGGGGGGAGAGGGGTTTTTATCACCTTTGGGGTCTGGGTCAAGTTACCTGGCCGATGGCCATAGGTCAGACTCAAAGGGGCAGGTAACCCAGGCCAGGTTACAGTTTCTGGGGGAGGGGTTTAGGGGGGAGAGCATTCGTAAAAGAGATACAACAAGTACATGTATTGAGCAAGTATGTTTCCTGGCCAGACATTACTAGCTGATGGGAAACAGAGAATAAAATCTTCATTATTTTTTCCTTTGCTTGTGTGTGTGCAGCCTTCCACTTTTGCTTTGGTAAACTGCTTTATCTCAGCCTACAGGTTGTTCTCCATTTGATTTTCTCTCCCTGTTCAGCTGAAAAGGGGGACTAACAGAGCACCTTGGTGGGCACCTGGTGTCCAGGCAAGGTCAACCCGCCTCAGCAGGAGTCCTTTCTCTCAAACATCCACAGCTGAGAATACTCCTAAAATGCACCAGATAAAATTTCTGGCAGCTCCCATTTCTTGGTACCCCAAAACACCTTTCCTCTATCTCCAGGGCAAATAACAAATGCGCAGCACAGACGAGAAAGGTCAAGTTCTCTTCTGGCTACACCATGTCACGAGAATCTGACTGTAGCATCAAACAAGGAAGTGGAGATCACTCTTGCTGAAGCTACCTAGAACTTACTGTTGTTCATTATATGAGAAGGCTAATCTGCTCAGCAGATCTCTGAATACTATTTTTTAAACTGAACTGAACAGAGACAGACAATAAAAATAGTATCCTATGTAGGTTTCTGTAAGGAGAATTATTTATATATGAAATTATTATTTTTGCACTTTGTTGGAAGTGGATTTTCTGCTCTGACAATGAAATGTAAATGGACTTCTGTATAATCTTTATATTTTAGAAATGTGCTAGTATAATAGCTTTGGCTCATGCACTTAAAATCTGTTTATGGATTGAATCGAGCTCCTATTTTATTAAGATATTTTGTTAGAAAAATCTGCAGCAAATATTCATTTTCTAAAGCACTAAATTGCCATTAAAAAAATGATAGTTAAAGATAGTTAAAGAAGTGGCTTTTTTAGCCTGCTTCAAAATCACAGCCTTAATTGACTGAGAAGACAGCATTTTAAAAATGTATCATCAGAAAACCCGAGTCTGATCACTGAAATTTTATGGGTGTAACTATAGTCAGAATTTTGTCTCTCATTTACTTGTCTGCCATGCATGTGTTTTGTGTTTCTGTTAGCCTGGATAAAAAGCACAGACTTCTGAGTTTCATATTCTAATTCGTTGTTTTAGTCCAAAAAATTCAGTGCTCACATTGCAAGACAATTTTCCTCTTAATTCTCTTTCCAATAGAATGTCTAAAAAAAGAAAATATTTCTGTTGTTCTAGATTCCATTAAGGGCTAAATTTATCCAAATGGTTAAGCAAAACTGACCTTATGTTTCTATTCAATGTTTAAACACTCTCTTAGAGTTGTTTATATTCGTGATTCACTTGTTCTCTTAATTGTACATCTTAGACTTCTCTAGGTTGTAATTTTTGCTTCAATATTGAAATTAAAAGGAAAGGTTAGCACAGTTTTATTAACTAGTGATTTCCTGAGGAAAAAACACAACAAACAGCGTTGTAGTGCTTATTCAGTGGCAATTAATAGGGACTTTAGCATTTTAAAAATCCTATTGGAACAATCCTTAAGAGAAAATCAGGGCGACTTAAGTATCTTCCAGTAAGTTTTTCACATTGGCATTAACTGCTATTAAGAAGAACACACATAGTATGTTGCATTTTCATCTGATCACATTTAAGGGGGTGTTGCCTTCACATAGTCCATTATGTCCACATCCCGTTATGGGTTTTAAGCCAAAATATTTTTCTCCAAATTTCACAAAAATCCCATCTAAAGTACCACGAAACACACACACACACGCACGCACATACACACACACACACACCCTTCACCACTCTTCTTGCTTTTTCTTTCAGGGGAATCGTCTTCCAGGTATTTGTCTCACCCATCTTTATGCAATGTTGTTTCCATTTTGTGTGGTTGTACTCATGTTGTCTTGTTTCCCCTCCCAAGCACCCAGCCCCTACAGGTATTAGCTACCATTGTCTGAGGTTGGCAAAGTGTATTCATGATGACTTTGCAGCAAAGATGAAAAAAAGCTTATTCTTTTGGCCTCCAAACTAGTCTTTATTTTCTTGTACTTTCAAACGGTTTTTTCCAAATAAGTTGCTGGCAGATTCTTTTATTTTCCACTTGGCTACTGGTTGGCACATGCTTATTTTAGTAGATGACTTTAGTTGTGCACTCTGAAACTGGGAGGATTCACACTCAACCAGATCTGGTGTGTTCCAAAAAAATCCTGTTGGGTTTTATTTCCCTTCCCAAAAATTTTCCTCTCATCTATCAGCAGTATAGAAGCTGGATTATGCCAGACCCTGTTGCTGGTGATGAATAGGAAACAATGATGGGAAGACAGGAAGAGAAATAGTTCTCCACAGAGATCATAATAAAGAGTTTGACTGGCTTGAAAATCTGATTGGCAGTCAAGGCAGGTGCCAAGCATATGTACCTCAAATTCATGCTGGTAATCATCAACTTGAATTTTCTGGGACAAGGCTCCATATTGTGCACCAGATACTGCTAGTACCTGTCCCTAGGCTAGCTGTGAGTCAAACACTTCCAGATCATTTCTTGTGGGAAGAAGTAAGCACTTCAAAACTCAAGACAAATAAATGGAATTTACTGGATCAAAAGGCACAAGAAATGCAATTGTACAGAAATGAACAAAGAAATTGCATAGAAACTGAACACAGTTGCCTCTTGTCCTGAATGTCCAGAGTGAATGGGAATATAACAACCAATCCCTTAGTCTCGTGTCCAGTGACAAGATTTGAGGGAACGGCCTGAAGCTGTTTCAGGGAGGTTTAGGTTGGATATCAGGAAAAGGTTCTTCACCCAGAGGGTGGTTGGGCACTGGAACAGCTCCCCAGGGAAGTGGTCACAGCACCAGCTTGACAGAGTTCAAGAAGTGTTTGGACAACACATTTGGGTACATAGTGTGATCCTTGGGATGTCCCATGCACAGCCAGAAGCTGCACTTAATGTTCCTTGTGCATCCCTTCCAACAAAATATAATCTATGATTCTATGATTTTATAACATCTCTACATTTTTAAGGAGAGGTTGCAAGCAGCCATGGAGTCTGTTTTTCCTCGCAAATGCCTTTGCTAAGTGAACCTGGGGTTTTTATGTATTTAGGATGACACAAATATGTTGTGATGTACTGCTATCTCATTATAGCAGACGAGCCTCTAAAGGACATATCCCTGTTGGAAATGAAGTTTTGCAATCTGGTATTAAGATACATCTAGGAAAGTAATGAAACACAGTGGTCATTACTTTGGTAGCTTTTTATAGCTGATTAAGCTGGAACAAGCAAATGAATGGTACATTTTTTCTGTGCTTTAAAATTAATTAATAATACACTAAGTATAAATATCATCAAAGATATAAATTCAACAGAGAAATCAGAGAAAAGGAAACATTTTGAAGAAAAATGACTAATTTCATTCTCCTGGTACAGGACAAATATATGAAAAAATACTGGGGCATATGTTAGATTTTTACTATCCTGATTTTTCTGAATATTAAAATACTTGAATATTCAAACATATGAAATTTTCTTTAGCTTTTATTAGGATGATATGTACTCAGAGAAAAGCTGTTGAGTCACTTCAAGGAAACAAACAGATTTTGCAAAAAAAAAAAAAAATTATTCCCTTCTCTAAGTAATTTTCCTTTTGTATATATATGTGTGTGTATTAAAAAATATTTTTGACTTGTCAGATATTTAGGCTTTGAAATATGATGTTAGACGCATCAATATTAACTCCTCTGCTAATTCTGTACAAGGAGAGAAAAGCCAGTCTACCAATCTCCTTTCAGATTTCTGATTTTTAGAGATGCATTGTATCAGCTTCTGTTAAAGTAAAACTTATTGTATCCTACAGGAATGAATAGCAATTCCTTTTTGTTCAGTGCAGTACCTACAGAAATATAAGATTTGCAAGGGACGATTAGACACTGCAGTATTCGGCATTGAGATACAAAAAATTTTGTCCCCTGTCTGCTCAGGGGGGTTTGTAACCCCAGATTTGACATCCCATCTGTTTCTTGGACAGCATGTGGGATTGTAGAAGCACATACACACAAACCAACAAGCAGGGTGCAGAATCAGGTGGTGTTGGTCCATAGGAAGTTGGAGAGGAACAGAGACTCTTGGATTTTTCCTCCAAAATGTACTGTTTCTCATGTTAGACTGGATAGAAATATACATCTCACAATCATAAATTTCTTGGACTGAAGTGCCTGAGCCAACCTTAATTGTTTTTTATCCTAGAAAAAAAATAAAGAATAGTGGCTATTGACCTCCTTTCCTCAAGCACAAGTTTAAAGATTCATTAAGTAGAGACACACTGAGAATGTTTCAAAAGCACAATGACCTTCATATTAACGTGGGATACTTAGATACACAACCTCTCTTCACTGAACACAGAAATATATGAACAAAAAGGAGAAACAGGAGAGATGAAATCTACCCAAACCACAATTTTCAGCAAGGGAAACTTCCTGAAGGATGAAGTTGCCTTGTTCAATTCCCAGCTGCCTCCTGGGCAGAAGGTAGTCCCTGGGTGACAAGCTCTGGTGTCCTTGTGCTCAGCTCTCCTCTGCTCTGCAGCAGGGTTGGTCTGATGGGCCTGGGGGGTCCCAAAGCTGGGGTTGGCCCCTAGGATCCACCTCAAGTGGAGCTGCATGGGAAGTCCAAACACTCAGGGTAGGCTGAGGTGACCAAACCCACGTATGATAAAGGCTTGAAAATGTTACTTGTGAAACATGGCTATGAGATAACCATTTCTGGTGACAGTTTGTGCTGCATTTTTGTGTTAATTCTCAAAGGCAAAAGCGTAGTTGCTGGCGAAAGTGCTATGAAAAACAAGCCATTTATGCTTAATTGGCAGTAGAGTGAGGTCTAGAAACTGAACACCTATGATACCTGATATCGCATTTAGGGATTAAAAATGATCTTTAGACTCTCAAACCCTGATTTTATTTAGGTTGTGAGGTTTCTTAAATGAGAGTATAAATCACTTGATGTAGGTTAAGAGTGAGATTTTCAAGAATGACCTGCACTGACTTGGAAAAAACCCCAATAAATATCACATAAAACAACACAAAAAGAGTAGAGTCATTGACTTTTCTGAAAATCCCCTGCCTTCAGCAAATTTCAGAGCCCTGGTTTTGCTAACACTCTTCATTTCTGTGCTAACAATCACATCAGGCAGATAAGTTAAAATGCCTTCCTTTTGTTATGCCATACATACATATTTAAATATGATCTTTCTTCCAGTTTTCATGTAAGTCTGACTCAGGAAGTTCTCATCGCATTAAACACTAAAATTTATTACTTACCCAATGACCATTAGCATGGGACTATATATCCTTTGTTATGAAAATCCATCTGCTTTCTGGGTCCTGAGCTGTAATGCTTATCAGTGTTGCCAAAAAAGGGTGAAAGTAAAGATCTTTGCAGGAAACATAGTGGACCAGGTTTTGGAATTATACTTAGACTTTGGAATTATATTAGAAAATCCAATAAAAATCAGAGAAGATGACAACTCTGGGAATATAAATTGGAGAGATTAATTCAGTTATGAGCCTGCAGGTCACTATGGATCTTTTTCCAGTAAAGTAAATAAACAGTATTTACTGGTTTTTTTTTTTTAATTGAGAGGAAGATTTGCAATCTTTAAGAGGTTAAGAGGTAAAGACTATCATGATAAGGGGGTAGAAATTCCTGTATTTCCTCCACTCAAGTCTTTTAGCCTCTTTCTTGAGAGATGAGAGGCTGAAAAATAAATCAATGCATGTTTCATTATGATATTGAAATTGGCAAATAAGTTCTTCCCAGAAAAGGATTGATAAACCCTGGGAAAGAAGTCTGCAGGACAGGAGACATGCTGCCTCCAACAGCTCAGTGAAACATCATGGAATCCAGTACAAATACAATGTCTAAATCTAATCCACACACTGGAGCCAGATGGAACCAGTTCAGGCTGCATGAAGGGTGACTCTAAGAAAATACACTGACCATCATAGGCCAGACCATTCCATTTTTAAAAGCAACACATGAGAACAAAAAAAACCCCATCACATACAAGTGGGCAGAGAATTTTTTCATATTCTTACAGAGTAGACAGTTTCCAGCTGTTTCTGCTGGGGTAGGCCCTTCTTCACTGCCCCTTGGGTATAGAAGTTACTTCAGCTACTTGCCCAAGTACAACTACTTTTTTAAATATTGCACTATCTATAGTATATTCTACAATTACATACTTTAATTTTCTCTAGGTTTTTTTCAGACACGGAAAATCTCATACCTGAAAGAGAGGATAATTTTAACACTTTATTTTCCTGAGCTTAGACAACCCTGGAAAAATTTTATGGCCATTCAGGATAAGAAGGAAGCTCCTTTTCCTAGGGTTGTGTAAAAATCAAGACTACCTAACAAACCTAACAAATTTCCTAACAAAAAGATAACTTGAGTCTCCAGTTGCAGGAACATTTATGGTACCAACAGTCTTTTGACAAGTTTGTGTCAAAGTATGGAACGTTCATTACACAAAAGGGGGAGGGAAAATAATTCTTTATCTTGGCTCCAAATCCCGAGTATTTCCAACCAGTCTCACAAGATTAGCTTAGAAAAATGAGCAGTCAGTGTTTTTGGGTGACCAAGTTCACAATTTTTTAATTCCTGTGCTGGCAGTGTTGCATTCTAGCAGTTCACCAGACAAAAGGGTTTATACACGTTTCTCCTTTCACATACACATGACAATACGCTCAGGAGCTCCACCATAGCGAAGTGAGGGTTTTTTCCCTGATAGTCCTGAAGTCAGCTTAACTTGAACTGTGAAAACTCTCCAACTTGAATTCATAGTTTATTTCCTCTTTATTTTGTGGCCTTGGATTTTATTCAGTCCCTGGCTTTTATGAAATAAAGCACTTGGTTAATTAAATAAGTGAGGAGCCACTCAAGCACACAGAATGTATGGAAGAATAATTTTTCTCAAATCTCCCTGAACAAGATGACTCAGAAGATAAGCAAGTGCTACAAGCCTGCATATGTGAAGATGGCTAGCAGGGGCATTTGTATTAACAGCATTAGCTTCTGCACAGGACCAAAGGGTCCAAGCTGGAAGACTGGGATGTTCTATGAGATGCCCATCCACCTGCCCTGTCATGTTCTTGACTAGATTACTAGATTCCTTTCTAAAAATCTAAAATCTAAAAATAACACCAAGGCAATTAATGAAGTAAGTTCTTAATTTATTTATTTTTAAATAGCAAATAACTTTTTCAGGTAAATAAAAATTATTATTTTTTTTTTAATGAAAAAGAAAAAAGAAAAAAAACCTGCTCAGCTGAGCTGTTCTGCAGCTGCTCTGTGATTCATTTTTTTCTGGAGGACTGTAAATACCAGAAGATAAGCAGGAGGTATAGTGAGGAAAGGCCTAACAGCAAAACACCACAAAGACAAAACATAATTGCAAGAGCTTGATCCTGAAGCCTCAGAAATCAATTGCCTGTAGCATCTTGACTGTCAGTCTGCTTCTAGTGCCAAAGCTGTGCTGTGTAGGTAAGTCATACACATGAAATTTGACATTTCTGAAATCAAAACCTTCAGTATTTTATTTGTACATAAGGCCCTTGTTGGTCCTACATAGCATTCCAGTGCAGGCTTTTGATTGATATTTTTAAAAGCTTTGTTTTGAAATTTTAGAGACCTTCAAATTGGATCTCTGCAAAATGAACTGAGTTACTACTCTAATTCCCTGTAATAGCCAGATGACAATTGAATATCTACTTGATAATATCACAGAATAGAACTCATTTTGTTCCTCTGTGCAATTTATTTGGTTTTCAAAGTTGTTGGAATATATCTGATAATGAAAGATATATTCTCTATTGTAGATGCAATCATATTGTTTGACATTAATACAAGCCTGTTTGAAAATAGCTGTTTCCATAGGAACAGTTTTTCCAAATATATTTTACATGGGAAAGTATGTCATAAATAATTGGCTCTGCCCCGAGGGAACTGCTAAACACCCAAAGAAAATGCATGGGTAGAGCAAGGAAAAGAAAAAGCTATGAGAAATGCATGCAATTATGGTAAATTCAAAAAAGTACATATTTTTTTCTGTCTGGAATTCTTTTCCAGAATAAGATAAGAATAAAAATAAGAATGTCCCTTGGCTTTGGAACATTGCTGATATAGAGTAGGAGTTCATATTTTACATTTTCGGATCTTAGTTGCATTCAAGTCATACTCCATGAAAATCTCCCTAAGTTATACTGCAGGTATACCTTGGGTTTAGTTTATCCATTTATGTTGCACACTGCCTCTTTAACTGAGAAAAGCTTACACATGCTTGTAAAACATTTTTAGAATATAAATTTTAAAATGTGTAAATCATATGCAACATCTTACAGAAAGGATAAACTCTGCATTATAGTATCTTCTATATAGTTTACAATATCTCAAGAAACAAATGCACTTTCATCCAATAGATAACTACACTCCCTGGAGAACACAAAATAATGGATATTTTCACTGTCTGAAACATTCCCTTTCCTAGGGACAAAAATACAGTTTTTCTTTTTAAACCAAGGAGAGATCAGTGGGCAATTACCAAATCTAGAGAAATGCAGGTGTTTGGTAATACCAATAATATAAGAGGGGTCTCCCACCTCAGCAAGCAGGTGTTAGCTCATGGGTAGGGCTGGAAAGAAAGAGCCTCAGGCACCTGTTTCAAGTGATTCTTCAGGAGTTGTGACTTAGGTTAGTTAAGTTTACTTGTATGAATGAAGTTAGGTGATATTTCTTCTCTTCTGTAATAGGCTTGAGAAGTCTTACCTGAGTCATAGTTTCCAAACTGTAAGAAGACTCTGGGCATGTGTTAAAATAATTGTTTGTTTTGAATTATATTTTAGTTCTTGTTAGTTTTTGTCAGTTAATTATAAGTTTGGTCTGGAAGCCTCAGCAATTCTCAGGCAAAGAACTGCCAGCTTGACTAAAGGCTCTGGAGAGGCTCCAGATCCAGCTAACTTCTGTGGACATATGATTTAATTTCCTGAGCTTTTGTCCTCTGCCATGACTTCACGGCAGACAGTTCAAGGGTATCTCTTTGGGAAGATGTGCATCTTGCAGAAAATACTGTCTGGAGAAAAGAGCATCTCTGTTAAATGTTAAAAAGCTGAATTTTCTGTTTCTCAGTAATAAGTTAAATTAGGTAACAAAATATTTGAGCAGAGGATTAAACAGGAACCAAAAAAATACCATTTACCACAATATCCTACAGGGCCTGCTGACAGGGAAATGACTTATATAGTGCTACCACTTACACTAGTGAGCCAACTGGCTGTGCTGTCTGGCTAGGTAAGAGAAATTGCCAGCTCAGTTAAAATATACAGTTAGAGAGTAGGGTCTGAAGTGATCTGTTACATCTTCCTGATTTTTTTTTTTGGTAATATCAATAAGTATCAATGAGCACGTAAGAAAATGACATCTATTATGGAAGATCTCCTCTACTTAGGTAACTCAGGCCTCCAATTATATTCTTTTTCATTTGGAAAATCAACACATTTGATTAGACAAAGGTCAAAATGAATTTTATCCAGTAGAAGGCTGAATTTTGCTTTCAGTACTGAACTCATCTCCAAGTTTCTCTTTCAGTGCCTTTTTGCACTGGACTTTTGCAAGTTCAGATTGACTTCATTTTACCTGCAGTGATTTACACTGCACAAGAACTGGTTTTGCATCTGCCCATAATTGTCAATATGTTTTGGTGGAAAAATATCCAGACAAATGCCAGCACAGACTGGAGAAATAAGACACAGGATGAAAGAAATTTGAGCCCCAGACTTTCAATGGAGTATGTAACACAGTCAATGATTGCTGAATTCAGAATGGAATTTGCATCGGTTAAAAACACCTTTAATGTCTTGCAATCTCATCCCTGTACACTTCACTGTGACATTAAAAAAAATGTAGGGGTTTCTCTTTGCTTGAATTGAATTGCTTGCAAGCCTACATAGACACACAAACACAATAAAAATTTAAATACCATGACTGTTTTTTTTACCAGGGACATACAACACTATCTCCAGGGAACAACACTAGAACGCACATAAGAGTCCATGAGTGGCTATCTGGAACTGTGTTGTGGTACTTTCTTACCCATATCTAATTTCAAGGGAAAGGATAAGTTTAAGGAATTAATATCTATGTCTATGGGTGTGCCATGATCATGGTAGTCCTCCTCAAGGTGCATGTGAGTTGGGTAGGATTTTCTTAGGTAGAGATAAAACACATGGTCTACACAAAATAATGCAAGAAAGATGGTGCATAGAGTTATGGGTGTCTAGAGTTCAGCACTGTAGAATCAGATTCACCACTAGAATTGTGCTGGCCTGTGAAAGCAAGATCTCTTGGTACCAGATGGTCCTAATGAACAGAAGAAGCAACACTATCACCTGTAATCTGATATAAATGCAGCACAAACTCTTATGTAGATTCTATTATAATCTTTCCGGATGGTGGGCTGGGAAATTGCTGTCTCATAAGCAATTCTGGGGAAAGTGTAACAGAGATGGAATTTAAAGCATACAATTTGATTCTGTCCCAAAACACAGAATTGCTGATAGGAAACAACAACAGTTGCTAAAAAATGCTACTTGAATGAGAACAATAACATTTCCTCTGCAGGAAATTATTTTAGGAAGGGAAAATACCTAAGTAGTAAATGACAAAGCCCAAAAGCGCGTAAAAAATGTTGTTTCTGACAGGGAAATGTTCCATAATCAAGACAGACGGCATTCTCATAGTCGCTAATGAACCAGTGTATTGTGTGCACACCTAATGAAGGTGCAGATTTGAATTCTCTCTTTTTGAAATAAAACTTATAAAACAAGCCGTATAGCCTTTGCTTCTGTTTGCCCTTTCCTCAATTTCCTTCTTCAAAATCTTTTTCTTTGTTCTCTGGAGTCACAACACTTTCACATTCAGAATTGATCCTGCTACTCACAAATATGATAAATTAATTCTGTCACTTAAAAAATAAGTGCAACATTCAGAAAAAGCAAGATATCCCACTTCTCCCATTTAACTATTCCTGTCCCTAAAACCACTTAAACCCCATGATTCATGCTCTTTTGCTCCCCTAGAAATATGATAATTAAGTACTAATAGTCATGCTTTAGGGTTTTCCTTTCATTTGCCTTCTGGTTCCTTACCTTGGACTCACATCATGTAAGATGTCTTTTTTTTCCATAACCATGAAAGTTAAAAACTTTAGTTAAAATTGAAAAGTAGATTTACCATAAGACCATGGTACCAGGAGCAGTGACTGTGAGAACTATTTTGAAGATGTGAAATTGCAAGAAAACCACAAGAGTGGGCAACACTGCAATTCCTCCATGAGGATGCTTTGTTTTATGGTTAGTTTCTTCTCTGTGAGGCTCAGAGTGTGGAACAGGGAATGGAAGGGAAAGGCTTCCTCCTGCCATGGCTGGGAAAGAAAAAAAGGTGCCAGGTAGATCTTGTCCTTCCCCTCTCGTTGCTGCATTCATGGATGACAAGGATTGTTCCTCTTGCCCAAAGGTGGTGAAGGTGAAGAATTCAAGGAGATGGGAGGGGCAGTGACATTTTAAAATGTGAGGGGAAATGATTCTCAGGTTTCTTATCTCTGGTGGAGGTAGGCAAGAGGAGAGGGGCAATCTAAGGTGAATGCCTTGCCTCTTGACCACCCCAGGGAGCAGCAAAGGTCCCACAGCAGCCTTGAGCTTCAGAGTCACACAGCAACCCTCAGACATAGTCCAGTGCCAGCTGGGGAAGAGCCTCTTCTGCTGGCAGCTCATGAGGTCCAGAAGGCTCTTTCAGTAAGAATGGTGTTTTAAAGACTAGGGTGTTTTAAAGTCTTCAAAAAGGACTCAGGAGGATTCTTTTTTTTTTCTTCTTTTGAAAGAAAGAGAAGTCCAGTTCATTTTCCATGGCATATTGGTAAAAATGGAGGGTATCCTTTAAAAATATGACCTAACCTTTGTTTGCATTTTTTAAATAAAGCAGCAAGGCTGGGAGCATACATTTTCATAATTTTTGGATTTTCTTTCTTTAACAATACCTTAGCTCAATTGACCAGTACTAATGCTGTATTATAGAGGTGGATATATTGTATAACAGGTGAAAATATAGAGTTTCACTTCTCACACTTTTCCTATTTCCTCCTAGACTAAGTTATATCATGATCTTATTTGCATTCAAGGGTAAAGTTGAGCTTCTTCTCAGTGAGACAGGACAGGCTGCATGTTTGTCATAACTATTTAAATTCCTTTGGCTGGAAACTTCAATTATACACTTCAACAACTATACCGAAATATTCTCTAGTTTAATTTTGCCTGCCAAAACTCCAGATGTTTATATTTGCACATCATTTTTGACAGGATTTTTTTCCTGTAATACTATAATTAGGCACATTCTTGAATTCTTTTTTTATCACTGTGGTATATGTAAGAAAAAGGAAAAATAGAGTACATGATTTTGATGGTACTGTAACTTTCTACTGACACTACAGGGAATAAACAACTGCAGAAAGATATAAAACCAGAAACCAGATAAAAGTAATCTGGTACCCTAATCTCTGTCTAGATTGGAGACCAGTGAATTTGAGAATGAAGAATCAATTCACCTAAAGAAGTGTTTTCAGAACATTATAATTTTTTGTGAATTTGGGGAAGTTTTTCCCCTTCCAGGATGCGTAGTGGAATGTGTTGGAAGAAAAGGATGAGAAGATATCTTCTGTTTGGACTCCTTCTAAAAGAATAATTTATACTTATTTTTATTTCAAAATAATATTTAAAATCAAGTATTTTAATATCATGTTTTAAGGACTTATATGATCATGAACTGAAATGGTGGTTCTGATTAAGGGCTTTCATTTCCATATGAGCTTTTCCACACAAATTTTTTTAAAGTAAAATGATGTGGAGATGGGTAGGTGTTTGATCAGCAAGGCAAAAAAGCTTGTTTCTTTCTCACATCTAGCAATAAGTCAATAAAATAGTTTCCAATAATCTTTTTTATATAATTTCTCTGTAAATTTGTTTATGCAAATAAACATAAAAGGGATTAAAGACCCTAGAGGGTAGACTATTTTCTCAAGGGTCTGTGATCTGGTCCCAGCTGGATGGCGTGGGGCTGGTTTTGCCTCACGGCTGGCTCCCAGTATAAGGTGCACCTTTTGCCAGACTTCTGTAAAGATTCAGAGATTCATTCCTTCCCAGATCCACTTCTTATACTGTTCCATCTTCAGTAATTTTTAATTAAATTTTTAATTTGTCAAAATTAAGTCACAATATAGTGAATTTCCCAATAAAATAAATTACTTAAGGTGAGATCATACAGTAAAGGAAATCACATCAACATTTTATTTGCCTCTGATCCCTGGGGACTGAAGACAGCTGCAGGATCTCAAATGGTTTTGACTTTCAAGGAATTGATAACTGCCCTTGATGTACTAAAAAGCAGGGAAGCAGGTGGCAATGCAATCACCATGGATGGTTTTTTACAAGGCCTGCTTGTGTGACTGTTTCAGGATCCTAATTCTCGAGGTCAGCATCAAGGAGGAAAAGTGGCTTCTCTCCATCCCCGCCAGGCTGTCATCACATTATAGCCTAAGTGGTGGAAGGAGGTCAACAGCTAATATATCTTGTGATCAGACTCACCACTTTCAGATTGGAGCCCCTTTAGAGATCCCTGCTGCCTTTTTCCGTTTTCTTATTTTACCACAGTGTACCTTCACATCCTCAGAAGCATTTAGCTTTTCCTGGCACCTGACAAATCAAAAACACTAGGCTTTGGGTAGGGAGTTTCTACTGCTGCCAGTTAGTCTTCCAAAGAAGCAGAGCAAATATATTGCCAGATTTTGATTTTATGTGTGAGCTCTGAGATAAAGGTTCAGATAAAAGACAGAGCCATGCAATTACATGAACTTTCTGAAGGGCATTTTTCCTCTGTAGTTTTGATTAAATTATTGAAATGTTACTACATTAAGAAAAAGATATCATTTATCTGTCTTTGCGCTTTAAACCTAGTTTTAAAGGAGCTGTACTACAGACTCTGTTACTGTATTGATGGATATTTTCATTTTATCAGATTCCCCAATAACTGTGCTAAAACTCAGCAGAAAAGCAGGCTGTGGCCATCGCTTTATCCATTTTTCTCTTATGCAAAAGTAATGATGAGGCAAGTACAAATGAAAGGCTGCAAGGGAGTTAATTAGGACAGAAGTATTTGAGAAATATGAATCCTGAGTTGTTTATATCTTGAAATATTTCCTAGCAATGCTTTATCTCTAATAGTTGCTTAGGTCTCATGCTTTCTTGCTTGAGCACTGCAATTTCACTTTGCTGTTCATACTGCAGAGGCAGTGTGAGGCCATTTCCTGTTCCAGAGCTAAGGCAGAGACCCTGAGACAGTTGGACTGAGTGGTGACAGCACAAGGAACCACTGGTTTGCCCTGTAATATGTGTAACTAAGTGACATTCACACATTATAGATGAAGTATTTATATATCTGCCTTTCAGAGACTGGTGATGACAGGACAGGACAAGACAGGACAGGACAGGGCATTTGTGTTTCTGATACAGTATTGTAAGAAACAGATATCTGAGTGGCTGGAGAGAAGATTGCTGCGTTGGCTAGGGCAATGTGGCAATGTCATGTACTACATACACGTTCTGTAGGCTGACTTAAGAAGCCACAGTCATTACACAAAGGAAATGTACTGAATGTATATTATTCATTTTAGTTTTTTAAATCCCATACTTTCCTATATTTCTTATTATTCTTGGACTACAGAGCCTTTATTATTTGTTGTAGATTGAAAATTGTAAGGTTCTACTTGCTTTCAGAATAAACATGCTTCTAAGCCAAAAATGAAAATATCTCAAACCCAACTTTTGATGGTGTCAGACAGTAGCTGTAGGTGACACAAGGAAGACTGTGGGCAGGGAGGAGAGGAAAGCACAGTGCCTGTGTCATTGATCAACCCAGGTCAGTCCAGTCGTGGAAGTACTGCATATCTCACAATGGCAGATTAGCAAAGGCAGTGCAGAAGTTCTAGTATTTTGATGTGTCTACAGAAAGCAAATAAAGCAGGTGAAAGTTAACTTTTATTCTATTCACTATTCTAACTGAAGCAAAACACTCTATCCAATATCACATGATTTTTGGGCCCATTTCTTAAAAGTACATAAGCACTGGAAAGCATTTAAGCCAAATTCATCTATAATATGTTTTGAGGATTTCTCCAGTTCGTCATCATAGAAAAAAAGTCTGTGTCTGTGAGGCCCAGCCCAAGCTCTCCCACCAAGACCCTTGGAGCCAACCCTATTAGTGTTTTCCACTATGTATTAAAAGAAATAGTTTTCAGGATGCTCACAGCATTTCAGCTGTTAAAAGGATTGAAATACATTGAGTCTGTGAGTTCTGAAAGTCAGAGTCTGCACTGATTCTCTATTTCCTGCTATCCTGGCAGAACATTGTCTGGGCAAACTGGACATTGCTGCTCAAGAAGTGCAGCTTTAGCTGTCTCAGGGGAAACCTCTGCCTTAGCAGACTAGTCCAGCATGACTTCAGCTGTGGAGATCAGCTGATCAAAACAATAATATGTGAAAGTAAAGGCAACTTTATGAGGAATAAATGTTTCTCATCCCATTCCAGCATTGCCTGGTAAGTGCAAATCGCTGCAAGAAGTCTGAAGCCGTAGCATCTCCAGTGTGGGACATTGTGAGGCTATGTGGCTCTTTTCTATGAATCCTCTTTTCTGTGGATCCTCTTTTCCCCAATTAAACATTCAGGAGGCAGAAACTTCACAGGCTACTTTGATGGGTATCTGATTCATTTACACAGGATTGTGGAGGATGCAAACAACAAAAATGAAGGGCCCCAGGAATGTCCAGTATCTGTGTTGGTCACCCTTATCCTGCAGCCATCAGCTGAAGAGCGATAAGTCAAGGAGGCAGAGAAGCTGCTTGGTCCAGAGTTTGGCAGAGGAGGCATGAAGAGCATCTGAGTGACATAGAGAGGGAGAGACAGAGTGTAATCAGTGGCACTTCACAGGATAAATTCTGAATGTAGTCTTTCACACTAAGGTACAACACTAATTATGCTGTATCTGAAGACCAGCGGAACTTACTGGTGTTCTTGGAGACAAGTTCACCTCTCTTTTACCCCAGGCTTTATAAAAAAATCCCAAACATGTTCAGAGTTACAGGGTTATTGTAACTTCTTGCTGCAACTAATCTCAAGTGGGTGCTGTAAGGCCAAGGCAGAAGAGCCCCTAGAGGGGCAGTCATATCAGAGGAGAAGAGGGGACAGAAGGAGACCAGAGTGAACAGTCTCTAACCTAACGTATGCCTTGGCATTTCAAGTTTCATCAGTTTGTCTGTAGGCAATGCAATGAAGTTTTATAGGTATGCTGTGACCCTTTGGTGGGTGATGGATTATGACCAAGTATTACCAATTCCCTTGTTGAAAAGCCATATGGGGAAAGCAGAAGTAAATGTTTTTAGTTTGCCAGGTATATATTCTCTTCCTTATGTTGCACTTTAATGGGACTTAAAATTAAGTAGTAGGAAATTTCATGTTAACCTTGTCTATATATTCTCTATAGCCTGTATAATTCCTTGCTTAAATTTTTGGCAAATTCGCTGCTGGTGTATAAGTACTTAACTCCTGGATGAAATCTGCCTTAGCTTGGAGAAGATGAGAGAAACAAAGGCTGTAATTTCAGAGGCTGTGGGCAGAACCCAGTGCAATGACTGCCTTGGGATATTGCAGATGAAGAACAAGCTATGACAACAGCAATTGTCAATACTACCAGCCTCAGGGACTCCAAAATGAGTGTGTCTTCTGCTTAAATAGGATTGTCATTGCCTAGGACAAGGATTAGCTGAGCTCTCTAGAGAAGGCAAGACTAACTTCAGATGTTTCCAAACAGCTTGACTGTTTCAGGGCCTGTGTTCATCTCAGCCCCATTGCTTTCAGCATTCCCAGGCTGCAGCAATACTGTAGCTCTTCCCTGATTCTGTAAGTCTGTGCATGTGTGATGCTTGCATAAGAGCCTGTTTGAATCTCAAGTCAGGTCTATCAGAATATACCTGGTGTACCTCTAGATTCATGAGCACAACCCCAGATAAAGAGCTGAATGCACAAATGATCTCCTTACTTGCATTATGTGCAGCCATAGATGGGTGGCAGATAACACTGCTATGTATGAATATGAGACTCTCAGAAACTATCCTGGTCTGTGATTTTTTTACTTGGAATTACGTATAACCAAATACTTAGAATTCTTTAAAAAAATGTGACAATTAAACGACAATTGACTGCAGAGGCAGCTGAAATTATCCTCAGTACCCTTCTATTCTGCTGCATGTTTTATAATATGCTCTCCTGGCATGGTTCAGACCCTGGAGGGATGTGATGGATATGACAAGTAGCTCATTGTTAACAATGGTTCAGGTAGAGTCGAGAGCTCTGAATCTAAAGCCTTTCAGGGTCACTGAACTGCAGGTTGTGTGGAAAACACCTTGTTCATCGTACCTCTGGAATTATAATAAGAATGTACAGAGATGGAAAAGTGATATACAAAGCAAAGAGATAGAGTGTCTAATTATTAAACCTCTAGCTGAACAGGAAAAAAAAAACGTCAAAGACACACTTGGAAGTTCTTTTTCCTACTAAAAGCATATGGTTCTTTGAATCACTGCTGGCTGAGGCAGCATTAGAAAACCTGAAGATGGAAAGAAGAACAAAAAACCACCGACAAAAAAAGAAGAGTGTGTATTTGCTTTGATTTACATGCTTTATGGTCCATAGAGGACACAACACTGTCTCCAAAACCATCAGTAATATTTCTTAATTCCCACCCACACAGCAGGATAAGGGAGAGTCAGACAAACGTGAACAGGGGACAATGATAACCAGAACACTTCTTAAGCCATGAGAAGGGCATGGTTTAGCACCAAGCAGCACTGTGGTGTTTTAGTCCCCTTTATAAGGGGAATCATTCTCTGCACAGTCACCAATAGAATGCATTTACTGGACTGAAGCAGCATTTAACACATGCCATCAATACTGTTCAGGTGGCAGAGCAGGGCTCCAGCAGCTGTTCTGCATTTTTCTGCCAGCATCAGTGGACCAGTAAGGTAGCTGGCCATCTCAGCCCTGTCAAAACCCTTGTCAGAGTATGTCTCATTTTTTTGATTGATTATGTTTCAGTTCACCATGCTTAATTTTAGGCAGCTAAATAACATGCCTAACAGTCCCCATATGATCGGAGTCTCTGGGTCACTTTTTGGGGTGCCTCAAAACTGAATGACCTCTGTTAATATCTATCTTGTCCCAGTGATGATAGAAAAAGAGTATGAATATGAATATGGTCTTGATGTAAAAACTTTAATTTAGGTCCTTTATGGCAACATTCCTGCTCTGTTCTACTTCAGGACACCATCCTTGTCAAAAGTTCCTCTGATATCCTACTCCTACTCTCACTTTCTTACTCCTAAAAGAGAAGTTCCTCTGAAGTCCTGCACTCTCAAGGATAATAGAAAAGTTGCAATATAACTTTGAAGTTAAGAAAGATGTATTCGCTGTCAAAAGGATCTTTGATCATAATTATTATTATGGCCACACAAGAAAGTTTACAGCCTCTGCTTGCCTCCTTCCTGGGAACCCAAGATGCTGTTTCACCAAGTCCGAAACTGAAACACAGTAATAGCATCTCAGCTTAGCTAAAGCAACCTCATCTCACAGGCCAAATGGCTTGAGGCACAACACAGACAATCTTTTATAAGTATTTTTTTTTCAACATTATGTACAACACAAGAAAAAAATCTTTAATGGGCTGGTTTTTTTTTTCTTTTAGTGTGACATATTTTCATTTGAAAAGCATTAAAATATTCCCATAGCAATATTTTGAGAGCATGCAATGCAATTAATGTTGTAGCTATGCCTCTGAACAGGGAAGAAAATACTTTTTTTTACACAACAGTGTAAATATATATTGTGAGCAAGGTAAAATTATTTCAGTATATTTTAGGGGGGAATTCAATACTAATCCCATCTGGACTTGATGTTTTACTGAAATGAGATTATCAATTACTGTCTGTGTTTCCTCATGAGGTAATGTTTTATTTAAATGGTTTCTGATTTCTTCTGACAGTTTAGACAAATGTAATTTTCATAAAAAAGGACTTTTATTGCTTTCAGCTTTTTTCCTCAGTATATAATTTCTAATAGAATTTTTGAGGCATTCTCTAGTCTCTATTGATGATTCTTTATTTTTATCTCCCTCTGATGTGGATAAATACATAATATGGCACCTCAAACCTTTACTTTGTTAAATTATGATTACATATAGTATTAACCACCTAGATTGCAACAAATTCAGGAAGGCTTTTTAGATACTTTTATATATCTGTGCATATATCTCTACCCAAATTCCTCCTTCATTCTCTGCCAAGGAAAACAAATTACTGCTTTGTTTCCCAAGTCTACAAGTAAAGCTCTGTCAGTTATCATCACCAACCTCCTCAAAACTTCGCTTGCTTGTAAAGCAAGTTGAACATCCCCTTGGAGTCACTTTATCTGGTACCCAAGCTTGAATAATCTCCACAAGCCCTGTAGTACCTTCCAAAGACGAAAGGTCTCTGTGCTGGAATAAGGAAAATCATCATCATCTTCATCAATCATCATCACCATCATCATCACAAAATTGGTTTCCTAATGAAAAAAAATGTGATCAAAATGCAGGAATTTCTATGCTGAAAGCCACACATAGAAGACCCGGGACAAGTAACATTAACATTGTTTTTCTGTCAGCTTCAAAATGTCACTTCAACAGCAATTTTGTCACAGCTTGAGAACAAGAAAACCATGAACGAATTCAAGAAAATGCCTTCCAATAGCTTGTGTTCCAGTAAAGGCCAGAATTCAGGGCTATTAAATGCATATTTATTGTGCACTTTGGTACACAGCATGAAACCACTGTCCCAACATACTGCAGCATAGTTGAATAAAACTTCACTGGTAAGGACTCTGGAATGATAAGAACTAAGGATAAATGATAGAATTATATGAATAAATAAACCTGCTGTTGTCATATATGAACTACTCTCCTGATACAGAAACAAGAAGACAAGCACAAAAGAAATGAAGGTAGTTGAAATAGAAGCAACATGAACTAATGATACACATAATCTCTTTATGATCAAATGGATTCTGCCACCCATTGAGTCGAATCTTTTAGTTACAATGAAAATCACTTCATGAAGCTTCAACACCCTGATTCACAGTGGGATAGGCATTGATCTGTAACAATTTTCTCAGATGCTAGCTGGAATCATGGCTGCAACATACTCTCATGACATGCTCTCTACAGTTCCCAAAATTTGCTGGCCTTTCCATACTTTTATATCACTTTTCATGCACTCGACACCTCTCTTTCACAAAGTAGTCTTGACGTTGCAGTTGCTCTTCTGATCCAGTTCTCCTGGTCTGCATATGTAGCAAAAAACAGGAATAAAAACTACACCAATCAGTTTTTCTCTGCCTAGAAGGAAACAGAAACACAAATTACTTCTCTGAAATTGCTAGGCAGAGACCAGCATAACTTTTTTGGCCATCTCTGTTTTTTAACTCTTGGCAGCTCTGGAACTGTAGGAGGGAAACACTTGATAAAGAAGCAGGATATATATTTATTTTCACCTACTACTGTCTGTCCATCACTCATTCACACAGCTACAAAATTACCAAGCAGCTCTCTGCATCCTGGCTTGCCTCATGAGTTCTCCACCAGGCACCCTAGGGATAGACTTTTATTCACTGTAGCCTGAATTAACTGAAGACATTTATGGTCATTTTTTAGGCTTGAAAGAGATTGTTTGGAGAATCCTCAGAATTATGATGTTACTTCCAGGAGAGTTCCAGGTCTCAAAAGTCAATTTTACCACAACTGAGGTATTCCTCAGCAGGAAGGTGCTTGAAGGAGGTGATGAAGAAAGTAGATGGACATAAATCTTGTGGAACCATGAAAGGGAGAAATGTTTGGCATCTGGCACCAAGGGCTGGCCAGGATAGAGTGCTGGTGTGGGCAGCCAAACACAGAGCCCTCTGAAGCTGACGTGTGAGCGGAGCTGGATCTGGGAAGATCACAAGGACTCCCAGGGCAGGCTTTGCAGGTACCACAAAAGAGTTCTGAGCACCAGTACAACTGCACAGGAGGTTAAATCATCTCAAAATCAGCATAATTTTTGTTTCAGATCCACTTAGCTATCAAATGATAATGGAGATAGCTGTTATTAAACATGATGGCTACTGCATATAGTGCTGCCTTTACACCCTGCTTTCACTCTAAAAGGTTTTGAAAGTTACACTGAGCAGGTTGCAGGAGAGGTTAGGAAATGAGGAATGAAGGGAGCAAGAAGAGCCACTGCCATATCTAAGAGGAGATGTTTCCTGATTAGAGATCTGCTGTGCATCCTACTTTTGTTTTCTAATTTGGAATTGTAACCAATATCAATTCAACCAATTTCTAATTTAATTGTAACCAATATAAAAATTTATTTTATTTAGTGGCAAATTGAATTACAGTGTAACAAATCTCTGTCACTGAAACTATCTTGTTCTCTTCTTACTCTCCTCTTGTTTTGTCAACCAATCCAACGTTTTATTGGTGAAGTACACAGAGAAAGATTTATAAACACAATAAGCACATTTAAACACTCACAGATGTCAGAAAACATTGAAACTAGTTCCTGTGCTTGCTCAGTAAACCAAATATGTTTAAATACCCACAGATGTCACTATGTTGCAAGTCCTCATGCCATATCAACAAATCAAACTAAAAGAGCTGCTTTCAAATGAATGTTTCCATGTAATTAGTACCTCTGTCATGCTTTCAATAATTCATGTCAAGTAGGAAAGCCACCCTACACAAGCTCCTCTATCAATCCCTGGCTGGCTTCTCCTCTAACTTGTGCATTATGGCTGTATATCCTTCTCAGATGTGTTTGGACCAAAATTGACACTGACTTATTAAGGAAGGTTTCTAAATTAACTCCAAATATTCTTCCAATGATAATTATCATTACTGTTATATGCTATTTATCTAGTGAATTTATTCAATTTGCCAGTAGAGAAACTTACCTCAGGGGCTTGAGGAGTAACCAGCTATTAGTAATGCCCAATTAGTTAACTCAGATGTGGTTTTAGCAAGCTGAAATTCAGGTGACAGAAAAACACACTGATTTACGTAAAATGGGTTTATAGATGTCAAGATAGTTGTGAGAACACATGGCCAGCATATGCAAAAGAGGAAATTCAATGTCTTTCAGTACATGGATGTCTGAATGGAGCCATCAAGAAATCATGAGGGAATTTATAGTGTGTGTGGACAGGGAAGGCGAAGACACAAGAAGAGCAGTAGATATCAATTGGAAGTTAAATTGATCACACCTTTTATCCTGGAGGTATTTAAAAGATGCACAGACATGGTCCTTAGGGGCACAGTTTAGTGGTGGACTTGGCAGTCCTGGGTTACCAGCTGGACTTGATGATTTTAAATGTCTTTTTCCAATCCAAGTTATTCTGATTTCAAAAATGTACATAGGCATGTTGTTTAGGTTTTCTGTAATATAAATAAAATAAATAAATTATAAGATTGATTTTTTGCACATTAATTTAAAAATATTAAATAGTGTTTTTCATCTGAGGATTATCAACATCTTGAATGAACAAATCAAAATGATGTATTCCACTACCAAGTAGAGCTTCAGTGGTTTCCTAATGAATATGTAATGCCTACATTAACATTTTTATTAGGCATAAGTCATCATTTTTTCATATCCATAAGCACAGTGGACCATGCATGAAATTACTGCTTTTCAAGAGAGTGAGTTGTGTTTCCTGTTGTAAAGGCTTGTAAACCATTGCTTAACTGCTGTGTGGTTTCCACTAACAAGGTTCTTTGGGATATCTTTTCTCCTCTGTTGTTCAGGAAACATATGGCATTGACAGAACAACAATTTCTTTTTTTAAATTCTTACATTTAACTAACAAAACACAACTAATAATGTAATTTAGCCTGAAGGAACTATCCTGCTCCAGTTCAACAGTTTGCTTCCTTCTTAAGAAATCTGAAAAAATCTAGAACATCGTCTCTTCCACAATATGTGGAAGCTTAAAATTTCTTCCTGAGATTTTGAATACTTTACAGAGCAGTCTGTCGGAATGAAACTATTGTTTTTGTTTAGTTTTATTAAAGTTTTATTACTAATTATGTGCAATTCATGTCCTGAAAATAAATTAACTGCATTTGAATGAGTCAAAAGAATAAATTATTTGTAACCACATGAACAGCTTGGTTGCAGGTTGTCTTCTATGATAGGCCAGAGTCTAAAGTTAAGCTAAACATTACTTTTGAGTTAAGTATTTTCATTTACTCAGGATTCAACTAATCCCTCATTAACATGGGCAGTAATTTATCAAGGTAGATTGTCATCTGAAACACTGTCAGTGCAAAAGATCTTCTGGATCATCCGCCCCAGAGATGGGGCTGACATTGATGCCTTCTGGAGGCTGACCTGGAACAGAGACTAGACAGAGCAAAAGGATAAAGCAGGTATTTATTAAAAGGTCTCAATGGGTACTCTTGGGAAGCACAGGAGTCCAGCTGGGCCACACCAAAGATGCACCCAAAATGGTCACAAAATGGACACCTGGCCACGAGGTCTCACATTTTTATAAGTTCTGCTCCATTAGCATATTGGAGTTAATTGTCTAATTATAGCTTCGGGTTATGATGCTCCATTTTCTTTGTTTCTTTTTCTCACTTCACTGTTGTTTTTGTTCTTGGGCCTGAAAGTTGTCCTTGGTATCAAACTAGAGAAGGAGTTGTTCTGTCTATCTACTCTGTGAAGAGAGCTTAGTAGCACTTAATATGAAACTTAAAACTACTCACCAAAACAGAGCACAGAGTCTTAAAAATACAATAGCTAAAACTTAAGGCATCAACATGAACTGGCTCTCCAGCTGTCTTGATGCATGTTCCTACCCTATGTTGCTTCACTCCTTGATCCCTCTTGCGAACAGCTCTCTGTCTCGCTTGCCCCCAGCATGCTGCCTTCTCACCTCTCACTGGCATCCAAATGAGAAAAAGCTCCTCCAGGCAGAGCTGAGGACAGGTGTGCAGATCCCAAAGTGAAGGAAACACCTGGTGGATGGGGGGGATGACAGCAGCTCTGCAGTGAACACCAGTCCCTGCCAGTGGCTGACAAGGGACACACAGGATGGCCCATGCTGCTCATCTCAGCCATGAGCCTCTGAGGGGAGACATGAAGGCAAGGTGATAGGGGCAGGGGAAGGAGCAGAGACTGGAAAGACAGGGAGCAGCTACAGGGCACCAATAGGAAGGGAAAGGAAGGGATTGCTGGAGGGATTCTGTCTAAGGGCGCTGAGAGCAGACTTTTACAGCCCATGCCCTCCTCTGTTTAAAATGTCCCAGAACAACATCCCTGAAAATAAACATTCTTCTCACCAAGCATTCATGGGATTCTGCAAAAGAGGAGGCAGGTATATATTTTTTTTTATTTGTTTATTAATACAGTGCCTGATGCTAACAAAAAATCAGTTTTAATAAATGCTGGGATAATGATGAAAACCGAGGAGAAGAAAACTGAAACTGTGTGGGCATCTGAATGGCTAAATCTGAGGGATGTGTTCTTTTAAAGTCAGTGAAGAGTCTTTGGTAAGCTTAGTGGCAACTGTAAAATTTGAAGTGTTATCAGGTTGATCAGTCCTGATTCCGAAAAATTTTGTTAACTGCAAATCCACCATCACTGAATCTATTGTAAAGGTCAATTTCATAACCACCTACTGCCTGACAAGTGCAATAAATCCTTATAATAAAATTATTTGAGATGCTAGGTGGGTTTCAACACCTACATTCTACCCTCAGGGTAAGAGATCCCAAGCTCTTGGGACCACAATTGTATTGCTACTGTAAAGTAGTTTGATTGTGTGTCTTAACAAACAAAATTTACTGGTGCTGCATGGAGAAGGAACTTATTAATATGTTAAGACTCCTGGGATTTTAATAACACTGTAGTAAACATTTGAAAAATTGTAACAAGAAAATAAACAAATTATAAACTTAACGTTGGAATTAGACCCACCATAAAATAAAATAACCAGTGTTCACTGCTATTCACTCTTATTCAATCCATCCCTTTGATCCAGAATATTTATATATGCATAAGCTATTAGTCTTGGTCAGGTCAGACAGATTCCCCACTGCTGCAGTACAGTTTGATCTGACTAAGAAGTTCCTCTCACAACACAGGAAAATTGTGGTAACATTTTTATACAGTTGTTCTGTGTATATCTGAGTTTATCTAACCAAAGCCACAAAGTGGTGTGGCTTTTATGTTAGTGCTACCTGTGTCTCCTACATTCTGAAAAGCTGTTAGGCACTGATAATCAGCTCTGAGAGACTGGCCATGATTGTTTAAGGTGATCCAAACAAATCTGAAAATTATATGTGTAAAGGATACACCCACAATCTTGACCTGACTTTATTATCAGTATTGACTGAAGAGTAGCATTTTTTATTACGTTGTGCCTGTAATAATAGATTATAATGTTTAATTTACAAGGATGGTGATTTGAGCCTATGAAGACCCATTAGTATTGTTTCCTCTATTTGGCCTTAGGCAGGTACCTATTAGCCTATTTGGACTTCCTTGTGAGTCACCTGATTGCACAGGAAGGATGTACAGAAGAGCAGTTCAAGAAATTCTAGACTTTGGCAGCAAGTAAAGGAATCAAACAAAAAAACTCAAACATTTTTGACTGGAAGCCCTCTTTAACATGCAGGCAGTGTGGTGTTCCAAATGAGCCGGAGACAGGCTCCTGATGTGTAAGTAGTCAGCCAATATCCACCATCAGAGAACAGTGTATTTCACCAGTGGGAAAGACTCCCAAATCAAAATAATGAGAAAACCTGAAGGGGTAAGAACTGAATTAAGATTCAAAGAGCATTCCTGAAAAAGTAAATATTTTCTTGAATTTTTAACCAATTATTTTTCTTTAAAACAAAATCTTTGGATGATGGTAAACACATATGACTGAGAAACAGCTGTTACCTAGAACATGAAATAGCTCTCATAAAGGTATTGTCCAACTCCTTACCTTATATCACCACGCAAAGCAAAGAGTTCTTAAGTCTGGCCGCTGAAACCCATAGAATACAGTGAATGAATCATAGCAAATCTCACTGTTTGAATTGTAATAAAAAGCTTGAAAATCCCTAACCATTTTTATGTACTCTTCTTTTTAAGGATGATGATGCTAGGGCCACCAGTGTTCACTATTTCTACAATATAATACAACATGCTTTCTAGGTGTTGAAAAATATTTAGAGTATCAAATTTTAATGTCTTAAACAGTGAACTAATATTGGTCATGGCAGATATTTTTTTTTATCTCTTTTCTTTCCCTTGCTATGGCCAAAGTAAAATTGTATGATCTTATCTATACTTTATGTAGGTTTTTTGGTGCTTAGTTCCCAGGACTTTGTACAAACAGATTGCATAACAAGACTATTTAGCTAGAGGATTATACTGCACACTCCAGGTATTTTTAACATTTCAATACATTTATTTTATTATGTTTTGTTTGGTTAGTGCATTTTAGATTGTTAATTTTTATTTTTGCACCTGTGTGTGTGTGTGTGTGTCTGTGTGTGTCTGTGTGTCTGTGCTTGAATTTATTTCCTGGTTTTAGTACTGTTAAAATAGATTCATCTATTTCTCGCAACATTTTTGGTGGAAGGGTCAAAAGAAGTAATTTTTCTAATTTTGAAAAGTTTCCCATCAAAGATCCATAAGCAACCAAGTGGGCTAGGAACTACATACCAACAGCTCGGAGTGTAATGCCATCTGAAAAGGTTGTCTGAAATCCCTTCAGACAGAAAAACTGGCATAGGTTAACAAAGTGTGCATAGCAGTTATGATTTAAGTCCTTCCCCAAGATGCATTATTGATTTTTTTTGAAAATGCTAATAAAATGCACAATGCCTGGTTTGCCTACTTTTATTCCACTGACAATAATGTTGTTCTCCAGAGTAATAGCTTGTGAGCACATTGGTAAGCACAGCAAGTATCCATAATTGTCAGATCACTTCATGCCATCAGCAGGCACTGAGGGCAATTAATATTTAATCATTCATTAGGAACACACAGAGCCAAAAAAGGCTATGACTTGCTTTTAAAAGTATTGGCACAAAGCTTATGGAAAGCTGTGTGGCTCTATGGAAAACAGCTTACTAATCTAGTAAATAAGTTGTAGGGATGCCATTATAGAGCATTTCATATCTTTATATGTGCACATCCTGCTAGGGGCATATAGTCTGCAGTATGATAAGCCATCATCACACTAATAAAACCAAAGATCTATGGGACTTATATGGAGCATATCTCAGAAAGGAAACAAACCTCAATTTTAAAGCTTTTACTGGCTGCTACCCGACTTTATCCTTCACTGTTTAAGTTCACAGTTTCAGTCTTTATAAACATGACTTTTACACATGGGATTTAATACACTTATAACTTCCCATTTATACACACCAGAAGCCAACTCCATTCAAAACACAATAAACAGAGATCTGCACATCTTGGTGGACTGCCAGTGGCTGCGTTGCTGCAAATAGAAACTTTGAAGCGTAGGTTTTTCCCAAAAATACAATCCCTTTGGTGATATTTCTAGGGTCTTTGCAGTAGATCTCTGATGCTGTAAGTCCACAGAGAACATTATGAAAAGTTTCCCACAACCCATGCACCTGAGACTGCCAGGGTGCATATGTGAAAAATGCATCAGTCAAGGAATTGCTGTAGCAAAACAGTATGATTCTGAGCATGGACTGTCTCTCTTACAATGTCTTTAGAGACCATGCAGAAAGATTCTGACCTGGACCAGAGATGTGGACTGCAGCTGTGTTGCATGCTTATGTCCCTGCAGAATGGAACTGCAAGCTCATTTACACGACAGAGCACACATATATACACGCTTACTTTGAAAACAGAGCCATTGACTACACTTATTCCATATTTCTAAAACATTTGTATATTGAGACTGGTTTGACCTTTACTATATGATTGTCATCGATATTATATTTTTCTTCTCAGTGCTAGGAGACCAGTGCAGAACTGTGCCTTTGTGCTTTACTATCAGCATTGTGGTAAATCAACACTGACACTAAAAGGGCATTGGGATGCATGAGTGTGGAGGTCAGATTCATAATTTTTTTTGGAGTCCATTTGCAGGCTGGAAAAAGTCATATTTGGTTTTAATTTTCTGGAGTGAAAAATAAATTAAAATTTGGGTTCAAAATTATTTGGGTTCCTAAAATGAGAGCAGTTGTAAGTGATGAAATCTCTTTATGGTGACTGTGTGACTACAGGTGATAAAGAGTTTGTCAGCCAAAATGTTACTGTCATTGCTATTAAGAACATCTCCATGAACACTTTTTATCATGCCTAGAGAACTGACCCAGTCTTAGGCTATGCATCCATTATACTTAGTCCTGAGGCAAGTGAAATTTGAAGCCTAACACCTATTTCAGGAGTGGATGAATCACATAAGGGTTAATGCATAAACCCTTGTTCCCACTGTAACATCTCTGTCTCATTAAATGCAAGATGTAACAGAGTTTGAACTTTGCAGAATGGAGTATGGGCAAATCAGTCAGAGAATACCCTGATATTTCCCTTTTGCTTTTATTTCAATGTACCTAATATTTAAAGTCAGTTTTCATGACACAAATTGTGTTCAGGAATTTGACATCATAGTCAGTAGACTACAGAACCCTAATGAGAGAGCTGAGTCCCTACTTTAGTGCGCTGCTCTTATGGGGGAAAGAAAGTGTCACAGCAGGAAGTAATCTCAACCTTTTTAAAAATCTTGCATTTTAGAAAGCTATAAAATGTCAAACAACTTGTTCTCAGTTTCTACTTAGTCACCTGGCTTTTGTTTCTGACTTTAGACAGTTCATCACTTTTGGTCACCAGCTGCTCTCAGGTATCAAGCAGTTGCACAGTCTCCAAAGTTACCTAATCCACTTTCTTTTTGCACCTGGATGGCTCCTAATTTCTTTTCACCTATTTGTGTATTAAAATTTGAACTGATTTACCACTGCCTTCTCAGAAATGTTGCATTCTTGTGGTCACCAAAAGTTGGTTCCCACTTGCATCATTTTTCTTTCTCATATCCCCCAGGTCCATTCTGTGACATAAATGAAATTCATTACTAAATCAATAGCAAGTAGTTATTAGCTACATGATTCTCACTAAGATCCTCCACCTGGAGCTGGAGAACAGCACATACTGGACCTTATGTAGATGTCCAGCTAGGGGGTAGTCATTGTGCAAGAAAACTAACTGCAGAATCTGAACTACAGCCAAACTTGCTTAGAAAAACAGGAGATTTTGAAGGCAGGAAGAAGAAAGGAGCAGGGCAGGACAGGTGTACTTCTGTTAGAAAATTATTTTCATAAAAAGGCTCTGAAATTACTTTAATTCATGTGAGTGTTACATATGTGACTCAAATTTGTAGCCTTTAGGGGAATAAATGACAGCAGCTAGACAGTATTCAAAGAAAATACAAAATTACTTTTTCTTCTCTGAGTAAAGCTGCTTTTAACTCCTAACCTTACTTACTATTATGACAGCTTGTCCTGAACCATCTATCATGAGTTTCTGTTTGCTTCTGTGTAGCAATATTACTTTTTGATAGTAAATAAGTACTGTAACATATGCACATATACAGAGTAATGACACTGCAATCAAATTTGACTTACACGGGGAGCATGAGGATGCCTCTTCTGGACTAAATATGGACTAAATATGATCAACATAAAGACATGGACTAAAGCACAGGTGTTTAACAGAGTCACAAGTCGTTTCACAGTGAAGTCAGTTACTCCTCCATCTGCACCTCACACCTCGCTATGGTTTGGTGCTATTTACTCTGGTAAATGGAGATGGCAGTTCAGCTCCCACTGCCAGGCCATATGCTGAGCTCGAATTGTGCTGAATTACACCAAAGAGAAATGCCAACACAGTAGTCTGCTGCAGGGCTCAGGAAGTCCTCATGAACCTCGAATGAAGAACTGAGGTTGTTTAGCCTGGAAAAGAGAAGGCAGCTGAAGTAAGACCTTATCACTCTCCACAACTATCCGAAAGGAGGTTGTAGTCAGCGGGTGTCAGTCTCTTGTCCCACTAACCAAGTAACAGGATAAGACGAAATGTCTTTAAGTTGCACCAGGGGAGATTTATATTTAATATTAGGAAAAAATTCTTTATGGAAAGGATTTTAAAGCATCGGAACAGTCTGCCCAGAGGAGATGTGAAGTCACCATCCCTGGAAATGTTCAGAAAATGTGTGGGTATGACATTAGAGGACATGGTTTAATGGTGAACATGGCGGTGGTGCTAAATTGATGATTGCACTTGACAATCTTAAAGATCTTTTTCAACCTTAACAATTCTACAAAAACAGTTGTACTTAGTGGTCCTTAACAAGGTTTCTCTGCTGTCCTTGTTCCATTTTACTTTTGTTTCTGTTAAATTTCTCTACATAGTTTCCTTTTGCTCACCAAAAATTAGTTTGGATTTTTTTCCCCTATGTACTGAAAGAGATTATATCTCCTTTACCAGTTTTGTACTATTTTCAATGGGAATTTTTCCTTAGGAAATCAAATTAATCCTCAAAAATCTTAACATTTACAGTGCAAAACATAGTCACTCAAATGGAAAGTTATCCAGGGCTGTTCAGAGAATGCCAGTAACTAAAAGTGCTCTTCACAGGAGGTCCTATGATCATTGGGCAGGCTACTAAAAAGCAACCACTGTTCAAAGAATTCAGGGAGTGAAAGAGGAAGCTTAAGAGAAGTCTTCCAATTTACAGCCAAGAAATATTTGCTCTTCAAAGACATTTCTTAGCAATTTATATCACATAAGCTCCAGGATCTCAAAAAGTGTCCAAAAACTTTTAACAAATAAATTTAACAAAAAATGTACTAGTTAACCTTTTTTACTTTCTCTTTTGTAATCAGTATAATTGAGTTAAAAAATACTTAGCAGATCCCAAATATAGTAGAAGATCATAGAGTTCACACCATTTTCCTTAAAATAAATATGTTGAATTACATGGGTTTTTTCTAAATAGCTTACACTTAAGTGTGCATTTATGAAAACAAGACACTTCTACCTCTTTTTCAATATTAGTCTATATAGCATAAAAATTTGGCAAAATTCTAGTCATGTTTAAGAAAGATAACTTAGAAATAATTGTATGTCTTTTCTCCTGGTCTCCTGCAAAACACTTTAAAAAAATTTCTATTCAAGGCACAGAAATGTTGTCTTTAATTACTGACACCAGTATTATCTGTTCAGACAGAGGGAATTTGGTGATTAGAGATCATGGCCCATATATTTCTCTTAATTCCCATTAATATATAGAAGGGAAACCATTCCAGTCCTGGGGTCACTACTTCTTATGTTGAAATCTTCTGAATCCTAATTGTAGTGATTAATGGTTGAGAAATCTGCAAACCAAAAAGCTTCACTGAATGAAGCCAAAAGGCATTTCACTCCCAGAAGGCAATTAGTAGATGGCAAGAATACTGTTAGTTTGTAAAGTAATGTTTAACGGGTAGTGATGTCACAGAGTAAATGGTAGAACTGCATTAATGTTCCCCAGACCCCAAATCTCAGCACTGATTAAACCTGAGTCACAGACAAATGAAGAGGCATTTATACTTTCAGTCTATGCCATAAATAACTATACATCATTAAAGTCAGCTAATAAGGAGTCAGAAGATGTTGCCTTACCAGTACAAACACATTTTAGAGATATTTAGAGATTTTTTTCTTAAATGATGCATTAAAAATCACACAGAGGAACTACTCAAGTCTGTCACCAGTTTTCTTCTGGGAAACTTTCATGCACACTGCAATGAACAAAGTTCTTTAAACACAGAAGTTTAGCAGACTATATGTTCTTTTAGCAAATGGCACACTTTTAAGTAAGTAGAAAACTCAACAGTAAACATGACCTTTGACTAAAAAGAACCTTTCAAGTTTAGCTGGGTTTGTTTTAAGTTTTTTTGAAAATTGGCAAAGAGACGATTACAGTGCACCCTATTGGACACATTATTCTTAGGTTATACTTAGTTATAAGCCATAGATAGCTTTTTCACTCATAGGAAAAGGGGCTGGGTTTTAAACTATTTCTATACAAGAATTAACCTCAAAAATTCCTGAGGCTTAGAATAGTAGTTTTACACTAAAAGCCCCTCAAAAGGCTTTACTGCTCCACTAGTGCAATATTTGCAGTGCCTGTGACCAAAATAAGTCTAGCAAAGGACTCCAGAACCTATACTTAGCCAGCTGAATTCACTCTACTTTTATCTATGTAGAATTTTGAAGCATACTGATTCTGGGAAAAGCTTCATTAGAGTAAGAGACGTTATGTATCTCAAACTATTTTTAATAAATGTAAATATTAATAATAAATTGAAGATTCAGTGGAGAGGCACAACTATGGATAAAAAACACCACAGTGATTAATTAAGCAAGAATATAAATTTTCATTGGTTTATAAATAGCCACTGCATATTTTACACAAATATATACAAACATGAGAGCCATTAATAGAATTTTATTTGCAGGCAAGCAACTCAAACAAAAAAGTTGACTTCCATGAATAATTGTGAATTTAATTTCATAATTTATTATGAATTGAATTTAGGCATTACTTATATGTAAATAAATATTATTTCAATATCCTTCATCTCAGAAGGGAAGACTTCTAAAACACAACAATTTGGTGTATTTTATATTTAGTGCAATTTTTTCCTAATTTAGTACTCTTGGGCACATAACCTTAAAAGAGCCAACCTGAACTTGTTGTATAGCAGAGAAATATACTATAATTACTTTGAGGTAGAGGCTTCTTCCTGAACAGTTTTTCCATGGAGAGTAGACCAAAACCACTGAGACTATATCTGTCAATCATTGCGACTTTTGGAACAGACAGGGGCAGAAGAAGGAGTGTTTCCCCTGGTGAAGCTGTTTATAAAGTACAGGTGAGGGTGAGACTGATTATTGAGGTGGTCACTGGAGGAATCAAAAGTGTGTAATTTATGGAGAATTTTATGAGCATAAGCCACAAATTGGTCAGGGCAGAGAAAAGCAGAGTCTCTGACATAAAATATAGCTTGAGTAGTAGCAGACATGCGGTACCTTGATTGACTTGCACACATTTAGACTGTGTCCTTATATTGGATCAGGAGCAGGGACAGAACAATTACAGCTTTAACATGATTCATGCCCACCAGTCACTTTGAATAAGTTAGTTTGATGGAACCAAGTACTACACCAGAAGTATTTATCTCCACAAGCAGTATGGATGTTTGCTGCTCCTTGTGTGGCCAGCCTGCTCATACCCCAGGAACAAGCCTTGATGGAGCACCCACGAACCTGTCAGACAAGAAAGGAATGCTAAGGACATGAATTGTGTACAGAGGCTGGCCCTCCTGGATGTCATTAGCCTTCACACCAAGCTACTCTAAGGAGAGGAGGGTTTCCAGTATTTTTACCATTTGATGGGTGTACATTGACATGCCAGTAATGAATGCCAAGAAAGCATTCCAACACATGCACATCCTCTATAATTCAGAGCCATCTACCTTAAACTTTTACAGAGGAAACTGGTACAATTGATGAATAGGAGAAAAAGTTTGCATGCTACCTATCATATAAATTAGATGTCTGCTGGGAGCAATGTATTTAAGACAGGGAGATCAAAGTCTTTAAGTTACTTCACTGAAAAAGGCAATTGGAATTGACATCACAAGGATTAACAAAAAGAGGATATTATAAGGAGATATAAAATCAAGGATGAGGAAAGAAATTAGGAAAGGACAATTTCTCAGAGTCTCAAATAGGCTTTTAGAATAGAGTCACAATAGCTTAATGTTTTCTACTCCAAAAAAAAAAAAAAAAGAGTCGTGTTTCTTTTATGCTGTAAAAAAAGTTAATGTTATTAGTCTCCATGTTTCTGTCACACAGAATTTGGTGAGAGGTTGGCAGAAGGGCTTGAGAGCTTTGATATCTGACACAGACAGTTCTCTCTAGAAATTGGTCAAGAGTTATTATAGCTGTTCTAATAGCTGCATTCCAGCTTCTGCAGTGCTTGCTTATGAAATGGTATTGCTATCAGACCTTGGTTTAAACCGTTATATAGATTGTAAAAACATACTGGAATTGAAAGGCTGTTTTAATAGCTAACTTTACTTGACCTATTGGGTAAGTGCAAAAAACTGCCAAGGCAAGACCACAGCAGTATCTAAATGAAAAAACCTGAAATCTAGAAAGAAAATTAAACCAATTTTCACAATGTCTTCTGTCTCTGTAACAAAGCCAGTAAATAGCCCTCTGACAAGGTGCCACAAAAAGTTGCAGAAAAATGCCAAATTCTTGCTTGAACTGTGTGTCAGAGAACTTCCATTAATTGAGCAATATTTTCTCTCCCACACATATAAATTGGTTTCATATGTATTAAAGAGATTGGCATAGTTCTGACACCTGTCTCAGACCAGGAGATCAGAACTTCCTGTAAAAGGAAAAAGCCAAAGGCAGTGCTATATCCTAGTATGCACTGTCTGCTAGTGTTAGAACATACTGTCCAGTAAAGTGTCCTGTAATACATTCAAAAATCAAAGATCCTTGACCTGAGAAATTTTTATCATTCACTGTTGTCCATAAGAACCTCTGAATTTAAAAAAAAAATTCTACTCCCACTGTGTCAAAATTTGCCTGCAACAACTGAGCATTGTACTTTGCATAATCAGCAGCTTTGTTTTATGATGAGGAAGAGCATCAGACTAACTAGAAAGGGTTGTAGTTAATAGCTCAACTGAGGCAGGCAGAATTAAAAGGGCATAATAGGAATAATAATTCTCAACATTAGCAGCAATTTACTGAACACACTATTCTGGAAAATCCCTAAGATTACTGCTACTAATTATGATATCACATTACCCAGCTCATTTCAATATGCACGAAGAAAGTCACATCTCACTTGTCACTTATTTTTTCTTCACAACAAAGAAGAAAAAAAGGATAAAAAAATCTCTTGAAGGAACAGGTGGAATTGATGATGCAAACTATTGCTTATGAAAAAGGGTCACATTGCAAACGAGAAGGTCACTGAAAACAATTTGAAACATGGAACTCAATTTTATGGTTACTGAATTTATATTATTTATAAATTAGCACAGCAACCTGTTGCATCTGGGATGAGATCCAAAAATAATTCAAATAGAAATGGGTCTTGTGGATGAAAGCAAAAAGAACAAAAACTAAATATAAAGGAGAAAATTATTTAAAAAAAAGGTCAAAGTATGCGTTTGTGTGTGTGTAGCAAACAATATACAAAGTCTTCTTGAAATTTCCCTGTAAATACAAAACACTGCACACTTCATCTATATCCACACAAAATATCTGCTAATTTCATTATAACTTTGGCAGCATTATTGTGTTGTACTTGAAGGAAAAATCAATGCATTGTGCATAGTATTTTCTTATCTGTTGGGAGCAGAAGCATGCTGTTTGTGGAGCTGTAGAATCTGCCAGCTTAAAATGTTACATGCTGCAAATGTAGGGTTAAGCCATTTTATAAAACCTGGTACTTCCTCCCTCTATTTGTGCTATAGAAGACAGATCACATTCAACAAACTTTGTTCTCATTATGGACTATTGTTGGAGCTGAGATAATGTGTTTCCCTTTCTTTCAAAGTTTGTGATACAGAATGACAGCACTAAAACCAATCTGCCTTTGGTGATGTCGAACCCCATAATATTCCAAGTTGCTTTAAGTTCAGAATTAAGCTTTTCCTTTTGTGCTAAACCCAAATTCTGCAGGTACTTCACAGTCCCAGGTGATCACATTTGGTCAGCGTTGGATGGCACAGTGATAACAGACTATGCAACGCTTTCCTCTGTGGAGCAAAAAAAGGGCCAGATGGAGTTTTCTAGAATTTCAGCCAATCTTGCCCTATTTCCAAAAAGCACCTGACAACTGCAAATTGAATTTAACACTGGTGGTGAAAGTCAATGGACTTATTAATCGTGACTGATGTTCAAGAAAAAATGTATAGACAAATTCCAACACATTTAATTGAATAACACTGGCTCCTGGACCAGAAAGTATCTCTTGCTCTGTTTTTTTTCTGTTTAAAAAACTGGAATAAGACAGCCTTTTTTTAAACAACTGATATCTTAAAGTTAGCGTAGTATACAATCAGATACATTAGAAGTTTTTCATTCTAGTTTTTGATATGGATAGAAAATGAGAATTATATTAATATTGGGAGATTTTACATTACATATTGCAGAAAATGATAGATAATAACATGTTAATATCAGTGTTGGGTCTGCTGGCTTTTTTCCTTTCGTTGCTTCCCATGACAAAATACCCATGAAGTCTGGTTGCTAATTGCAAGGCTGGTACAAAATAGAATGAAAAGGATATGCTTGAAAATATATTTTCCATTCTATAAAATAAGAAAGCTATTTTGGATTACTCACATCAACAGTTTTGACCTTGTATTTGTGCCAGCAATCTGACCAGTGACATTCATTAGTTGTTGATACTAATCAATGCTATTATAGACTTGCTGAACCTTCTTTTTTTTTTTTTTTTTTTTTTTGAACAAGCCAAAACAAACCCAAGAAATGCCCAGCCATACTGATTATTCACAGAAGGAAGTCAGGCTTCAGTGGGATGTATCTAGAAGACAGTGTTATGATAGGAGAGCCCTGAAATCCACACATATTATCAGTTAGGTGGCTTGGAAAACGCCTATGCTTTTGGAAACCAACAGCTGCCATGCAAGGGTCCAGCTGCCTTCTGCTCACACTCTAAGAAGCTATTACATGAGACATTATATTTCAAAGACATGAGTTCCAATATTACATCCCACAAGCTCAAATTGGTTCCGTAGAGCTTGGGAAAGGAAATAAAAATGGACATAAAAGTTTCCTAAAGCCCAGCTCCCTGAGCTGTGAGCAACAGCAGTAGAAAGCTACCTAGTTGTTACTGAATGTTGCAGTAGAATGTTACCTAGCTGTTATCAAGCTTCTTACAGCTCTTCCTAGTTTTCAGACCTTCCTGAGCTGCAAGATACAAAAAAACCAAAACCAAACCAAAACAAAAAAAACCAAAAAAACCCCAAAACCAAAAAAAATAACAAAAAGCCACCACCACCACCACAAAAAAAAAGTTAAAACCTGAATGCCTGCTTTAACACTGCTAGAAACAAAACCCCCTTCCTCTTAGTCCTTCACCTTTTCTGTTTTCAGGAAATGAGAGGAGTTATTGACACCTTCCCCCCATCACCTATGAAAGAAAGTGTATATCACCTGTTCTTTCATTTTTGTAGTGAAAGAAATCTGGCCAGAAGAGGAAAACATCATCCTGGGGACAGAACTTTTTCACCCCTGCAAGATGCAATCACTGTGCTTGCAGGAAGACCTGTTGACAGCTTCCTCCATCAACATTTGCCCTGACATTTTAACACTCCTTCCTTCCCTCTCCTTTTCCCAAACAACTTCATTTTGGTGAGACTGCCCATGACTATTGGTTTCATGCACCTACAGCTTGAAGGTAAGAGAGCTTTTCAGCCAGAAGCATAAAATACAACATGGAATTAAGGGAGAATATTCTCTTTTGCTTTGACTGGTGGGTGAGGTTTTTCCTGATCTAGTAGAGGAGGATAGAAAAAGAAAAAAAATGAAATTTTACAGTACCAATATTTAGAGACATATCACACTATAAAACACCGATTTCAAAACAAACTGGTTATCTCCAGCCAGGAAAATCAGGATGAATAACTAAAACTCCCCAAACTCCTCAAGTTACTGATTTTAGGCTACTGAGCCACAAGACAGTAAGTTCTTCCTTTCATCCAAGTTCTCCAGCAATAATATCTGAACAAAGCATTCAGTCTCAATGAAATACTTTATCTTGTATTATGGAGCTTGTTTCCTTCTTAAGGCTGTTTCTTCCTGGTGCTGGAAACCACATAAACTTAACAAACTCATTTACATAAAGATGTGATGCTGCTATTCTCTCCCATTTACTTCTTTCCAGGAAAAAATATCTTCATTGTGATAACATTACAGCTGTTTAAATGCCAAAGGAGAATAATCAGTAAGATAAGTCATCAATTTTATTGTCTATTAATAAAAGCTCTCAATAAGGCTGGTTTTGTTGAAATAAGAGCAGCTGGAAAAACAAGAAATGACAACTAGGAACATGGCCTGGGTAGTCTTTTCATTGATTCTACCTGTGTGGTCTATTGGGAAAGTTGTTAAACTTGGTGGGAAAGTTGGCACAAGATATCCAGAAGAGGTGAAGGAATTTACAAAGTGCTTCTGTTTTAGTTTTGCAAAAATTCACTTTACTACAGCAGGGAGTATTCTATGTATTCATAGAACCGGCATGATATTGGTCTGGAAAGAAGGAGACAACAATTGTCTGTGGCAACTTTTGAAAGGAAAGATCATAACTGCAGTATAAATTAGATTTTTGACATTTAACTAGGTCAGCATCCTGTGTCAACTATGAGACTGTTGGTTGTTCTCAAGAGGCATACCAAGGCTAATAACCCAAGGCATTATTCTTGTTCTAGGCTGAAAATACCATATTGAAAAAACCTTACATTGTACATTAAATATAGACAACACTGCACAGGTAAAGGACACAGGTGATACAGTCAGGGTACAGATCTTCAGTAATAAACATCAGGAAGGATGGGAAGTGATCTCAACAAAAACAAAGATCCCAGAGAAATTTGAAAGATTCAGTAAATAAAAAGATATATCAGAAAAGAGCAAGGATAGGTTTCTCTGGATCTATTCCCTGGACTTGAATCCAGTCTCTCAAATCATAAATCCTATATGCGCATGGAAGGAACTGGAATTCTTAAGAGGGCAGATGAAAAGGATTTTAAGCTGCCTAACAATGTCAATAGAGCTATTTAACTCAAAATGCTAAATTCAAGCATTATTTAAATTAATTTTTCTTTTCTGGAACTTAATACCTGGGTCAGAATCTCTTTTGTCCCACTGGATTTCAAAGCATTCTCGTGACAGAATTTTCAAAAATTTCTCCATTTTTATTAAAAAAAATGTGTAGGAATATTTTATTCAGAAAGGAGGTAGTAGAGGCTCATACTTTAACACTTAGTGTTTTAACATTCAACTAACAGTGAGACTTGAACTTCCCAGCCACTCTTTCTATCTAGCACAATCAAAATACAGCTGTCTAAGGCTGGGCTGAGCCTTTCCATCATCTTGTCAATGCTGAGGTTCTGGACAGACATCTTTGCAAAAGCCACAGGCACAAAAACAGGCAGCCTTCTGAAATCCTTTTTTCTTTTCCATTTTCTCAACATGATTTCATTTGTAAAACTAGAGAATGCTTCAACAGTAAAGCTGAGAGAAGCTCTTGGTAAGTATCCAAGCCTGTCAGTGCTTTAGGTGAAGACTGCCCCCACTCAGATAGATCTGGGCTAGTTCTGCACTGGGTTGTAAGGTAGTATTATATAAGGTCATCATTGAAATAGCTGTGCAAATGTTTCCAGATTTGGACCCTGTCTGGAAAATTTCCAAGTTTTTAGCTGATCTGCACATCTGGATAAGATTAACTGTTTTTCTAAACCACTAACTTGGAGCAATAACATGGAGAACTAACAGGTTTGCAATGAAATATTTCTGTGGGCTGTGCCCTGTTTGATATAGTGACCCACTGGTAAGCATAACCTAATTTCACAATTTATTGGTAAGTTTTATCCTAAATTTTCATATGTATAAATAAGCACTATAATAACGTAAGGGATTCTAAAAGACAAGCCCATTTTCTAGATACAAAAAAATTAAGGATCATACTGATTATATACTTAGGACACCTGTCCTTGGAATTTCTGATAGATGGCTCTTTATAGGATATTTTGAAGAAAATATGAAATGGGCAAGTAATAGATATTTTAATATCTAAAATTACATTTTTAGATTAGAAATGAATGACAGGAGAATTATGAGCATGTCCAAAATGCAGGTAAACTCTGGTGAGATCCATAAACAATTGGTTTTAGCAGTGAGACATTGGTCATAAAACATCAGGTCCAAACACATTCGAAAATTGTAACTCCAGGAAGGATAGGGCTGGAAGCAGAAGTCAGTTCCCATGATCTGACTGCCCAGTAACAACGATGTTCTCTGAATTGCAGAGGATGCATACAGCAGTTGACTGGACAAAGATATAAACTGGTGTTTGGAGCAGATAACAGACTGAGCTGCTGGAAAAGGAAAATATCCAGCACAGGAAGGCAGAGTGCCACAAACCTAGCTCCCAGTTTCTGAGATGTACAAGCACTTTTGCATAATCATGAACTGTTTTGAGAAGAATCTGCATGAAAGATAGATATAATGATGCATTTTTCCCCCTACTTAATTAGGAGAATTTGAATGCAAAAGAAACTGAAAAATGGGCCAAAATTGGAGGAAAGGAGAAGGTAAACATTTTTCCAAGCAGGTAAATGACATTTTCCATGTAGCAGAGGAAACTAGCTAGGCAGTAAGTCTATATAGCAAGCCTTTACAGTATACTGCTGCTCCTGACTATGGGCTGTCTGAAGACGGGGTTGCAGCTTCACACACTCCAATGCTCCTCATCTCAGAATCTGCTGTTTAAGCTACATTTCTTCCTATATGAAAATATCTATTAACAGGCTGAACCTTCAGGTATTTCTTATCCTGTGTTCATGTGAGCTACCTCACATGACCTCTGTAAAGACCAGTCCATTTGTTTACAATCACATCCTGTCTTCCCATAGTACCAACCCTGTGTGTGTGACAGGGAGCCCTGTGACTCTGATGCAGCAAGACTGTGGTGTCTGGGATGGACAATCCACCTTGGCAGGCATAACAATAGCCAGGACATATAGGGCTGGAAAAAATGGTGATTGTTCTTCTCTTGAAGTCAGTGTTTCCTCATTATTATTACAGAGACCCAGACATGGCAGGATGTCTGACAGTCCAGACAAGGTATCTTTGATGCTAAACCTTTCAGTGAATACAAATTTTTTTAACCTCTCTTTTTGGCCTAAACTTTTCTAGCACTCAATGACCCTGTGATTACGTGGATGATTGGTCACTAAACTATGGTCTTCAACAAAATACTAGAGTCCTGGAATTTTTTTATCACCTCATGGGTTTCACATTATGGTCATTATTTGAAATCAGATTGATTAAATTCCTCCATCTCTGTCCTCCAAATGATTGACTGCAGTGTGAAAGTTTCAGAACTCACAAGAGAAACAATATTGCAGAGAGGAGCTTCTAGCAGATGTCACTTCAAGAAGAGTCACCAATCTCAATAACAATATGAAATAAATTATTTCGTGATCCATCCAAATGCACAACACATTGAGTAAAAAGACATTATCTAGTACAAGAATCAACACTCACTGTGAAATAAGTACAATAGTAAGACTAACTTCAATTTCTCTTATTTTAATAAAAAATTTCAATTTTTCTGTAGAAAATTGAAATTTTAAGACTTTAATATAAACAGGTGAATGGGAGATGAAAGCAACAAAAAATTCCACAGAATTGTTTAAAATCACCTATTTTTCAAGGGTTATTTGGTTTTTGTCACTGTGCTTACCTTAGCATCACTGTTAACTCTCACCTAAGTATCCCACTTTTTTTCTCTGTACAGCTCTGTGCCAATCCAGCCATTCATTCTTGGCTGGCTGGGATCATGTTTTCCAATGTGTAATTTCTGTTCCTTTCTTTTTCTCTGGTACCTTCATTCTAGGTGACTTTTGTTAAGAAGTAGTTATAATTAATATGACACCACAGCTAACACATTGACCCATTGCTTTCTCTCTAGTTATTTCTTCGTCTCTGGGATGCTTAATTGTTGGCTTTTGGGTTTTCTTTATGGCTGTTGGTTTGTTTTTTTTAAGGCACAACATGGTTAGGAGAAATACCATAACAGCTTTCACTACGAACACAAACTGTTAGCACAAGTGTTTTGCACTTTGGTAAGCCTTCTGTTTCAAATAATTTCCCAGAAAAACCAAAGGATCATGGAGATGATGAATCAGGCTATGCAGAATAAGTTTTTATGATGAGCAGAGTTGAAAAGTGTCAGGTGTACGTGCTGAACAGGGGCAATTTAGCTTTAGAGTGCTTGAAGCTTATTTCCATGTCTAACCTTCATTATTAACCAGAAAAGGAAAAACTATCAGTACTAAAGTCATCAGGACTTTTGCATGTGTAACTGCTGATACCCAGAAAAATAAAAAGAACTCTTTAAATTTTGTTGTTTTGAAAATAGTTAGAGGGAAAATTCAAGTGTAGATCATATAAGTGCATTACATGGCAGCATAGATGTGGAAAAAACTTGTTGGAACTATTCATTGATTAAACTTTTGTTAGTGCATTCAGGGTTAGTTTTACTTATTTTCATATTTTAAATAACACTAATGGGCACATACAGACACACACTGTACCTATAAATGTATGTATATGTGTATAAAATGGATTGGCAGTTGTCTGGAGCAACAGACTGCCACAGGCATAAAGATATGCATAACTCCTGCCAGAGTACTGGAAGCCAAAGTCTGGCCGCTGCTGCCAGAGTCAGAGGCAAAGCAGGGACATGTGGGAAGGTGCCTGCTGCTGCAGGACTGTCTGGCTACAGCCAAGTAGCCAGTACATTCTGACTTCCCTCAACTTGCATCTGGTCTCCTGTGTTACACCCCTCCTGTAGCAGAAGGCTAAGCCAGGGACCTCAGTAAAGCCTGGTGTGCTCCTTGGCACAGCTCCATATGTCCTCTTAAGGATCTGTTCCTTAGAACAGATCTGTTCCATCAGAATCTGTTACCTCAGTGCCTGTAGCTCCTGGATTGCATTGCAGATTCAGCTGGACTGTCATGGCTCTAAAATCCCTCTACAATTTTATTTCTCTGGTGAGCTCTGATGCTTTCAAATTATAGTCAGTCATTTGGAGCACACAGATGGAAGGAAATTTAACCAAATTTATCTTCAGGAATAGAGTCCATAAAGGCACTCTCCATTAGGAAAGAAGTTTCAGAGTTTCAAGCTCTAATTTTGTAATAAGTGGGACCACAATCTAGCAAAAAGCCATTACAAATAACATTTTAGGTCTCTCCATCCTTCCTGCCTCTCTTCTTCCTTAGGCACAGTTTGCCCAGCCACAGTCCAAACAAGAAGCTTTATTTGAAGGAGATGAAAAACACAACTTGCTTACATTTCTGAGAAGTCTTGCGTCATCACTGAATTCCAATTATCCCAACATATATTTTGGTATAAAAGGCAAATGATGGCCAGTGACAAAACTGATTTTATTTTATGGATAAGCCATCCCCAAAATCAAAACATGGAACAGGAGAAACATCTGTGTTTTATTCCTATTAAAAATCCCTCTATTTAACATGTAAGCCCTGTTTGATGAAGCATGTCCCATAAGAATTGTTTGGGAATTATATTTTAGGTGTTTTACTTCTTGGAAATAACTTTTCTAAATGAGCAGAAAAAATTCAAATCACGTAACATCTTAGCTTCACAGGTAGACTTGCTTTCCCACGCTTGATAGATTTCCAAGACTTCTGCTATAATGTTGTGTTATGCAGTTTCCCTTGGCATCCTTTCTTCTTCAGAGTAAAACCTTGTCCTTTCAGCAAAAGCCACCTGCTGCTATGGTGTGGAGGAAGCCTTGGGAGAGCCTGGCTACTGTAGTGCTCTACAGGACACTTGCCCTTTTCTTGAAGATGCAAAGCAAGACAGGGAATGAAGAAGAAGCAGACAGATAGAAGAGTTGAGTTAAAAAGCTTGACAGAAAGCACTGCAGGTGCTGCCATGGGTTTTAGAAGAGTGTTTTCTTATCCTGTGGTATGTTTCAAACTGCACTAGCAGTTGCATTGACTGTGGCATTGTTGTGTTCAATACAAGCAGCATGAAGAAAACAAACAGGAAACAGGACTTAAAGGATGTTACTGGGAAGGGTGAACAGAGGTTATGCCCAAGGCCAGGAAAGTCAGGGTGAGGATTACATCTGGACTGTCTGGAATTAGGGGCCATGAGGTATACAGGGGAGGTGTAGTACTGCAGCTTGGGTGTCAGTGCCACATTTAGACTAATCATGCAGCCCCTAGAAAAATAGGGCTAGCCTTCCTAAAGGGAAGGGAGGAGCTGCTAAGAGGAAAAGTAAGAAAAATTAAGATTTTCCATCTAGGTAGTGTTGGAAGCAAGTGAATACCTCAGAGAAAGATGGGGCAGCTCACAGAAACAATCAAATCTTTACATACTTATAGGCTTTATACCCAGAATAAAAAGAGTTTTTAAGGTTTGGTTTGGCCAGGTGCTCTTAGATTTTCTATCAAAGAGCAGTTCCTTACTTTTCTTCCCTTTGTTCTCTGTTCTCCCTATAGCCTGGTGGTTTGCTGTCCCTTTAGGCACTGGCTAAGCCTCAAAGGCAGTCAATCTCATACAAAAAAAAATGTAAATGAAAAGAACAACAGAAAAAGGCCAAAGGCTTTTAAATGAATTATTCTTCATGATGTTTTTCTGTCATGTATAATAAAGTCAGCTGTGTTCCTTGTCACCTGGATGCATTCTACGGAAATGCAAATTGTCACTACAAATAGAATAACTGGGCAAGAAAATAGTCTTCTCAGCCCTCTTCCACTTGATATGCTTCATTCAGTTATTTCTTGATGTGTTCACTTTCAGGCAGGTATATAAAAATTCACCTTGCTCATCCCAGTATGATATAAAGAATTGGGATGACATGGGAGAACCACTAGGAAACTGTGCTTCTAAAATATTATCAGGTACTTTATGTTAGCTGGTGGATTTTATAAGAAGCTGAGGGATGGCATTTGTTGGGCTGGGACACAGAGCAGGCTTGGCCCCCCCAGGTAAGACAATACATTTAGGTCCAATTTCCCACTCTGGTCCGTCCCAGTGTGGAATTCTGAGCAAGGCACTGCTTTTCATGAGCACTGTTTTCATAATCCCTGCTTTAGGGAGCAAACACAAGTTGAGAGATAAGCTACTTTCAACCACATACAGAACTTAGATCTGTGAGTCCTCAGACCTATTGGAGCCCTCTTGACATTGCAACAGCACAAAATATTAAATCACATAGAGCATTGCACCTATTGGACAAAGTTGTGGGTTTATGAACTTGTATTGAACTTGTTTTCTCATCCAGCTGAGAAGCTGGATTCTTGAAGTTCTTTCTGTTCTTCAGATGAAAACTTTTGTCCTGGGTGTGCTTACTCTGCATTCTGCTATGATCATTTTTTCTATTTTCTGAGGCATTTCTGAAGTTCTCTGAAGTTTGTACTAGCCCAAGTCATTGAATACAATTGTGCTTGCTCAGTGTCCATAACCACAGCACAGCAGAAGAGGACACCTGGATACAGACATCATCTAGGGGAGCCCACAATCAGTATGGGTCATCAAGGTAGGCAATGACCCCCACTCACCTCTTCTCTGGGAAAGAGAAGACAAACTGTCTGACAGCATCCACTTCAAAATGGGTTGCTGATGTCAAAGGGTGGATGCCAAAACCAGACCCTTTAGAAACTTACCTGCCTAGAAACTTACCCCTCAAGAAGCCATGAGAATGTTTTTTTGAGGAGTCTTCTTCTGTGCTCTCTTTTTTATTTCAAATGCTCTCATATACTACTCAGCCTCAAATAAAGCATGAGTGGTCTTGCAAAGGTTAGCAAGATCACTGTTTCATAGCACAGCCCCTTTACACTACTTTTACCATTCCAGACTTAATCTCTTGTAAACTCAAGAAACCCAGAAACCCTCAAGGAACAGTGGAAAAATGCCTGAAGATCCAAATGCTTGTGAGTCACTTGAGTGAATTGCTGGATTGACTCTCAGGAGGGAGCCCTGACATTTTCCACAAATCAGGTGTGAAAATGAGGAGAGGTGTGTGAAAAGCAGAGGCCAAGGACTCTATTATTTAGCATGAAATATATTAAGCTAATAGCAGTAACTGTGTTTCCTCTGTATGGTTTCCTTCTCCAATCTGCACCATACAAAACACAGAAGCTAATAAAGTCATCCCTGCCCTGCTTTAACCCTTTATTTAATGCTCAGGGGAAGAGCAGTTAGGGTACAGACTGTCTAGACCCTCTGCCAAGCTACAAGGATAATTCAAGTCAGAGCCACTGAAGAATCATCTTAGACATAAGCAAGGAGCTATAGACCACACCATTTTTCATTAGCCGTACAAGGAAGCCACTGTACTGGAATTTATAAGCTACAAAAATAGCTATTTTCTGGAACTTAATGGCATTGAGATATGGAACGTGTACAAACAAGACTGATAGTTTTAAGCATAATAACATTGGACAAATTAGAGGATTACAGATCATGAAATCTTTAGGTAAATTTTGGTTTATGTGAGAAACCAAATAAGCTTTTGATGTCATAGGCTATGATGAAATCAAACATGAGAGAAAAAAATGAATATGTATAAATGTGGAAGACAAAATAAAGATAAAAATGCAGAAAAAAATCAGAATTTGTTTGATAGCATATTTGAATGGCTAATTATCCTGACAATCAAATTTTATTTCCATTATTTTAACTTTCATCTCACTGATGTCAACTTTCAGTCATAAACTGTTGAGTTTTGCTATTAGATAAAATACAGTTTGGATTTGGTTTGGTTTTTTTTTTCTGGTAGTTTTGAATAACAGTATTGCATGAAAGCCGCTGTTAGAGAATTACCTGAGATGCAGACTTCTCTGACAGAGATATTATTAAATGCAAGGATCTTCATTTTAAGCTTGACATAAAAGATTCTGTAAACTGTCAGGGAAGACAACTAATAACTCTGAAAGGTCCTTCAGAAGGGCAGCAGTGATGAAATCAAACCCTGTGGAAACCTTGTTAAGAAGAACAAGCTCCTGCGGATCTAGAAAGGGGATTAATTATGCTTCAGACCTGATCAGTGTTCCTGCTGCACATCCTCCTCAGCAGAAGCCAATGCCCTGGATGCAGCCGGGGACAGCAGACTCACTGGCTAGCTGCCAAGCTGAAGTTCCTCAAGCTCCTGTGATATGGACACTGTCCCTGTGCTTTGTCTGTGTGGATGTCAAGGGATAGCCTAAGATCTAGAAGACCTCAGGCAAGAATCAGAGCTGGAGACAGTCCAGTAGGAGACCAGAAAGGAGATATTTGATGGTTCTTCATCTTTGAAAGTATTTAAAATATGAAGACTTTGCAGTCTCAGATACAACAAAAAGGTCATTGATGCCATCGACAGTTCACCACGACTTGTGGTTTTGTTTCTGTTTCAATTTCCTAGACACAGTCTTTCTTCCGCAAAGCTTAAAAAAAAGGCATTTCCCAGGGGAAGTGAAAGGAGAAGAAAAAAAGTTGATATTCCATATCTATCATCATTTGTCAGTTATTCATGCCAAGATGAACAGGTTAATCCTCACAAAGCCAATGGCACCTGATGGGAGAGGATTGGAGGTGGATCATCTCTCACAGGCTCAGGCTGGGCTCCAGAGCCAGCACTCTAGGACTACTTAGGACTAGCAGGGCTATCACTGTACCTCAGAGAGCAACATTAATCACATTTTACATCCTTTTGGGTGTGTAAGCAATCTTTGTCCATCCCTCAGGGTCTCTCTGTTCCCAGGTTATTACTCCCTGACTCCCTGCAGCAGAATTACAGCAGCTTTTGATTTTTTCCTGGAGGAGGTGACATGAACCTAACCGACTCAAATTCCCCTATTATTTAGGCTACTCATTTCTCACTTATAGTAGGCAAAAAAATTTATATCCTGAATTAATTAATCTATGTAAAAACTATATCAAGCAATAAACAGACCTGAAGTGATAGACTAAGGAGATATCCTGTATACTCCTGTGTATCCTCTGCTTCCACCATCTATTCAAATGGAAAATATCTTTTCCTTCCAGCAAGACTAACAGTGAATAGTAATAGTTCCAACTGAACGGGGACCAATATTTTTCTATAATGGATCATAAAGAAGATATGGATTGAATTTCCAACTAGAATGTGACTCATCCTTCATTTTTGTCAAAAGATCTGTGCAGCAGAAAATGTATTTGCCTAATTTATTTTAAATCCATGATTAACAGCAAGTCTGAGGCATGATGACAAATAGAGTTTCAAATGCCTAACAACTACATTCCTGGAAAAAGCCATTTATGTGCAGGACCAGTGGTGCAGCTGTCTGACTCTGAGTCACTTACATGCAAATGGCACTTGTGCTTCAAAGCCTGAACCTCCATTTGGCATTTGCTGCTCCATAAAGTAGTTCAGCATACCTTAGATAGCTGCTTTCAAGGTATAACAAGTATGATTCCTCAGACCATTAACATATTGTGGACTTGGAAGAGTACTATTTTAAGTCTTCTCAAGGCTTACATAAGACTTACTTATGTTTTAGTTAAGTTTAAACTCAGTTTACTAGTTAAGCTTAGTTTAACAGACAGTTAGTCCCTATTCTTCTACACAGAGAAATTTTTATTATTTCCTTTCCATCTTCTCACTCTGAATCTCAATTCCAATAGCCAAGCAATATTAAAAGACATTCTGAAGTATTCAGTGATAAATCTACGTAGCAGATTTAGGATGTAGGAAATATGTGGTATTTCTCTAATTTTGTGTGCTTAATATTGGATACTGCAGAGGGAAAAGCTGTATGGCTCAGAAAGTAAAGTCATGAAGCCTTAATGCTTTTAATCTTGTTAAAATAATTAATTTGTGCCAAAGTGGTTTTAATACTGTCATGGTTCAGGAATAGTACTCCCCAATTCAGTGCCTCCACTAAGACTCTTCCAAACCAGAGGCTGCTCACGTGTTCCCTCCTCCTTCCTGCCCTTCCCGCTCTGGCAGGATGGAGTTGAGAATTGGAGGCACAAAAGGTGAAAATCATGACAAAAACAATTTATTTGAAACAGCAGTGAGACAAGAAAATGAACAGTAACAGCAAAAATATTAATAACAAAAGGTATAAAGCAAAAAAACAATTTATGGAAAGCCAAATACTGACTGGCCCTTCCACATGGTGCTTTCTCCCCTCAGTCCTGCCACTGGAACTGAGGAGAGGTTGTATCAAATAACACCTGGCCCTTAGCCACGTCTGCTCAGAACAGGTTAGACTAATATGTCTTGTAAGTAAAATGACAAATTCCTCAAGGGTGTGAAAACTAAATTCACAGTGAAGATTTCTGTTATAGTTTTTTTATGCCTGTGTTGTTTCCTAGGTTTGTAAATGAGAGCAGAAGATATCCAAAATTTTCAAAACTAAAACTACAAAAAAGAAAAGAAAACCCTCACGTGCTTAGAAAATGATTATTGAATGGTTAATCAGGTTATGAACTGATTCCTACCAGTAAAAGCAGCAAAGCTATAAAATCTGACTACAGTTAGGATCAGGGTTGAGGATTCACTGTGCTACAGTGAAGATAGTTGAAACTGAATCATTATGATGCCAAATATTTTGGAAAATAAAATGTAATTGAAATTTCACTACCCTTAAACTAAGCCAAACTAAGACTAACTTCTGTGCTCTTTTAAGGCCAACTGTTTTTTAGATGCTGTTTTAGATTGCTCAGGGTAGAGGATTTTTTGACTGGTGTCAACTTGATACTTGCACAACTAACAAGAAATATTTACAATTTAGAAAGACAGTACATAATTTATAGTAGCCCTTGTAAGTTATATCATATCATATCATATCTTACATTTATTCCGTAAATTCTCCTGATCTTCTAAGTATCCTAAACCAAGGTTTCTAAGCTTCATCTTAGCTTATGATAATTATGACTCACTCATCTGATGAATACTTTTCCACTAATTTGCCTACTTGCTTTTAGTGTTGAGCTAAGGCTCCAAGCAATAATTAGTTGTGAGGCAACACAAGCACCCTCCACAAAACAAACAAACAACCCCTGCCCCCCAAAAATCCCCAGACAAAAATAAGGAAGAAAAAGAGTACATAACTTAAAAACACAGGTAAAAGCTACAGGCCACTGACAACAAGGATATAGGTGTGAAGACTGATGCAATGAAAAGATAGGAGAGAAGGTCTACTGTGCAATATTCACTTGTGTGAAAACTTAGAGAAGTTATGAAATAACTTCTTTTTTTCAAAATTAATTCAATAAACATGGACAACATGATTTCAATCAGCTGTGTTTCTATGTGAATATATGATATATGTAATTGTAGGAAAGCAGAAAATAAAAAGCAGAAAGCCTAGGAATCAAAGAAAGCAGCAGAGTTACAGTGAGATTGAATCCTACAAGAAATGACAGTGACAACAGAAATGTATTATTTCATTTTGCTTTCTACTTTAGAGAAAACACAAAAAATATGTTCAAAGAAATCTTTTGTAGAGATATGACATCTAGTAATACTGTATGTATTAATTAACACTTTGATGTATGACAATGGATACACTGTATGAGGAAAGAAGTTATAGTTCCTTTATTTTAATATTCACATTAGATAAAATTATGAAGACTATATAAAAATAAAAGCATGTTCTGCAAAGATGACAAAGATTTCTTATCAGTAGGTCACATAAATTATGATGAAAATTATAGTTGAAGATGATAAATTAAAGAATTAGCAATGTGGCAGATACCACCACTTCTGGTTAAATTGAAGAATGTGAGCATGAGCCCTCCTAAGAATGTGAGAACAACCATTTTTATTCATTCATACTTTTTTTCATCTTATTAAATAAGATTGTAGAAAATCATTATGTTTATAACTTCTCCTGTGTTAATTAAGATAGACTACAGAGAATTCAATATAGTTCAACATTTCTCTTCTAAAGTGATGCATTTCTGTTTAATTTCTATCATAACTTACCATGAGAATATCCTGTCACCTTTCTATTTTTAGTAAAGATGAAGTTGTCTTTTTCACCTTTTGGCATTTACACAGAATCACAGAATGGTGGAGGCTGGGAGGAACTTCTGGAGGTAATTTTATCCAAATCCCTCACATCTCAGACAGGGCCATCTAGAGCCATTTGCCCAGGACCATGCCCAGATAGCTTGTTAATATCTGACTCCAAGGATGGAGACTCCACAACCTCCTGGACAACCTCTGCCAGGATTTCATTGTCCTCACAGTGAAAAAGCCTGTCCTGATGTTTCAGTCTGTGCCTATTGACTCTTGTCCTGTGGAGGGCACAATTTGAAATAGCCTGGTTCCATCTTCTTTACACCTTCCCCTCACATGATGGTAAGATCCCCCTGAGCCTTCTCTTCTGGTTGGAGTTTTTTTGATTGGAAGGATGATGCAGTCCCTTAAACATTTTAGTGGCCTTTTGGTGGACTCTCACCAGTAACTCCTTTTCTCCTCTTTTCTAAGGAACCTGGAGATGAGGATTTCCATGTGCCATGTGTCACTGACTCTTTTGCTGCCTTAATATTGGATTATCCAGCTGCTCACTTACTTCCCCTCCTCAGGAGCATAGGAAAGAGAAATAGGATTAAAATTTGTGAGTGAAAATAACATCAGAAATGATGCTTATCAGCCACTGTCAGGAGGAAAACAGGCTCAACATGGAGAAAACATTCAAATTGCTTAACAATTGAAATAGGTTTGGGTAGTGAGAAACAAAAAGTCAAACATTTAGACAACAGATTTCCTCTCTTCCTCTGCCTATCCATTGTTTTATGTCTTTCTTTAATGTGTTTTCCCAGAGGCACCACTGGCTTGGCTGATGGTCTCAGCTTTGCTGAGGTGGGTGTGTTGGTGGCTGTCACAGCTGTGTCCTGCATGGGGCTGCTGCGACCTCGTTCCTCAGAGGCCACCCTGCTTTGAGCACTTCAGCCAGACCTGCAGTGCACCTGCCATGGTACCTTGTGCATGTCTTGCCTCTCTGTCTATGTTGTCACCTCAGCTTTTCTGTCCTCATGCCTGGGGTGTAACAGGGATATCTACTGCTGAGTTCCAGAGGTTGGGGCACCCAGACAGAGACAGAAAGTTTTCTCTGCACACTTTCCGTCTGCCATTCCCAGCAACTGAAGAGTAGTTTTTAAATATTTTTTTGGGTCTCGGTCATTTATAGGAGCTTAGCCCTTACCAAGAAATTACAAATTACACCTTCTAATGAGCTTCGGTCCACTCAGACCGAGGGAGCTCTCCTTTTCATTCTAATAGGGATTTTCCCAAGTACAGCCTCAAGATATGACCCTGCACTTCTGTTCTTCGTTAAAAATTCCCAGTGGAATTTCTTTATATAATTAACTCTGGCAAAGGATTTTTGATCCCTCTTTTCTAAACTGAGAGGAGATCTTGAGAAATGGCTTTCTTTTACTTACCCATTTCAGCTGAAAATAGTGCAGAATTGGATGACTCAGTGTAGTATTAAACACCATTGATTTTCTTTGCTTCATTTTTTCATTTGTTGCATTTAAAAAATAATAAGTGAAACAGAACCAATCAGAAAACTCCATCCCTTCCTGAACCTGATGGACAAAGGATTGGACAAAAAAGTGAAAATGCAACCAGAATTACTTGAAATGTCATGGACTTAAAAATAAAAAACACTGGGATAATTCCCACTCTGGATAAAAAGTCAAAGCAAACTAGCTTTTCAGTGGATCCCACTGTGATAGTTTGACTGCTCTCTGTAGGAGTGAAAAGTACAGGAAAGAACTATTTCACATCAGCTCTGCTATGTATAATCTTCTTTTTCTTTTTTTTTTTTTTTTCATTCTTCTTCCTTTGATTGTTTCTACAGCACCAAGGGTAAGAGTCATGACTCAGAAACCCTGAAATTCTAAGTGTTGGAGAGTTCTTCCTGTTGAATGAGCACAATAACTAAAGAGCTCACAGTATGGAAGTGGAGCATAAGACCCAGAAGTACATGGTGATAAAAGTGGACTACGGTCTAGGGCACTGCGGCATCAAAGAGGCAAATCAAGGGCCCTGAATTAGATGCCTGTAGCCTTGTGATTAAAGCAGGCTTATAGAGCACAGCAAGCATGGAACTTAATCTCTTCATTGGTTGGGGAAATTTAACCCAGGTCTCCCACCTGCTGAGAAAACATTTTAATTTTTTTTTCCTATGCTCAGTTCTGTAAGGGAAGTGTTCCAGTCTTCCAGATGCATAGAGGCATCTGCATGATGCCTTGAGAGATGTCAAAAGTCCAGGGATAGGAGAGGAAAAGGAGGTCTCTTTTCCGTGAAGATTTTTTTTAGTTTTTTTCCTAATTCTAAGCAGTTGCCTGCTTAATGTTGGAATTTAAAGGGTTTTTTTGCTATGACACACCTACCTTTTCCGTCACTTTGCATTGAGTTCTGTGTCTCCAGTATTTGCATGGGTAACCTGAAGGGAGAGGGTAAAGGTGAGAGAAGGAAGAAAAAGGCAAGCAGGAATTTAAAAACTATCTGATGCAACTCTGATCATCTGTGTATGTCTGTCTTTGTCACTAAATCTAGTTCTTACCCCTATTCTTTCAAAACTGAAAGAGATCAGCCTTATGATTAAAAACCATCCAAAGAAAGGGATCTAATGCTCCCTGGGAGTCTGCCAGCACTGCATAGGCTGTACTCTGTTCACAAGGGAGGGCTTGCTTATCTCCCTCTTGTTGGCTCTGTCCCACGTTTCCTAAGAAGTTCACCACAAAGAGAACAGGGAACAAAATGAGTGATGTCCAGAAAATGCAGGAATTTGTTCCATAATCATACTGTTCTTTTATCCAGTTACAGTTTAATGTGAAATGCACGCACAAAGTCCATTTTCAGGAAGCAGAGTTTGGGCTATATTTCAGTCACAATCTCAAAAACATTGCTCTCCCTTTTCACGTACAGCTTTATATTTCATCACTTTGTCCTGAAATCACTGCTAAACACAATATTTAGGGTCATCCAATCTGCTATTCTATCTCATGTACTTTGCCAGCTTTTTTACATTCACCACTGCCTAAATGTAGGGTTTTTTTCCTTAGAAGGAAATGAAAATTTACGCACACACGCCCCTCGTCTTCCATCTGCCTTTCCCTTGTAATTAACTTTTTTGCTTGGCCACTTTCCTGGGAAATGTAAGATGTATTTAAAGCAACTCTGAAATCTTGAGAGAAATCCTCTAAGTGTAGCTTCACAGCCCAAAGGGGTGATGCTGCCACCTCCTCCAGGGACTGGTGATGGACAGAGCTGTGTCTGTGTACTGGGTTAGTGTAGCAGCAGTTGACATGGGTGTTTGCTCTGAGAAGCTGCTAGAAGCTTTCCCTGTGTCCAGCAGAGCCAATGCCAGCCAGCTTCAAGATGGACCTACTGATGGCTAAGGCTCAGCCCATCAGCAGCATTGGTAGCGCCTCTGGGATAACAAAATTAAGAATGGAGAAAAAAAGCCCTGCTCAATAGCAGCCAGAGAATATATGGGTGAGAATGTACAAGAGAAACAGAGTCCTGCAGACACTAAGGTCAGTGAAAAGGGAGGGGTAGAAGATGTTTCAGGCACTGGAGCAGAGATTCCCCTGCAGCCCAAGGTGAGGTAGACTGTCCCTCTGCAGCCCATAGAGGTCCACTGTAGAACAAATAGCCACTGACAGCCCATGGAAGACCTCACACTGGAACATGTGGATGCCCAGAGAAGACTGTGACCCAGTGGGAAGCCTGTGGAGCAGGCTTCTGGCTGGACCTCTGGATCTCTGGAGAGTGGTGCCTGTGGTGAAGCAGGTGTTCCAGCAGGACTCATAACCCCACTGGGGAAATCACAATGGAGCAGCCTGTTTCCAAAGGACTGCACACCATGTAAGGGACACATCCTGGAGCAGTTTGTGGAGAACTGTGCTCTATGGGAAGGACACACATTGGAGAAAATCACCAACAACTGGCTTCTGTGGCAGGGACCCAGCTCTGGAGCAGGTGAAAAGTGTCAGGAGTTCCCTGTCTGAGGAGAGAGTGGCTCAGAAAATATGGGATGAAGTGACCACCATCCCCATTGCTATTACTCTGTGCTGCTGAGCAGGGAGGAGACAGAAAACTTAGAAGTTAAATTGAGCCCAGGAAGGAGTGAGGGGTTGGGGCAAGGTGTTTTTGTAATTTGGTTTTATTTCTCACTGCCCTGCTCTGATGTGTTTGATAAAAAAATTAAACCAAGTCCCCCAAGTCAAGACTGTTTTACCCACCCATGGCAGCAATTGGTGAGTGATCTCTCACTGTCCTTGTATAAAACACGAGCCTTTTGTTATATTTCCTCTCCCCCATCCCCCTGAGGAGGAGTGTGGGCACATGGCATCCAGCCAAGATCAACACACCACAGCCTATCAGAGACAGCCCTAAGCTGATAAATTTTTTGATGATTCTGAGGACTGAAGGTTTTGATTTAAGCATATAGATCTCACTAAAGTTCTAACTAAAGCATCTTTATCTTTTGAGATCTGGAACAGAGGACACTAAATACACAAACCATGTAGTTGACTTTTGCCTTGGGAGTAAGAGCAGAGAAAAACATAAGAAAAAGGAAGCTTGAAATAATGCCAGCTACCTGCTTTGAACATTAAGATAAAGGAAATGCAAGCATCACTTTTTGAGCTTTTATATTTTATTTAAAAGCTTCATTTTATTATCTCTTTTAAACTATTGGAGTAAAAATAATAAAAGTAGGAGTAAAAAAAAGGGTAAAAAATTAAATTTATATGAATGCTCTGAGTCTAAATCAGAAATGCCTGTTAACTGCTATCTATAGCTTGTAGAGTTAGTATGTTTAAAAGATGGCTAAATGTACAACAGCAATGAATTAAATATGCTTGTAGGGATATAAATACAGATGCATTTGTCAGGATTTGCACTTTTTTAACAATTAACCTGTTACTTCAATTACTTTTGATTGGTGCCTGTTTAGATACAGGACAAGACTCTTTGTTAAAATGTTATATTACTGTCAGCCACTATCATTAAGGAGATCTGAATGGAGAAAGAGTCATGCAATACTATAAAGGAAAAGTTATAATGTAATGAGTAATAATGTAATAAAGTAAAAAATAAAAATAAAAGTAAAAAAAAATGTAATAAAGTAAGAATGTAATAAAATTAATACTGTATATGGAAAGTCAGTATAAGCAGTTCAGCTTCCCAGCAGCTGAGAACCAACAGGTTCATTAAGCCTCTGGGTTTTAAGCTCCCTGTTTCTGTGAAGGACACACAATAATCACCAAACATATATTTCAGTCATGCCTCAGCCAAGGCTGACAAGTAAGGCTCAAGTGAACTCATTCACTTCACAAAGTTGCTTTCTGGACCCTCCCAGAGAGCATCCTCCCAGCGCACTTGCAGTAGTGATCAAAGGGCAATCCTTCTAGGTACAAACCATTTAGACAGCACATAGCTAGAAGAAATAAAGATCTGGGGAAAGTCAGCATACTGCCATAGTGAACAGATGTTCAATAAAAAACGCCAGTCACACCAAAATAAAATCAGGGCCAAAGAAGGAAACAAGGATAAAGGTAATAGAGTAGAAAATAATACCACAGTTATAATAGTGTCTTTGTACTCAGGTGGAATATTGTGTCCATTTCTGGGCTATAATAGCATGACAGGTTCATGGGCAAGAAAATGAAATGCTGAGAAAAGGATTGTGTAAGAAGTAAGTAATTTTAGAAAAGAGTCATTTTAGGTAAGAGTTAAATTACATGGGTACTTTGCAAGTAGGACTGAACAGCTTGTTTTTCTTTACCCTACCTAAAGAACAGCTCTGGAATTTTCTGCATTGTCGGAAGGCTGTACACTGAGAGGTAATACTTGCTTTCACACAAAGCATAAATTAACTCCTTGTTGAAAAATGGCATCATGCCTGCCCAAGATGTTTATAAGCCTCAAAGAACATGATATGGCTAATGAGAAACACCATTGCTGCTGAACATAGTTTCACCAAAAAAAACCCTAATAAACCCCTTCACTTCATGCTCCAGCAAAGAAAACAGAGACTAACAAGCAGAAGCCTGAGGGAAATTCCCTTAACCAAGTATGGACAGAGACTAGAATTCAATTTTTACAACTCTGAGGAAGAGTTCACTAACGTGTATAGAGCAGTGCTCTAAGTTCCTACATAAAGATGACTTGCATTGTAAAGGTCTTCCTTTTTAAATGAAGTACATAAGTAGATAGTCAGCCTTCAAGATATCAGAATACCCTTTAAACTCCTAGACTAATGCACAATTAGGGTGCAGCAGGGCTTGAGCAATGGCCTTACCCTACCAACAAGATGGAAAAAGCTCTGGTGCTGCAACAAGGAAATTGTGTTCTCATCATTTCCTTTTGCATTACCAGTGTTTGCACTGACTTCAGGTCAATAGTATTTGCAGAACTTCATTTATCTAAAAGGGATTTAGAAAAAGCTGTGGTTGTTGGAGGTTTTTTTAATATTGCTGTCATGTTTTGTCAGATTTGGTAAGTCTCAGCTAGGGGAATTAACCAGGCAATTTGACATAAGGAAGTAAGCGGAACTAGACATGCCTAAAACTTGTCTCCGAAAAGTTGCCAAGCCAGCATTGCAAATGCAAATGTTCTTTTTTTCCAAATGCTCAATGGCTGCAAAAAGCATAAAAGAAATTGATATCTGGTGGATAAAAGACACATTTCTTAAAAAAAAAAAAGCACATTATCTCTGTATTTTTGTTTTTTTTGGTTTCTCAATTGTATCCTTACAATGTCATGTGTTGGGAATTTTTAATTATGATTAGTTTGAAATAAAACGGCCAAGTTGCTTTTCTGAGCACATAAAAACTTACAAACTCTTTAGCAACAACAGCTTAAGCTTAAAACTGAAGTGATTTTAGAGATGTAACACATGTTCTGTTCTATGTTTCGAAAAGAAATTTTCAGTACAAAGTAATATTCCACATTCCAGAGATCAAAACTCTTCAAGACATTTTTTAAGCTAGAAATTTCATTGCTAGGGAGTGCAATCTCTTCATTGTTCATTGCTCTTTGAAATTCTGAGCAAAATAATTCCTAAAAGATCACAGAATTATAGAATGGTTTGTGTTAGAAGGGACCATAAATGGTCATCTTGTCCAGCCAAGCAAAAATATTACCCCTTCATACAGTCCTAGAGTAATACTTGATGACACCTCTGACTTCATTCTCACAGGAATGCTTATTGTCTCCAGGGCAATGCGCTGGGTAGTCCCAAAGTCACATATTTAAATAAGTCTATGGCAGGATTTGCTTGCCCATCAGAATGCTTCTTTCTACATACAGACTCATTTACTACTGTGGAGACAAGGATTCTGTATGTATTCCCATGGTTTTGCAGTGAACTTCTCAACAGTTTTCTGCTGAAAAAAAGGCAATAAGCAACTCTTACACAAAAAACCCCATCTTTTTAAAAGAATAGGTCTTTGGAGTAACTTAAAATTAAAAATTAGCATGCTAAAAGTACTGATGCTTTCTCTTTTATTTCTTCTGCTCTCCTCTGCTCAGTTTTTATTATCTTTGCAAACTGTGTTAGTTATGAAATTGTCACTTTTGAAACCTTAGGGGTTTCTTTTGCTATCTAAAATTTTTATGACTCAATAACTCCTTGAACTTCCTTTCTAGTTACCTTCAAAGATTTTTTACTGGGATTGGACTGAATATAAAGTTTGGAACATGCCAGTATTTTCTTTGTTTCTACATGAAGGATGTGATTCTAAAGCAATTCAATTTGTTGTCATTTGCTGGTTACATGCTTTTCTCTGTTGTAACTTTTCTCAATTCTCTGTGTGCTTGCAAAAGGAAGTGTGTACTTGTTTTATTGTCACCCTATGTTTGGATTTTTTTTTTTTCCTTTTCACCTATTAAAGATAGATTTGCCAAATCGATTTTCTTCAATGTTTTCTCAGCATGTGAATGAGAATAAAATTTTAAGTTTCTTTTCTTATTAACATCTTCTTTTCTCTCCCAATGAGTGTGCTTCAGTCTCAAAAACTAAGCTCCTGTATTTCCATTTGATGTGTACTTCATTCCATATGCTTGTTTCAGAATAAGACAAAAGTTCCCTACAACAGTATAAATCACATAAAGCCCTCCATTGCTTGCTGAAGGGAAATTATTAGACCTCAATTTTCTGTATGTCAGGCTCCTAAGACTTTTATTTGTTCTTTGAAAGGGTATGGTAAACCAGAAATTTCTCTAGAAGCTTTATAAATAGCAGGTGCATACTTTAAATGATCCATTTATCTTTCAATAAGAATATAAGGCTATGCAGAGTGTCTCCTCTGAGTTGGCCACGGATTTTTCTTAGTTATGTTTATGATTTTTTATGATTAGTAATGATATGAGGCTGATTTCTCCCACTTTCCTTGAAAGTGGGAAACATATTTTTTTCTCTTCATAGTTCCTCTCATTTAATGTTATAATTTTAATAATTGAGTGAATGTATTCACTTTTATAGCTAATCAGATTTTTACATCAGTAAGGTTGTACAGTGAAGTGTATGCTAGGAACATGGAAAGATAGAAATTGAAGTTGGTTGGACTAAATTTTTCTTTCAATCCCACACCCTGCTTCTCACAGCACACAGATTTTAAGGAATCTTCCTTAAGGAACTGAAGTGGAAGAATGCTCATAGCGGACAGCTATAAAAAACCTTGCCCACAGTAAGAAGTCTGTCTTCATTAGTGAATGTTAGTCTGTAACTTGAGACACAATGATTCTATAAATTACTATATTTATTGCAGAAGGGGTGGCAAAGACATTTGGGGCCACTCTGCAATCTGAGAGACATCTAAACCATCACAGAAATGAGTATGTTCCCCTTACATATGTACTTAAATGGTGCCAACACTGAGCTAAACAACAACAATTAAAGCTCAGTTGCAATGAGTTCACCTACTAAATTTTTGCAATTTACCCCATTTAAGGTTATATTGGTTGACTTTCAGCTTCATTGAAGGCTTGTTTATTCTGGTATTAGGACAAAATTCAGAAAAATTGTAAGGAAAATGTGGGTTTTTTCATATGGCAATCTGTATCTTAAGTAGTCTTGTCATATCTTTTTAAATTAATTTCTTTCCCAAGCAAGACAGTCTTGGCAATCCGTCATCACAGAAATTGTGTCATGCTCTTAGCAATTTTCATCACCTATTTCAACATCTTCTTTATCTCCTTTTCAAATAGGTTGACCAAATTTGAGCATATATTGTAGTTGAGGACAAATCATTGATATTAATAATACTTTCAGAAAGACAATCTGTCCCATCTTTTTACATTGTAAAATCTTATTTGTTACTTTGTCAGTTTTTTGGACCACTCCTGTATAGAACTTAATTCCACAATATTTACCATAAAATAGGAAAGCAAAGTCCATTTGATTTGTCCAAGTAGGTGCTTAGGATCTGTAGTATCACATTATAGACAATACAGCATTTCATCAGTCATCATGTTGCTCATTTGACTTTCTGGCATTCCCTGCCCTTTCACTTACTTTAGGATTTATCTTTTTAAAAAAATGCTATTTTCTTCTTCTCCTCCATTTCAGAAGCCTTCACCATATCATTAATACTAAAACTACCCTGCTTCCAGACTGCTTGCTAAAGGAGATGGTCAACATGGACACAGCTGCCTAAGAAATTTTTGATTCAACATTGCCCGTAGTAAATTTATTTTGAGTTTAATTTGTACGGTGCACTGTGAAAATCTGATACTATCCAGTCACCTAGCAGTGTGCCAGACACTGTCAAACTAGCAAAGAACTTGTATACCCAGAGGGATAGCCTGGAGATATGTGAAGACACACGTGACAGCGCCAGCTAATGGGTCTGCTTTTTGTGTCACTGAAAAGGTATTCCTGTCTCACTGATAACCCAGGCAGGACAACGCAGCCTTTTTTTTTTTTTTTTTCTGTTCAGTGTCTGCTATGGTGTAGCTTCCATGATTCATGTGCTTCAAAATTTCAGAGCTATTATCAGAATGGTTCTTTCTCCTCAAACAGTTTTTGAGTTGTCCTTTCCTTTTTGAAAGCAATCAATTGTTATTAAAAAATTATTCTCACTAGAGAACAAAATAAACAGAAAAAAAAAATCTTCCTTTGCTTCTTAAAAAAAAAAAAAAAGAAGAAGTGTGTGTTTGCATGTATAGAATATTTGCCCCTTGCCTTATTCACGTTGATTTTTGTTTAAATGAAAGAACCTTTTTGTTTTGGTAGGGACAATTGATATTAAAGCTTTTTGCTGTGCACCATGGAATGCTATTACAAAACCTGACAACATTCTGAGTTTCTAGAAAATGTATTATCATTCTTGGGTGTCTGAGGTTAGATTATTTTTATATACTGTTATCTATCCATCCTCAGGGTAGTTCTGTTGTTGGCTTTGAGATCTCACTCTTGTAAATGCAATTTTGAATCAACAGGTGTTAACATCTTACCCCGTTTGGGGGTTTGACAAATGAAATGACTTCTGCAACCCAATCCAAAAGTTAGTCTTCAGTCATGTGTGTTCTTGGATGCTACAAATTAGAATTTGATTTTGACATCCATATTTGCAAAAGGAGCAAAAATTCTGTAAATATCTCATGGAAAAAATTCTCCCTTTTCACTGAGGAGATTTTATTAAATATGTTAGCCATGTAGCAAATTTACAATTCTAAATTCTTTAAAAGGAGTAAATTTCATATAGCAGATTGAAGGAAATAAGTATAATGTCTACATTGATAAATAATCCTATTTACCTTTGTATTGCCACCTTCAAGCAAGGTAAAAAATAGCATCCCAGAAATGGTCTAGACTGTGTAAGCATCTTCTGCACTTTAGTTCCCAAGAATTCAATTGAATTTTCTAAGGCTCAGGTTTGTGTAGATCATCCAGTCTTGCAGTCTTGGACATATACCTCTGACATGCTGATAGAACCTTGATTCACCCTATAAAGATATAGGCTGATTAATGGTTTTTAACCAAAAAATCCATAGCTTCTTTGAGAGCTTCCAAGATCTAGATTTGACTTATTTTCTCTGACAAGATTTCATGATCAAAATAAAACCAGCCTTTAAAATGTCTCAAATTGAGAACTGGCATTTAGAAAAGTCAGGGTTTACTTTCCCTTTTGGTTAAATCATTGAAACTTTTCCTTCTTTTGTTTTTTTCCTTCTTTTGGTGTTTTTTTTTTTTTTTTTTTTCTTTTTATCTTTTAGGAAATAATGAGAAAAAGAACAAAATAAGGCCCAAAGATTAAACAAGAATGATTTCTAGATACCAGAACTCCTAATCCCTTCTTCTCCATTAGTTTTAAGAGCTGAGGAGAAGGGAGGTCAGTCTTGCATTTTTGTGATGATGTTTCAGAACCAGCTCAATGGGTGCTCTTCAAATTTGTTTTGCTGCAAGTTCTACCAGCAACCAGAGCAGTGTTGCTGGTGTTCCAAGCTATCTGATGCTATGGATACCACATTATAAGTATCCTTTTGTTGACTCTGTTAATTAAATATAGCTATAGATGAAATATGAAGAATACAAGCTCTTTTTCTCTCAGTTTTATGGATAACCAAGTGTTAAATGTGAAAACTCATCTGATTTTTTTTTTTTTTAGTCAGGATTAAAATTCAAGTGAAAGAATTAACCTATCTGCCTCTGCACTCCACAGGGATTTTTATTATTCAGATTTATTCATTAGAAGACTTGCTATTCATGTTTGTTCTATTTGCTTTCATTAAATGTTTGGTATTATATATCTTCCTATTGCATTGCTAACTAAAAATAAAATATCTTAGTGCTGTGATATAAAATTCATATACCCCAACCAATATAAATGATATATTCTTTCGATTGAAATGAAAGAGAGTAAACAACAGCAGGCAAATATAAATTTTAAAAAGCAAAAATTGTGAAGAAGCATGCATTTCTTCTAATGGTAACACATATGTTGCTCATGCATCATGTTTAGTACTTTAAAATACTAAAATTATTTTCTTTTTCATTCATTAAACACATCTACAAAACCCACAGTTGCTTCAAAGAGATTTAGATGTATTCTTGTTTCACAGGCAACAGAATAAATGCAGTTCCCAGTATGATGGAAAACTGCTCTACTCAATGCTTCTATGAACCCATTAAAAAAATCATGGAAAAGAATTTCTTAGTGAAAAAAGTCTTCCAGCTGTTGTTCCTTCACCATGAAACTTGTTCTCAAAAAATCACTTGAAGCATTGTTGTTCTTTTTACTTGGACTAATTTCTGCCTGCAGGGCGACTCCTGTACCAAGGTCACAGTCTTCTCCTGGTCTGGCTGCAGTGGTGTGTCAATCCATGTGCTCAGGTGACCCCTCTTTTGACTGGGGTTAATCCTTAACTAAATACTTGGGCTCAAACCTTGCAGTTTTGGCTCTGGCTGCTGTATAGCCTACATAGGGCATACGTACCTCAGAACAGGCTCCATATCTCCTTTCCTTCAAGGCTGGATGCTGATCCGAGTAACTAACAGATGTCCCTCTGAAAAGTCTTGGATAATTGAATTTTCAAATCTTTTTTACTTGCCCTATTGGCTGTCCCCAACACTTTGTGCTCAGCACAGCCACCTTCATCAAAAGAGTCACATTATTTCCTTCAGCGAGGAAAAGCAAGATTAGCTGGAAACAATATGGACACAACTCCTGCTTCTGTTCCCAGGAGCAACCCGTGCTATCAGCTATTTCGAGGGTCACTTGGCAGCAGTCACAGGTGCAACCTCTGTCTTATCATGTCTCATCCTGGACTTCAAGGATCAGAGACACTGACATGAAACAATAAATTATAATAATCTAATTTGTGTGACAGTGATATCCCTGGTGATATCTGACTCACTCAGCCTGGGATGTTCAGCAATTTCTGTAGGCGTCTAGCCCTGCATCGTCACATCCTTTTCCTCTCAGATTTTATCCTACCCTCCACAGCCTCAGTGTAACTACCCCTGTCAGCGTAACTACCCCTCCTCAATCAATTATAGATAGATGAGGCTTGAACTCCAGTCCGTGCATTTAAATAACAACTCCTGGTCAGCAAACACAAGTGGGGCTAAGTTTTAAAGTGCTCTTCAGGAAGAAGAGATGCATCAAGGTGAGGCTGCTTAGTCCTCATTAATTTCCCAGCAACCTAGGAGTTTGTGGTCATAAAGCTTAAGTCAAAGCCTTTCTAAACAACTTTGTAAAACCACAGTCACATGGGAGCAGTCAGCTCTTGGGTGCAGCCTTGACAGCACTGCAGTTGGGTCACTGGCTGGCCAGGCAGGACTGGTTTAGTTAGTGTTTACCCTGCACCTCATCTTATACACTTGGGTCAAAACAGCTCTAAATTGGATGTGAGTCTTTCTTTGGTACTCATATTTTCCTAACCCTTTGGCCTGTGCTTTCTTTATGTCTACTTCCTCACCGGTGAGAGATATATAAGGGCAGGGCTGTCCACAGACTTTAAACTGCTTTTTCAGGATAATGAAGGCAGTAATGAATCAAGAAGAGTTAATGAAGAGCAGTGAAGTGGTACTCAGCCACCCTCCCCTCACCCAACCCAGAGCAGTCATTAATGATAATAGGACTCTGTGCCTCTCTCCTCCATGTCACAGGAAGCATCAGACAGCCCTCCTCAGGGCACTCTGCTCAGCTTCAGTCTCTCTGACATGTACCCAGCAGATCAAAATTCAGAGCAAATATCAAATCTCTTATATCAGTTACTCCTTAAGCAAATATTCACAGCAGTCATTGTCACCTATTTTGGTTCAATAACATGAATGTAGCAAGGCCAGCTAAAATGAGGACCTTCTATTAAAAAGATCAAAAGAAAAAAAAAAAAAAAAGAAAACTAAAGATAATTTTAAATTCAATAATGGTAACTACATGCTTCATCAAAATGAAAGTTTTAGTGCCTTTATATAATTAAATGAAAAGAAACAATCCCTGGATTCTCTAAGAATTTTTGTAAGAGTGGTCAGATATTTTGAAAAACTCATTTGGTTTATTTTGTCACCCTCTCTTTTTCCTACATTAACAGGGTTGATGGAAGCTCTCATACTAGCGATCACAGAAATTAAAGTCTACTATGCAAGAGACATTTATTCTAGTCACAGGCTGAATATTATTTTCAAGGAAATTTTACACATGAAAATATGAGGTTGCTTAAATTCCAGGATCACCTAACTGCTGCTGTTCATTTGAATTATTGCCACTTTTTGAACAATGAACTCATAAATCAAAGTCCAGACTGAGGAAGAAACTCACATACAGGCCATGCCATTTTGCTGTGGAGCTGATGCAACTCAGGGCCAAAGTTACTTCCTGAGAGGAGCAGAACAAATTTCCACCACAGAGTATCCAATGGCATTGAGGTGACTCAGATCCAGAGCCAGGTGAACGTTTTGCTGCTGGAGCCTATGCCTAGCATAAACATTAATTCCTGAAGGGTACAAATATTTTCTTTGGTGTCAGCAAAGAGCATAATGTAGATCTCAAAGGTTTGTATTGTAGCTCAAATTCAGTTATACTGGCATTCTTGGCAAAGTGTGTAATTATTGATATTTATCTGTACTTTATAAAATAAATGACATAATTTTCAGAAAATCACCACAATTTGTCAAAGTATACTTATTAGTATTGTCCAAATTTGAATGACAAACCACATCTGTAAACTGGATACTTCCCAACTAATTAGAACATTTCTTCAAATATCATCTAAAGGTTTTATATGAGGGAAGAGGGTTATTACATCCCAACAGGGACGATATACTGGACCTGCGAAGACACTCACAGAGAATTTCTATATATTAAATACTGTATGTATGCTTGGTCTGTGCTTTTTACCAGAGATTATCAGGAAGAAGGTGGTGAGGTGAATAAGAATAAGGTTTCCAGAGGGCCAGGAAGGAGCAGGGAGAGAGGACCCCTGGCAGTAAGTGCAAAATGTAAATCGCTACTAGAAAACACAGTCTAAGAGAAGAAAGGGAAAATTAGATACCAGTGTGTGATGTGAGAGGAAGGAATATCCTTAGGGGCTTCCATTCATCAGAACAGAAACACAGAAAAGGTGGTAACACAACTCAGAAATGTATAGGAGGACAGGTACCCAAGTTGAGGAGCCTAAGAGGAGAGGATGGAAAACAAAATAAAAAATTGAACAGAATGATGGAAACGGAAGAAAAAAAAAAAACAAAACAAAAAAAACCAAACAAAAAAACCCCAAAAAACCAAAAAGAAAAATAAAAACCAACCCACCCAAACCAAAAAAAACCACAAAAAACCCTCAGAAGTGTGTGAATAACAGGGGAGAAGGAAGAAAGTAAAAATAATGGAGACAAATGGCCAGTCAGTATCAACAGAATCATGAATCACCAGAACTGTAAACCACTGCAGTACCAAATCTGTCAGGTGATTGCACAATGAGTAGTCATCTCAATAAAAGTACTGGCAGGAGATCAGTATGCCAAAGGAGCCAGGCTCATCTTTTACATGACTTCAGGGAACTTCCTAGATTTGTGCTCGGCTTGAAACGTGCCCCAGGAGATCAGTTGCTCAGGAGACTTCAGATCAATAAGCAAAAGGGTGGATAATTGATTTGGCAGTTAATAAATGAGGATTTTATGGTAATAACAATGATCTCTACGTAATTAAATCATCTGTATGGCAGCAAATCAGCAGCAGCAGATGACTGTAGCAAACCACAATGGATTATCTTAGAATGAAATATAAGAAAATTATACTCCTTTCAAATTCTATTAGCCACAAGCAATTAAAATGACCCCAGATAGAAAATGGACACAGATGTTTAAAACAAATTAAATGGCAAAATAATTAAAGGCAAGTGGGTTTAGCAGTAGTCAGGTTATCAAAAGTGACAGACAGGACAAATGGTCTAATATGAAATTTGAATGGTTCACAAGAAAGGAGAAGTTGGAAGGGCAAGGGAAGCAGGTCAGCACATCACAGCAGACACATCCCAACCCTACAGGCTCCTCTGCCAAAAGCTGTAGGAAACATAACTTTGCTACCACAACCACCACCTGTGTTGGGTGCCAGAGGTACCCAGGTGAGTGAGGTACCCAAAGTGGGTGTGGAGACTCCCTGGCAGGGGAGATACAGTATTTGGCACAGAAGGATTGCCAGGGCAGGTGATGGGGCTGGCAGGGGTGTGGGGTCATTTTGTAGCTCCCTCTGCAATGCTGTCATCCAGCCTGGGTGCTGAGTGCCACACAGAGCCACCACTGGTAATCTAAAATTATTTTTGACAGTCTGGGAAAAACACTAGTTTGCTCCCTCCCCCTCTCAGTGAATGAAGTTACTATTAGGATAGCTTTAACAAACTTGTTCCCAGTTAATGTTTTTGCTAAGAAAATTTTCTGACATCCTTGTGCTCTAGTGTCTCAGATCAGTAAACAGTAAACACATATGGATAAATTCTTATGTAAATTGTGTGTGTTCCCAATGCAGTTCCCATGGTACCAGTTTTCAGGCTCTGAGGGCAGTGAATGCTCAAACATTAACCCAGCACCACCATGTTCACCGCTAAATCATATCCTCAGGTGACACATCCTCTGCATTAAAATGTATAGGCTTAAAGAACAAGTTGAGAGGATTTTTCCCCATTGTTAAGTATTTTATACCTACAGTAATAAAAGTGTGTCATTTCTGTCTCTCTGTAAATGTGCCAAGTCACCAACTTACTGACAACTGTGACAGAGACTTTCATTGCTCTAGTTAGTACCATTCCTATGTGAGATGGAAAGCCATTCCTAACTCTCCTTCATCCCACTGATTGCAGAAGGATATAAAAATTCTGTCAGCAGCACATCCCAGTGCTAAAATACCTCAAGGTAAAGACACTAATGAGATTTGGAAGTTTAAAATTACCTTTGCCTCATTCAGAGCAGAGGTTTGCTGAAAGTTTTACTGTCACTTCAACCAGGACAGTACCCTCCCCATATATGTTACTGTGGGTATCAAACCTATATTTTTATCGTTCTCAGAGAAATTCAAATCACGATGGGACTGCATAACAGAGGTAGAGCTATTCTTTTTCGTCTGACTGATATGTGAACTGAATTGTAACAGATTCATAAAATGAAATAAATTATTTAAAACTACCTTCAATGTTTTATACTGAATTAAATAGTCATATCAGTCTTTTTTAAGATGACAGAGAGAGCAGGGTCAAGGCTTGGGTGGGACAAGGAAGGTGGAGGAGAGAAAAGCACATAAATATATACTGTTGGTTTGATCCAAAGAGTTTTATGAGGTAGTGAGTAAACTGAAACATTTTTCATTTCACTCTATGTTTTTCTTCCACAACACAGATTGAAATTGATAACCGTTCAAATACAATGTATAGTAATATTTTTTATAAAGTGGAGGGCCTAGAATATTTTTGTTAAAATCAGAAATGTCTTTAATGCTGGACATTTTTCCAAGGCAAATCTTTTTTTGAGAGAAAAATTTGTCAATTCACGTTTTTTGTTTCTGCGTATTAATTCACAATTAGCACTTTTGTATTTCTTTCTGCTTTTTTCATCATTTCAACCCAGAAATAAGCTCCTATCAGCTGAGGAACCAGAGACCATCTGAGTGGCAGGTTTCAGTGCTTTCTGCATTCAATGTGCTCCTGTTGGAGTCTGCCTCTGTTTTTGTGTTTGCCATGTGTCTGCTCTGCTCCCAGCTATGTTGCATTTTTGGCTGCAGACAGTCAAATATTGTGGTGCAGAGCCACATACTTCCAGAGATTCACATTGGGACTAAAAAACAGGAAAAGAGTATAGTAAGGTGGTGGATGCCAAGCAGTAGGGTCCAATTGTCCTAGAGCCCTGTCTCTGAGAGCTGGGTGATATATCCTGGTTTAGGGAGCCCAGACACAGGCTTTGAGTAATCGAATATATTCATAAAGATAATTTTTGAAATAGTTTTCTCCACAGCCTCTGTATTTCATTCTTTTCCTGCTAATCATGCATACAATCCATTCCTACCATGGACAGGTCTCAGTGATGCTCTCATTCCTTCAGTGTTTGTTCCGCAGGAAATTTTCCCCCCAGTTTAACTGTGGAGAGAGTGGCTTTGATGGAAGGCAATATACAAGCAGCACTACTTCGAAAAAATAAAGGCAAATAAACTACTCACAGCAGCAATGAAGGAACCTTTTACTAAAATCTGAAGAAAGCTTCAGCAAAGGCATATCAAAAGATGGGTCTGTCTTTGCTGTAATGGCACAGTCTATTTCACAGAGACAGCAAAGAAACAAAGCTGACAAGCTAAATATTTCTCTGGTATCTTTAGTAGCTCCAAGGCTGATGGCACATTTTGATTTCAGATCCCTAGAAGGCATGTGGACTTACTGCCAATTGATTTTGGAATGATTAAGGGAGAAGAATCATGCAGTTTTATGTGCTTGCAATGAATTGAATATCAGACCTGCTAGGACAAAAATCAGAAGCGTTACTGTAGGACACTAATATGTTAAGCTTAAGAGTCAAACCCAAAAAGACTTTTTTTGAAACTTTTAATCTTCAGGTATGGCCTCCAAACTTTTGCAGTAGTAGCTGGACATTGTTCCCACTGAACTGAGTAGAAATAATCTTGTTTTATAATGCACTTCTGAAAAATTGCAGCCCCAGAGCTGTTTTTGTAATAAATACAAGGAAATTTAAAGTAATTTTTAAAAAATTGACCCCTTTTAATGTAATAGGAAATGGTGACCCATTTGGAAACAAACTAAAGAATCTCCAGTAGATTAACAACTCTACAGGGCTTCCTTCAAAATTTAATAAGAAAGACTGTCATACCTTTTATTTAATTAAATCTTACCATACTCTTTTACACTGCCATAAAGCACTACAAGAATCTCCAGACTCCAGACTCCAGCTGAGAATAATTTAATTTCCTCAGATAAATGCTGCCTTTTCCAGATTTCCTTTGAAACTTTCAGAAACACAGACATCATTAAGGCTTAAAGAATTCTATCAACACTCTTAGAAAGGGATTCACACAAATCTAGTGCTAGGTACAGTCATAAAGGTCTCCAAGTCATACAGCTTTTCCTTCCTTATGAGACAGACACCCTACAGCAGCTAATATTAATGGAAAAGAAGGATTAAAATCTAATTTTTTTCTTTGCTATGAAATCCATTCTTGCAACGGCCATTGAATTTACAAGTATTTGAATATTACATAATGAAGAATTCTCAATTCCACTTGTTCAATTAGTGTTCTGTTTGTAGGACTGATGGGTACAACAAAGAAAGGAATAAAACTAATTATTAATAAATGGGCTCTCATTATTTGGTCTAGTGGAATCCATTTGGCTGATTATTTTGAAAATGTCAAATAAATTTTTTTCATCTGAAGTGATTAAAGGACAATTTCACAAACTCAGTATCAGAAGAAAAATAAAAATACTAAACTAGAAACATGCAGAAAACTACAGTATTATCTTATTGTTTTGTGTTACACTTTTAGCTGGTGGATTCAGCCAAGTTCAAGTTCACAGTGTGTGCTTTTCCAAATCAAGGACGTCAGTTCAAGCTCATCTGGCCTTAGTAGAAACAATAGTTGAAGACAGGTGCTGCAAATCAAGTGCAGAAATTTGACCAAGTGTGTCAATCACAGCAGTTTACCATTGTTCTGACAAATACATCACAGGATTTATGAGTTTGGATTCAAGGGTCTTCCTAGACTACTTGGATTCCATTTTTGCTTTAATGAGCCTCTTTGGTGTTGAGACTTCTTCCCCCTGCCCCTTCCTCTGCTCTTCAGTCTCAAAATATATTTTGGCTTCTTTTTCTCATGTGTTTTCCTGCTTCTGCCTGCTGTGCTGTAACAGCCTGTTACACCTATCTTTCACACATCAGTGAAACAGAAGTTTCTCTTTGGATGCCATTTTTAAGCATAAACCTTTAGCTTAAGTGTAACAACTTCTTAAAAGTATAAATTCATTAATAGAAAGTTCCTCAACAGAAACCTGAAGACATGAATGCAGCAGCTGACAAATATAAAGGGTTTAAAACCAACTCCCAGTAAGTTCCAGTAAGCTGCGCACACACACACACACACACACACACACACACACACACACACA
>CM031859.1:77885626-77945489 GCA_018697195.1 Certhia americana
ATAATATAATATTTATAAATATTATAATATAATTATATATTATAAAAATAATAATAACAGTAATAACAATAACCACAACAAAAGCAGCTTGGCTTAACATACAGTTTTCTCATTTAGGGTTTAACGCTCAGTCACTGAATGAATGATGCAGATGTAAAGAGGGAAATCTCTGAGGGAGGATCTTGATAGGACTTATAGCCATGCTTACAGGCTGTGTATTCATGAAACATCAGGGGATTTAAATCTTTGTGAAAACATTTGTGAAAGTTCATGATTACCAAGATATTTATAGATGTTAAAATTCACAGTTTAGCAAGTTGATATACTACTTCTGTTTGTAATAAACAATTATGATTGGTTTCCAAAGCTACTTAAGTATTAATGTGACTTTAAATCCTCGGGAAAACATCAAAATACCACATGCTATCCCTTGTTGAATTCAAGCTGGTTCTAAATCTCCTGTCTGCTGGTGGTACTATTCTAGGGAGAAATTGCAGACCATCTCTGTTTTATGAAAAATTAAGCTCAAAATACTCCATTTTCAGAGAATCACTGTGGAAAACAGCCTTACTTATTAACCATTCATATTTTTAGATCCTATTATATGAAAGCATTTAAGTATGGACTGATTTTCTATGGGACTTCAATATATGCTGGAAGATGATTTTATGGTTATGCCATTTCTTATATAAGGACATTTTCTTATATTAGAATTTATAAAAGGACAAGATAAATGCAGATTCAACTTTCTTAATGATGGTTTTCTTATTTTGTCAATTGTATAAATATGTCTTAATTGGATTGGTGATTATCAGCCCAGTGCTGCAAAAGTGGAATGTGAGCAAACCAGTTTTACTGCTTGAAGGGGTATGCCCACCTTTCTGTAGATAATTTATATAATTTTTGTATGAAATGTGGTCACCAAACCAGTGAAAATGTTAAGTACCTGTTTGGTACTTGCAGAAGCCAAGTATGGGCTATCATTAGTAGTTGACATTATGCAGCAGTGCTCTCCATATTGCTTGAGGTTCAACGCCATCCGCTAGATGTGTATGGACTTACCTGCATTAGCAGCAATTATCTCAGCACACTTGTTGCCAGTGGGGAAGATCTCAGGAAACTGAAAGGGGGAAAAGAAGGAGCCTATACTCTTTCATTGCAAACTCAAAAGCTAGGAAAAAACACTAGAACAAGTAAGTAAAAGCTATTTTGAAGCATCTGCAATGTAATAAATTGGGAAAAAATAGTTACTGTGAATTTTTTGAAGATGAATTGAGGCACAGGAAGACACTCATTTTGGCAAAGTAGCTGTCCTGCTTGAAAGCTGAAAACGCATATGTGACACACCTGAACTTAGTAAGGCATTGACATAACCTGCATGACAGTCCTGGAAATTAATTGATCAGACATTATCGAGATGCAACACATGTTAACTGGTAGTTGAACCACTCTGTTTGCTAAAAAGGAAGTTTTGTGCCTCTGTCAGAGTGCCAGGACATTTCTCTTGGGATTCCACAACTGATATACTCTGTTTTGGCATGGTTCTTTTCTTAGTTTGACTAATATTTTTTACATTAAATCAGACTGCAGTGGGGTAAGAAATATAATGTTTCTTTTGAAGATTTGAGTCTGAATTTAAAACTGTCTTTATAAACTAAAGATATTTTTTCAAGCCAACAAGCCAAAAAGACAAAATTCTTCATGTAGGAAATATAAATGTGTAGAAATACCCAAGAGGGAAATATGGCATGGAAGCACTACTCCACAAAAGACCATGGCTGTGATATTGAAGTATCAAATGGGAATAATTAAGGAATATGAAACTGTCACAAAAGAAACCAGAACTTGTTCTTGCATATATTAATGGTCAACATCATATGGAGGATAGAAGAAGGCATTATTTTATGTTACAGCTTTAGGTATAGTCTGATGTCTAGTTCTGATTATTATACTTCAGGCAAGAGATAGCTGAATAAAAGATACTCTAGGAGATAGACACAGGCATTACATAAGGTTTAATAATTTCAAAGAAAAACAGAAGGAGCTGGATGAGTTTAGTTAAAAAGGAAGAAGGATCAAAGCAGGCCTCAGGAAAGTCATTAATCATCAGACAAAAAAAAAGAGTTTAGGTTTTTTTATTTTTTTAATTTTGTATACTAGAAAAAGTTTTCATTTCCAGTAGAGACATCTTTTCTGTCTCTTCTGCAGGGCAAGGAAATGGCTGCACCAAAACAGGAACTGTGAGATCATCTGAACGCGATACTTTCTTGAGTTTAAGCCACTGATCAGGAACAGCACATATTTACTTAATTTTTCGTGAGAGGGATGGACTAGCTGAACTTTCACAGTTCATTACAATTATAGTTTACAATTAAATATTTAAAATTTAAAAATTTTAACCCCAATTCATCGCTTTTTTTTCCCCTCCTCATTAGTATTATTTCCTAGTGAAATGAGGTTCATGAGACAATGCTCTCTGTTTGACAATCTACCTTTCTTTGATAGCATCCACTCTCAATGAATTCTTGAACTCTGTTGGCCACTTCAAAATAATTTGCAAAGTGGAGAAGAAATCAGAACAGAAGACAGAGATGGGAGCCAGGCAGGACTCAGCTGCTGGTTGGTCCAGAGGGTTCTATGTGGCTAACCAGTTTTTGCGTTTGCCACTGAACAAGTTACCATGCATGTGGTCCCTGGGCAGCTCTAGCACGGCCCCCTTGGCCTGATGATAGCCTCACAGACAACAGGGAGATAGAAAAGAGCAAGAGGGGCCAGGCTACTGCAGGCTGAAGGATGAAATTGCAGCAGTTCATGTACAAGAAGCCAAGTTTTAGGGTTTGACACCATTCTTTTCATCCAAAACCCACAAAATTTTCTGATATGGCCCAAAAGGCTGGTGTCGGGCTCCTTGCCTGATGGTGAGGCAGATGCTCAGGGCAATGAACAGTACCACAGGCTGGCATGGAAAGGCTGAAACACTGCTGCACAGAAAGTGGTAAAGATTTCCATTCTCTGGCCCACTTTAGCAAATAGCTAGTTCAGCTGGCAAGAAATGCATTTTTGATTACAGAAAATTACTAATTCTTTTTCTCAGAGTTCAAACATATTAACAGAGCTGAATTCATGATTTTGTGACAATTATGAGAATATTGAACCTCTGCTACAGGAGACCACACAGCTAAACTGAACAATAGAATGGTACAGGAAAACAACTGCATGCATAGAAACAGGCCAATTATTACAGCAGAAAATTGTTTAGAGACACACTGTCTTAGCAGCCTAAACAATCACTTGGGAACAACTAGCTTTGCTCTATGTGAGATGTAATTCTCAGTCCAAAATGACACAGACATTGATTCAAAAAGCAATTACAGCTGGAATCATCTGTTTCCTTGAATTCGGGGGCAGAAAATTATAGCATAAAACAAATCAGGGATTGTGATTCTCAGTCCTGAACACAAGGAAGACGAGGGGAAGGTAAATAATTGTGACAGGAATAAAAAAAAAAGAGAGTAGGTGAATCCCAGGAAGCAGTCTAGAATAACAGATGCAGTTAGAGAGGTCGAGGGAATGGAAAACAAGAAAATAAATTATTTTTAGCACAAATGTTTGCCTTGCATTACATGGAGAAATATCTTCCATTAACTCCTTTTACTAGGAATGAGATCAAAGTCTTTTTACAGTTTGAGACATCAACTGAAAAGATTGAAATTTGAAAAACAAACCTAATCTGGAAAAGAACATGTCACTCCACCTTATTCTATTTGAATCTTCTGCACTATTTTACTGAATCAAATTAATATATGTCATTTGTGAATGGGTCGTCTTAGAAACTAGTAAAATCTGTGAAATTTTACGAACTAAAATCTTTATATTCCTTTCCCATATTTTGTGAAAAAATCATTTACTGTTTTACTTGCTCTAAGTACAGTAAAGTATGTTGCCAGTGTTCCTCAGAAAACAAAATTTTCCTGAGAAACACTTTGAAGAAAAAGTGGTTCTGTGTGGAATTTTATTGTTTACCTCTTCAAGGGTTTGCCTACACAACTTGGTGGGGAGATTTTTTTTAGTAGAAATAAATTTTCAACATGCTATTTAAGTCCACCTCTTAACAACCCTTAATAATCTTGTATTCTACCAAATATCAACTTCAAATTTAAAAAATAAAAAACAAACTACCCACCACAGTTAAACATTTCTACTACATTTGCTATTTTCTTATTAATAAAAAATAAGTGAAACATATTTAAACACATAATAAATTCTGTAACTTAGAAAGTTACATGGGTGTTTAACTATCAGCTCATAGACCTCCTTCACAGCCAAATTAAATTAATGGGAGTACTTTAACTGATCTTAATTTACTTTGAAATATGACTTACTGATATGTGTTAAAGATTTTTTCTTTTTTAAGCTTTCCATTTCCATGATAGGGCTAAAAGATTGATTCTGCATTTCTTGATTGTGGACTCTGGTGCATAAACAAACTAAATGTACTGGAGCTGGGATGTTCTGGAGGAAATTTAGCCACCCAAAGTTGCTATCAAAGACAGTATCTGTATAAAATCATGAAAGAACAAAAAAAACCCAAATCCACAAACAGATTAAAGGCTAGAAAGATGATTACTCAACAAAGCACCAATATATTTTAAAGTGTACAGTCCATAATAGCCTTGTTTTCAGAAACTAAGAAAGACATCAGAGTTTCCAAATTTCATTTTTTTCTTCCGGTGATGGCTTGTGTGCTTGACACTAGATCTCTTTATTAGCTGTTATTTCTATGATTCTCAAGGAATTAAACACATACAATTAAATTAACATAATTTGGACAGTTTTCTTTTACCAAAGGCCCTCCATAGAGGATTTCCCACATCAGAAAATGCATATGAGTTGTATTACATAAAACAAATTTCTGTATTGACAAAAAGTACTAAAACACTGTATCAAGCTGGTGTTTCTTACTGGAAGGTAGAAATAGCACCAAAATTAGATTTAGCAGAAAACTAGGTATAACAGTAAGAAAATGCTTCACATGAGAGCAGAACTATCAATTTCCTTTTAAAAAAAACTTGGATTTTTATAGATAGACCTTTCTATCACTATGCATCAAAGTGTTCATTCAGTTTTGTATCCAGTAATGCGTTATCAGAGTGGAATGAAATTACTTCACTTTTCCTACCAACCCAAATCCTTGAAGAAAATTATTTTAGACTAAATTAAACATGTTTTAAAACTCAAAAGCAAAAGTTCAATCTAAGGCTTCTGTTTACAGTATGAATAGATATTAAGGCAAATTTAGTCTTAAAATAGGAAATAAAAAATTTTACTGTTTCACTTTTTAAAATATAGGAAAAAATAGTTATATTCTAGTTCATACAAACCTTTCTTTATTTACTTCTGTTTGACTTAAAATACACTTTCAGGTGAGCAAACCATCAAAATGAAAAAAATCACCTAGAATTCCCATTGCGATAATGAAAACTTTTACATAGACTAGCTTTTAAGTTTTAGGTACTCATAAAGCTCTTCAAGGGCTTCCAGACTTGATTAAGGATTGACATACTTGGATATATTCTCAACTCAGTGATTTTTTTTCTGCTTAGAAGTCACTACTTATTTTAAAACAACTGAAGTAAAATTTCACCAAACAAACCTTATGCAAATATTTGCATGCAATGTTTTCAAACAAATCGAGTGTAATGGCTATAATTAAGTTCAATGCAGAGTAAATCGGAGATAAAAATCAATAAGTGACTCTGAAATCTCATCACTTATTGATTCATGAGTCATTTATCTCCTTCTGCAATCCACATCCAAAGCAATTATCAGTTAATGAAATCACGCAGATGAAAATCAGAAATAGGAAAAATTATTAACTGTGCCCTAAATTTCCACAAATTAACTTAGTCAGAAAAAATGTGATCTTGTTGTGACTAGCTCTGGAGCTCTGGTTAGGAATTGTTTGATTAGATATTTTATTTATATTTAAATTTATATATATATATATATATATATATATATATATATACACACACACACACAACATAAATATATATTTATATCATATATATTTATTTATATTATGTATATACAATATAAATATATTTATATATATACATATATATTTTATATATAAATATAAAATATTTATATATATATTATATTTAATATCTAATTAGATATTAGATATTCCTGTAAAAACGAACCAAACCAAACCAAAACCAAGACAACTAACTTGTTCAACCAAAGCTTCCTCTCTGTACCCAATCAGTGATTTTCTGCCCAATGTAGTAGAACTGTACAACGCACAAAATGCATCCAGGCAGAGCTGCTGGATGGAGCTGTTCTGTTACCTCTGGGCTTCTCCCTGTGAGAGTGCAGGTAAAGGTTGAGCAGTGGCAGGTCAACAGGCTGCAACCTGAACCTCCCTTTGCTGTCTTTGTGTGGAACAGAGCATTTCCTGAGTGCTTGAACCTGGTTAGAAACCCCCAGTGGCAGTGGTGGGAGATGCGTGTGACAGCCCTAGGCACCCCTGGTGGCGGCAGGACCCACGCCAATTTGTGTCAGGGTCTGTTCGTGCTGCAGAAATGCAGCTGCAAGCTGCTCTTTGAAGTTTGCTCATCGAGTGTGAGCCACAGGGCTAAGCCTCTTGCTCTAAGAGACAGAATTGAAAGAGACTGAATGATAGGTGATAAAATGTCATCTGAAGTTTAGTGCAAATAAATATAAAATAAAGCTCAGGACAAAAATCAGAGGGAATGTACAAATGCAGTATGTCTGAAAGGAAAAAAAGAAAAAGTGAAAGCATTTTCTCCTGGGAGGAATGTAATGACTTTTCCATTTCTCTACATGGGATGTGCCCCTGAGACCATTAGTGGAAAGTAAAGATATTTGTGGTCCCAGCCGGAATTCCTGACACAAAATGAGAACTGGATGCTTTTTGCTGCTCTTATGGCAGGTTGCAGAATCCTCACTTCCATGGCTGAAGTTTGAGGTTAGGTCTGACCTGGGAGAGAGCTGAGAGTGTCCACCTAGTGCTTGTTGTCCTTCTTGCAGCTCTGTGGGCTCAGGTCTATTCTCAGCACTTAACCCCAGCCAGTCACCAAGTACCACACAGCCACTCGCTCACCCATGCCCCCACCACGGGAATTGGGGGGTGAATGGGAAGAGTAAAAGAAAATTTGTATATTTGTGTAAAGACAGCTTAATAGGGAAAGCAAAATCCCTGCACACAAACAAAAAAACCAAACCGAAACAAAACAAGGGAGTCTTTCACTGCTTCCCATAGGTAGGCAGGAGTTCAGCCATCCCCAGGAGAGCAGGGACCCATCACACATAATGGTGACTTAGAAAGACAAAAGCCACCAGTGCAAATATTCACCCCTTCCTCCTTCTTCCCCCTACTTTCTATCCTGAGCATGATGCTGTATGGCCTGGAATATCCCTTTGGTCAGTCTGGGTCACCTGTCCCAGCTGTGCCTCCTCCCAGCCTCCTGGGCACCCCAAGCCTCCTCACCAGTGTGACTGTAGAAAAAGCAGAAAACATCTTGGAAATAACAAAAATCATCTCTATATCATCAACATAATATTCAGAACAAATCTGAAGCACAGCCCCATACTAGCCACTGGGAAGAGAATCAACCTTACCCCAAACCAAAACCAGCACATATATGTACTTAGATAGGTGTATATACTGCGTATAGTGTATAAGTACAATACAATAGACAGGGTATTCCAGTCAGAGTCTTACTTAACTAGTTATGACTGTGTTTCAAAACTTGGGTTTTTTTTGCAGACAGAATCACATTAAGACAAGCAACCAACTGCAAGTTCAAAAATAATTATTTTAACCATAGTATTTACACGTATTTTAAAGGCTATGAGGCATATAATATTGAATTGTTACTGCAAGTACAAAAAAAAAAAACAAACCAGCAAACCTTCAATATAATGAAACTTTTAAATGTTTTTTAAGCTTGGAAATAAAACAGTTTTTGTTTGTCATTGCATGCCTTCTCAACCAGAAAGAGGAAACTTAACCCTGACATTTAAAACATAGCCTTCGGACATTCCAACTATATGCATGACAAGAATAGCAAAGAAGTAAAAAGCTCCCAGAACTCTGGATCTTCATTCTACGTGAAGAACATATACAGATTGTGGGTCTTTTTTCTTTCACATTCAATCCTGCATGGCTGTGTTTTTTGAAAATACAAATCAAAACACACAGTGTAACTAATCAGTTTTAACTACTGCCTGTTAAATGATAGCATGAATTATTATTAGTAGTACAGATTTAGAAATATTAGTCTGAATTGCAATCCTTTTGAGAATCACAGCTTCAAAATTAAAGTTTGAGTTATGGTGGCATAAGTCACTTGAAGACAGTAACATAGGTTTAAGTTGCATCAAAAGCTAATTTTGCACTTTACTGGCAGGTGTGTATGATAAATAAATTGTGATGAAGAAAATGAGCAAGAAAAAGACAAGATTTAGGTGAGAGGCAGAAACTGGAGGGCTTATGTTCACAATGACCCTGAAGTATAAATAGAGCTGGACTAATTTAAAGACACAAGATTACTTCTGCAAACACCTCCACACAGGTAAGACTTATGAAAAATAGACACATCTTATATAGTTACCCACTGTGTATATCCAGCCTGACGTGCATTCCTAAGGCATTGCCTTCCCAGCTGTTTGCAGCACAGGGCAGCAGCAGCATACAGAAAAGGGAGCCTTTAGGGCATTCAGTATGGAAATGCTAATGAAAATGCATCCTCACTTTAAACATTTGCTGATGCTTTTAGAGACTAGAGCATAGTATTCCAAGGCCATCTACAGTAGGAAGGTCCCAGCTTCTGCCTCTGTAAATGTCTGCTTCTGTAGCATTTTATGACACTGTGGCCTGAATTGGAGATTGTGTTTATAGAAGACATAGGAGAGGGTACCATAGGTACCAAAACATGAACAAAGTACATCCTCATGATGGAGAAATGCAGCTCTCATTTACAGAGATTTTGTCTCTGTATGACCCTTTTAAGGTTAAGTAGATTAAGTGCTTGTATATACCAGCTTTTAAATAATAGAAAAATCCAGCTGATGAACAGAGGGTCTATTTTGTGCCTGAGAGCAGAGAGAAGGTGTGAGTGTATATCCACAGGACAACTTCATGGCATTTTTGGTGACAGCTTGCTACAGTTAAATGAAGGAAAATGGCAAATTATGTAGATGAGCTTCAGTATCAGCTCCAGGATAAACCTGGTTAATGTATCCTTGCTATGGGATCCTTAGCCCTAAATCAAGGCAATAATGCAAATAGTACTTGAGAGGATTCAACACATCACCCAGAGTGCAGATAAGCAATGAGTGAAGTTGTTACATTTGTGTTAATCTGGTGTAACTCCAGAGGAACTGACAGAAAATCAGCCAAATGTTTAATTCCTTGTGCATCTAAATTATGCCAGGTTCTATGTGTCATTGCATTTCTGCATGTGGCATTTTCAGAATAAGGAGATTACTGTTATCATTTCTTCTTCAAGACAAAGAGGTTATTTGTCCAGAACAAAAAACAAATATGGAGAATAGATGAGGTTTTCGGTCAACTAGCTTTTCTCTTTTCTTTTTTTCTTTTTTTATCTTTCTTTATATCTGAAATATTATTCTTTACTCCAACTTAAAAAGAAGAGGCTTCTCTCAGGTTTTGCATACTCTGCTGCTACTGACAAACACTTTACTGTCAACCATGGCAAAAGTACTACCATGTCTTTGGGAGATGTACTCTGATCTAGTTTGAAAAAAGTCCTAAAACATTTACTCATTTTACCAGGAATGCTATTGTCACTAACAGGACTCAGGGGACTGCAAAACATGTCATTATTACAGTATTGAAACCATCTGACCTGGCTATGTGCTGAAGTGACAGATTTAAGCATTTCTAAAACCCTTAAAACCCCTCATTGTTACAGAACAGGGGCACTTCTCCTTCCTCCTAACACCCCCCCCCCCCCCCCAAAGTAACTTCTGGTTTTTTAAATTTTTAATCTGAAATTTGATAAATAAGGATATAAGAGGAAATAAATCAAGCTCTTTTCCCCCACCTCCCCATTATACTTTGTCATTATAAAATAAAGAAATAGTAAAAATTCTGGCATATGAGTGCTTTGCATGTTCACACGAGAAATACCTGCTTAGCTTTTGAGCTCACAAGAATAATATCTAATTAAGTCCTCCTTGACTTTAACAATATTAATACAAAATACATTAGACATCTATATCTGTCCATCATACAGATTTTGTCAGGCACGTTGCTGATCTGCCTTTGTTGCTACTCTATCTTTTTGATATAAACTGACTGTTAAGGATTTCACAATATTTGGTTTCCAAGGCAAAAGATATCTCTAGATGAGGAAGCAGCTGCCCTTCTCCTAGGTTCCTTTTTCCTTTTCCACACACTCTGAGCCAACAGCTTCTTCAGAAAGAGAGGTGTTAGATTGAACTGACAATCCATCAGTTTATTTCAGCAGTATATTTCTTGTGCAAGTCAGCAGTTTTTCCTCAAAGTTTGTGACACATTTAGCATACTTCTCTGTATGCATCAGTATCTAATGTAGGCTCACCTTTCCTATCCACATGTTGCAAATTGTGACATACGTAAATTGTTCTACCTCTTTATGCCTTTATTGCATATGTTTTATTTAAAAAGAAAATTTCCTGAGCATGCATTTGATTACAGAGTCCCAGAAATAATTTGAAGGAATGTTGAACACTTTATGAATTCTAAGAAATATTTACACTACATTATGTTCCAATGTTTAAAAATATGATTCTAGAATAACGCTCTGAAATGAACACTTTAAAATGCAGAGTTAATTGATGCATAAAGTAGGATCCCTATTACCTAATGTTGGTAAAACCTAATCCAGGCTACTCATATAGCTTTCCCTCTAAACACCAATCACTTTTTATTGACTGAAGAAGCAGCCTAGAAAATCATGTTAGATCAAGCTAATTCTTGGATGGCAAGATTATAAGAAGATGAATTGCACTAAAAGGGACTTGTATGCATAACATTAGTAACAAAACAGAGACCCACGGGAATAATCCTGTGTCATTGTTAATTACACAAGCAAGGTTTCGAGCAGAGTCCATTGGGCTGCATACTCAACAAGCCTGTGTGTGTCAATGAAACTCTGATGATTTGCCTTGCATGTGTTGCAGTTAAATCTGATTCATCAAAAGACAAACCTGTGACCAAGCTTAGTTCTGAAAGTAGCATAGGGCAAGGTGCTGGAGTCTCTGAGGTCAGGTGTATGTGTAGGTACTGCATTGATCTGGGGCCATATGTAGACTTGCACACTATGAGCCAGCTTGGCTCTGCTTGATGTAGTGTCTTAAAATTGGAAATCAACAAGACAAGCAGGTTCAGTTTCAAATAATTAATTAAAAAGTTTTACAGTTTGGAATAGTAAGTATGCCATAACTCATAAATAAAAAAAAAGCAGGGCTGTCTCCAGATAAGGAGTTGAGATTTATTAACTGTCTTGAAAAAACCCCAAAAACCCACACCAAACAAAAAAAACCCCTCAAAAAGTCCAAACACAAAAACTCAATCTGTAGTGAAGTCAAATGGCTGAAATTGTGTTAACTGAGGACAAGGCAATCAAGATACCACATGTAAGGAGTCATGAAAATCAACCCCACCAGAAATCTGGATATGGACCAGGGAAATGGCCTATAGACACCAGCAATTTAAAGGACTTTAGTGGCACATTAAAAGCATTCAAGAGGAAGAATTGAAGAACTAGATGATGAATCTCTGACTCTTTCAAGTTCATTGCCTGGCAAGTTATTGTGTGCCAAGGCATTTCTCTCACTTACAATTTATGAGACCGTATTGAGAAAAGATATGGCGTTAAACATGGGAGTGTGCTTCAAATACATGACTAATTGCTTAGGTAGGCTCTAGGTTCAGTGTTTTCAGATGGAGTGAGTGCAGAATCTGCCATATTGTTAATGTGTTATTTTAATTTTTCAAAAGAGAAGACGAATATTTAATTCTTTCAAAAGCTAGCACTTACAAAAATATTTACATACGTGTTCATAACCCACCACACAAAACTGCAAACAGCCAGAAACTGGCAACCTACCACTCTGATGATTAATACATAAATCGAATTAATAGATGTCCCAGAGCATTCAGCAATTATCTTTTTCTTTTCTTCTATTAATGGTTTTTTATCCCTTTTATGTTTGTTATGGGTGTGTGTTAGCTTTAGACTCATTCAGCTTATCGAGTGCCTGTCCGCCGACTGTCCTAAAAAACCTTTGAAAAATGACACCAAAACTAAAGAAGGGAATGGTCTACCATAGATGTTTTTATTGAAAATAGTGGTTTTAGATGGGTTTTTTAAAGAAGTATTTTTAATAGCAAGCTTATTTTGATTGTCTTCACTTAGCAGTATGTTAGAACCATAGAGGAATTAAAGTTCAGGTTTACAATCAAAAAAATGTGGAGTTCTTTCTTCTCGTTCCTTGCTCTTCTCTTCTCTTGGATCTTCAGTCTTCTCTCTTCCTTCTCTTCTCTTGTCTCTTCTCCTCTCTCTTAGATCTTCTTCTTCTTCTCTTCTCTTCTCTTCTCTTCTCCGTCTGTTCTTTTCTTTCTCTTCTCTTCTCTTCCCTTCCCCCGCGTTTCCAGCTTCCCATCGGGTTTGCTCCCCTTTTTACCCTTTCTCCCCCCCTTTCCCCTGCTGTCCTTTCCCCTCCTCCCCTTCCCATTTCCCCTTCCCCTGTCCCCTTCCCCGGTCCCCTATCCCTTTCCCCTTCCCTGTCCCTTCCCTTTCCCTTTTTCCGTTCCCTTTTCCCTTTTCCCTTTCCTTCCCTTTCACCTTTATGTTGATTCCCCTTTCCCTTTCCATTTCCTCTGTTCACTTTCCCTTTCCCTTCCCTGTTCCTTTCCCTGCTCTCCCTCGTCCCTTTCTCGTTCTATTTCTCTTCTCCCCCCCCATCCTTTTTCATCCCTCTACTCCCCTCCCCTTTGTTCACATATTGCAGATGGGACAGGAAAAAGTAGGAGATATGGTAATTTCATCGTGCGCTTTGTTCTGTTACAGACCTTTACTCTACATATTGTGAATATCTTCTATTAGTAAATTTACAATTGTCTGAGTTTAATCTACATATAAGATATATACCTACCAAAACTCTGAATCAGAGTAGTAACTTCACGTGTTGTGAGGACATGGAACATGTCACGTTTGGTCCGCCTATATTTTTTAATGAGATCAACCAAATTCCACAAGCTCCACAAATTCCACAAACATGGGAAGTATGGAATTTCGATGAAGTTTTTGAGGTTTCTACCCCACTTCTTTTATAATTACTAGCACCACAAAGCTAGCAAAAGTATCCCCATCTATGAAGTAAAATACCTACTCTTAACTTTTAGAGGCCTCCCTACTCATTTTTCCCTTGGTACGATATGCTATTATTAGATAAAGATATTATAGATAAAACAATGCAAAAATTACATTTTGTACCACTGGATTCCTCTCTATAATCAGAATAATCATAATAATTTCCTCAGAATAATCCTCCAGTTACAGAGCAACAGCAAAGCAGAATATATAAAAATTGAAGAATAAAAAAAAGTAACTAAAATATAATTTGATTAATCTTGAGGCTGGTTCTGTTTTTTTCCTCTATTCTTAACTAAAAGCAAGCTCTTTAGTAAAAGCCCATTTAAAAATTCATTCTAAGACTGTCATATGAGAATGAATTTAATGTTAAAAAGCAATTAGAACAACTTAATTACCTGTAGCATATCAGCTGTCAGAACTGTTGCTGGTATGCCTAACCCTTAATCAGCAATGAGTTATGATTGATTAATGAACCCAAAGAGGTTCACACACAGGCTGTATAAAGTGTATTAAAAAAAAAATATGGTGCCTGTACTTTCAAAAACTAGTTAACCTCTCAGAGATACAGCTTTTATTTTGATGTCTTCAGTGGTCAAAACACACCCCAGCTGATTTTCCATCAGAGCTTTTTTATTTAGACAACCAGCAAGAAGAAAAGAGTAGGGAAAAGTTTACTAGAATCTCATAGCTAATAAATCCTGCATATATATATTTTCACTAGATCGAAAATTAATTTATTGCTGAATCACATCATTATAATTAACTTCAGATAACATTTCAAATTATTTTAGGCTTTGGGGTTTGGGGCTTTTTTCCTGTTTTTTCCTTTGGAGTTAAATTTCTGAGACATGCAGTTTTTTCATAGGTTCAGAAGTATAAATTACAAGGTTCTTAATCTGAGCATTAAGCCACTGACATGAGTAAACTGTGCTGCACATCCATTTGCCCCAGTCTGACAGTTTTCATTCTTCAAGGCCAGAAAAGGATTCAGGAGGACTGTGTATGAGATGGTCAGTCTATCTCAAAATGAAGTTGGCAGCAGAAAAAAGAGAGTATAAATGAACAGAGGCACTATTATGGACTTGTTGGAACAGAGTATGCCTACATTTTTCAACAAGATACCAACAGCCTGATGGAATTAATGAAACTAAGTCTGCTATACTCAGTTTGAGGATTTGCAGAAAATTTTGAATGTTTTTTCACATGTAAAGCCAGGAGCCTATATTCTCGGTTGTTCCACAGAATAAATAAACAAAGCAGGGATCTTATCATTACCTGTAAGCGGAAGTGTTGTAGATGTAATGTAATAGAGGTGGCAGAATACTTAGAATTTAGCATAATTTTCTGAAGGTCATAGTCTTAGCTTCTGACTGAGGATAGCTTTTATTGCTTTACATTATTGCTAACTCTTGGTGGCAAACAGATCATCAAACCAATTTTAAAATCATCATGTAAATAAAGGAAGACAAGCCCTAACATTACACAAGTTAGCTTCCTTGAAGTAATAAGTTTTGCAATATCATACAGATATTATAACATAACAACTGCAGTACAAATGAAAAATCAGACCAGTGAAAACATGACTCATTGCTTTGAATATTCATGACTTCATGCTTCTTATAAGTCAATATGCTTAAAAATCTTGGCAGAAAAAATTCTACGTGGAAAGCAATGTTAAAACAATGAGAAGGAAGAGTCAAATCCATATAACTATGTATTGGTCTGCTTTTATTCATCCATCAGCCTTTTCATTATCCTGACCACACAGGATAACAAAGAATTCTTTATCTCCATATGATATCACTATTTTTTCTTGTTTCTCTGAAAATGGGTGATTTTCATCTTTCATCAGTGATTTGATATTGCTCCATAGGTTTGGTTACAATTGCTTCCATTGGCAACTTCTGTGGGAGCCTTAAACACGAGGTACTGTGATTAGTATTTTTTTCTTCATATGGGAATATTTTTAAATGCCTTGGTGATGGGAAAATATTAATCTCCTGATGTCAGTATGTTTTAATATATCAATCCAAGACAAAATAGAAAATTGTGTGAGTGAAAATATGAGTGTCATCATTCACACTGTTACTACTGAGGTCTTCCTCATTTGCATTTTTGCTTTGTCAAAGCTATTTTCTTGATCATTTTTTGACCCTTGATGGATTATTAATGGAAAAACATTTTATCACCATATTTCTGTGAGTTATTTTAGAGTCTTTAGGGTTTTGAGAATGCCATCCATTAGAAACTGAGATTGAACATTTTCATATTTTCAAGTGACTTAGGCAAGTTTGCAAAACTGGTCTTGACCAATAATTTAGGAAATTTTGAACAACACAGTTCATAAATACACAAAGCTGCTGAAATATACCTAGTCTCAGAAGAGAAATGTTGAAGTATAAAGGTTTTTTTTACTTTACTGTGGTTGTAAAAGAAATTTCTGCACCTTTATTAAATACATCATAGCAAAAAGTAAACAAATCAAGTTTGCTTCTTTAATGAGAAAATCAGGCTGCATAAGAGGATATTACATTGATTTATAGCTGTTAAAATGCAGATAGCAAACCATGGACATGCATTATCAATCAGTCAAAAAAATCTTAAGTTAGACATATTCTTAAGGCCTGGTTTGTTTGTTTGGGTTTTTTTAATAAATTAAGAAATATATCAAATAAAGAAATACAGCCATTGTCTCTCACCTTGCATTTGACTACAAAGTGGTCACATTTACACAACACACAGCAAGGATGGTCACTAACTTTTTGTAATACAAGAGAGACAAGCCTTTGTTTGGCTGATTTCTTACAGAAAAGCTTAATAAACTGCAGTTTCTGTCTCTCAGAGCTCACATTTATTCATTTTTAAGACGAAGAGTAAAAATGAGACTAAACAACAAATTCTTAGCTGAGTATTTAATTAGCATTTTTGCAGGAAAGCAAAAGCTACGAATGCAAATATGATACATAACACATACAGTGTTAACAGGCTAAAAGTGTGGATGCATATAGAAAATTAATGTGACCAAATTTTCACCCCAGTTAATCTCATACAGTTCCATTAAACTCAACAGTTCTTTATGGGTATAAGAGATGGCAGGGTCTGCATTGTAATTCTTGCCAGAGCTCCTCCACTGGTGGGGAGTGAAATAGAGAATGTCTTGATGTTAGTTTCCTGTTCTTAGTGAAAACTCTATGGAACAATTCTATGGAATAACACCTGTCTGGGAAAACAACAGATCTTTTTAAATCTTTTAATATTTTTAATATTTTAATCTCAATTATTTAAAACACCTTGCACTTCTTTAAGTACATCATGTCACTCTGCCCCCAGCCCTGCAGATTGGAGGAGTGTCCTGGGTCCACGTGTGGTTACACATTGGTGCTCAGGCATAGTCACTATTTATGGATCATTTTAAAATTACATACTCAAAACCAGTTGTTTCCCTTTGTTAGAGCATTTTCCACTGAGAGAATTACATCTCAATAAGGCACATAAAATTGTGGCTATCCTGTGGGATTTGGGAGTGTTTCTCAAGCCTAAGGCCTGGAGAGTGAATTATTTCGGTGTGGGAGGAGGCATGGATATTTATGGCACCTTCCACCACTCCCTGATCTAGATGGCAGGAGTTCACATACGTGAGCCACAGCAATACTCCAGCAGGCCTTTTCCAAATCCTCTACAAGCAGAGTTCAAGACAAAGCAGGGCTGGCCCACAGATGAGGCATAGGCTGTGCCGAATTGTTGTCACAAAATATTTGCACATTATTGCTGTCAGGGGCTCTAGGTTGAATTTTTTTGCTTATTGTCATTAGCATCTGTAATTAACTTTAGCAGTGCAGATATTATGGTGTATAGTTGCACAGGTAGAAAGCTATACCTCCCCACCTTGCCAATCAGCAGTTACAGTCAGGTACATCTGGGTGCAAACAGGTTTGCCTAATGTTTCCTTCATACCTTTATTGCTAAAGTCTGGGCAGCTGCATCTGCTCTGGTTTCTGGTTGGTAATTCTGGGTGACATCTGATCCAGCTGGACTCAGACCTCCCTGTCAGCTTGAAAAATGACGAGAAGGAGTGGGGACTCCCTACTGTCATTCAAGGAAATACATGGCATCTGCTCTTGTTCATGCTTCTATTTCTGTTTGATATTTGTAAATCCATCAGTTTCTGCAAAATGTTGATGTTTTGTCTTCTAGAACAATTAGGTACTGATGCCCCATTCCATATCTGCATTTTTAACAGATATGGTTATGCATTTGGCACACATGGGGTGAAGTACCATGGATGCCTCACATAGGGGCAGAGGGGTGTTGAGATGAGTAGTGGAGTTCTTATAGTTTATCAGTTGTAGTTCATCAATTATAATTTCACTGATCCTTTCAGATGGCTGAAGTTCACTATTCAGTCCTCTCTCTCTAGGCTGAATTAAAGAAAAATTGAAAATATAGTGTCCTTTATCAAATATGAAAATACCTGACATTTGTCCTGCTCCAAAAGCTTTTGATCTTCAAACTCTAGTCTCTCAGAAGCTCAGAGTGAGAAATCTCCCTAACATATTTTAAGTAGACTGGCTAACAATTTAAAACTTTCTTTACTCAAAAGCTTGTATATCTTTGCTTTATTTTTTGCTACTGTAATACATATACATTTCTTCTCATATTCCGTTGTTCAATTTTTATTTTTTTTTTTTTCTTTTCAAGACCAAAACATTTGAACATATTTAGCATGTCAACAAGGAAAAAACAGTTTCTCTGAAACTTGCTGCCATTCCAAACTTATCTGTGGACAATTTTTCTATCTTGGTAGGCTTCTTAATTTCTCAGTTCTTTGCATATAAATAGAGCTTAAGCATTTTTCCTCCTTCACACTGTACCTTATTTAAAATCTCAGGGCCAATGGGATCACTTTATTAGGGATTTGTACAGTCCATGACACAAGAGGATACAGCATGGGCTGTGACCTCTAGATAGTCTTATGATACAGGACTAAGTAATATATAAAATTTATACTATTTGTTATAAACTATTCTAGATTTTCATTACTATAAAGCTCAGGAGGCCAATACAAAAACTGGAGAGTGCTGCAAAGCAATATGCCAGAGGAAAAAAAAGATGTGATGGCAAAGCTGCTGCACCCTTAAGAGAGGAGCCTCTGAGCATGTGAGTTTTTCCATTTTGAGAGACACATTTTGTCTGGGCTGTCATTGTTATGATTCTCATTTGAAGCCAAGGAATACTGGAATGACTAAAAAAAATATAAATACACATGTATTTAGTATCTTGAACCAAATTTAAGGAGGATTAGTGTCATAAAATTAATGTAAGGTTCTTATGGGGAGACCATCTGGTGGTTGGATTGAATCAGGCTGCAGATATTGGTATTTTTTCAGGTAAGTCAAATCACCACTATGAATAGATTTTACCCCTTCTTAAATTTGTAAAATTTTTTATTACTTCTTTTTTTTTTTTTTTTTCTGGGGGGAAGATAAATTTATTCATGTATGTGACAAACTGCATGTTGTACAGAAAAGCAGCCCACTGAGAGATTTGGTATCACAATGGAAAAAGCAGAGAAGAGAGCTCTATAACAAGGAGACTGAAAGGCTGTGCAATTGAAAGTAAGAAGAAGATTGGAAAGAAAGGCAAATAATGAATATTTGGAATACAGCCATAAACCTCACCTGGAAATGGGGGGAGAAACAGAAAATCAAGTGCTAAGATATAGTTGAGCCTTAAGAGTTTGGGTATGCTTAGATCCTGGGGATCCTGAGCACCAAAAAGGAAGCAGGAATGATAGGGAGGAAAGTATTCAGTGATTGTTTACTTCTCTAGCTGTCTTAGGACCTGGTGTGCCAATATGAAGAGAAATGTAACAGAGGCATGGAAAGCCTTGCTCCCCTACCCTTTCCCAGAAACTGGGATGGATTCAGCAGCTGCAGGGGAAGGAGTCAGCAGAGCAGCATGGGATCACTCTTCAGCAAAACAAAATGATATAAAGCAATGCAAAGGGGATAATAAAACTACTATTTACAGCTATTTAACAAACTGCTCCCCAAATGACATTTTTCTCATACAGATGTAAATAGAATGCTGACTTATTTTATGCTGCACTGACGAAGGCAATGCAAACAATCCCATGTAATAGCTAACTCTAAGTTGAAACATTCTATACCATAAATTCTGTCCATTTTAACTGCAGTTACTTGGTGTGCTGATGCTGACCACAACATTTTCCAGGGTTCTGTTTGTATTAAGGATCCCCCCTGGATTTCACTGAATTATGTTGCTAACACAGCTTTGAGAGCACTATTACTTTGCTTGGAGGCATCAGTTAATTTTTGAAGTCTGTCATAGGGATAAAATGAGCACTAAATAATCACAGGAATATTCTGTTTGATTTTGAGTAGATATTTTTCCCTTCTATAATACACTCTGCTTGTGTTCCTCTTTTTTGTTAACCATATAAATGACTTATCTCAAGCTGAGACTCACAAAATTCTTTTAATATTCACAGTAAAATCTCTGATGGCATGTCACCTCCTTTTTCAGCAGTTCCCTTTCCCTCCACCCCCCCCACAAGCTGCTAGCTCATATTTAGGGAATTTTGGGAGAGGGGATCTACAAGATAGGTCAAGAGACAAGGGGCAGGTAACTCAGGCCAGGTTACAGTTTCTGGGGGAGGGGTTTTGGGGAGAGAGCATTCCCAAAAGGGATGCAACAGTTCCATGGGTACCAGTTCTGAGGAAACTTTGCCCATCAGGATGCCGTTCTGAAAGGCTGAATCTGAAGAGCTCTGAGCGTGCTCAGCTCCTGGGGACACCTATGGGCTTCATAGGAGATTTTTGTGTGTTTATCCCTTTGGATCCAGGGTCTTACTCTGCACACAGAATTCCCATTGAAGTTAGTGTGAGCTGTTCACTGACACTGAAAACCCATCTCTTCTGATTGGTTTTCCATCCCTTTCTGATGGGTTTTCCCATCTTTCCTGATGGGAAAGTGTAAGGTACCCCCCTGAAGTCTGTGAATTACATGAGCTTGGGTAGAGAGTAGGTAGAAATGAGGGTAGAAGTGGGATTCCTGGGACCATTAGCAAGATGCAATAATAATTCTTCTTAAAAGCAGCCTTACAGTATTTGCCTACTTATGCAAGGTCAGATGTACAATAACGAAGGAAAAGTAAGTTTTGCTGCAGTGGACCAACTATTGTAAAGTACTGTAACTTCTTCAATATGTCTGATAAGCGTTCTGGTGGTTTGCTTCCAGCTCTGCATGTAGTTAGATTGTCTATCATAGAAGGCATGTCTCTCATTTGGCAATGGTGTGTGAAATTTTTCACGACAACCTCTGCAGGGACTTCAAGAAGAGAACTACTGCCACTTAAAGGATTCTACTGAGTTTCCAGGGAAATTTACTGTCTTCAAACAAGTTTTGCTGAGGTGTTCATCTGATAAAAGAAATATCTTCTACAATACCTTCTCACAACATGTGAACATCTTTGTCACTAGAACAATGGAATATGAATGTTACTGTACATTCTGTAATCAGTGTAATTTATTTATGTGACAAAACCCAACACTGATTTACAGCTGTTAAGTATCTGAAATTTTTCTTTTGTACAAATATTGTAGTTTCAATTAGCTGTAATAACTCTACTGTTGTTCCCCCTCTTTCATGGCCTTTGGTGTCTTTCCTCTTCCATCTCCCCTGTGGAAAGCAAACACATTTATCAAGAAACAAAAATGGTAGGTTTTAGACATGGGGGAGATACTCCTGTGTCACAGAGCTCTGGCACTTCCAGTAGAATTTCTTCTGTACTTGTTTACATCCTGAATGTTCCCTTTGTAGGAACACATAAACAGGAGTGGATTTATTTGTGTGTGTGTGTGTGTGTGTGTGTGTGTGTGTGTGTGTGAACAACATAGAACAGTATTTACAATAAAAGAGAAAAAGTAAAAGAATAAAGGACATCACAGACTTGTAGTAGACAAGGATGCTACTATCAGTATTTCCCAAAGAATAAGTTTAAGGTAACCAGTAAATAACATTTTAATAATTTTCTGGAGGTGTAACATTAACAAATACTTCTGTATGAACAAACTCACCAACTCTCCCCACCCCACACAATATCTCTGATAAATCATACAAAAAAGATTGTTTTTTAAAGGCTCTTCCCAAGCACAGACCTCATGACTCAGTACTTCAGTGTTTCACTGCCTTGAATGGTGAAACATTTTGTTTGTTCAAATGTGAAGCAGATTGTGGTGTAGTGTCTTGCTGACGTTTTTAGAGACTGAACTTGATCTGCATGTGTAATATCCCTCACATCCATGACTCTGTGAAAGACCAAACAAGAAACTGCTAATAGAAATCTTGAACAACAGCAGTGCATATATGAATGAAATTACAATTTGTACTGGACCATTAAGGCTGAATAAATACATCAAATTTATTTTGTGAAAAAAAGGTAAAGAAATTATTATATGAAAAATATTACTCTACCATTTACACAGAAATACAAGAAAATTTGGTCTTAAATCCACACGTTTATACATGAACCCAAAGCTAATAATACTTTAATGTCCTTGGCAAAGTCTTTCAGGGATGGTAAAATCCATATTTCATCAGAATTTCATCTTTTTCTCATTTGACCCTAAGCCCTGTCTAGATAATTTCAGCCTTTAGTCATGTTTACCATGTTCAGGTTCTGCTTGGTGGCTGAAGGGGTGAGCACCAGGCAGTGTCCCTGCAGGCTGCTGCCTGGGTACACACCTGAAGGCACCTCCAAACGTGGTTGTGAGGCAGTGGTAGGAAGCAATGCATCCTGAAGTGATGGCAGATTGTCTTACAGATATGGACAGGGGGCTGTCTATCCAAGGATATATAGAAAAAGGACTGTAAAGGACTGCACTGTTGAATTGCAAAGGAAGTTCAACAGTGAGTTAACAGATTTTTATCTAATGACATTGTTTTCTTTGCTTGAAAATTTTGCTTGAAAATCTTTTGCTTGCCACAATTTTCTCATTAAATATTTCTTTTCAATGGTATTAATATAACTTGGATTTATCAGTGGTTTTATATTGCCAAAGAATTTCCAAGTGTTCTATTTCTTTGCTGAGGAAGACTTTTTCTTTTGAAAATTGATTTTCACTGGTTTTGAAATAATCCAGGAAGCAGTGTATTTAAAGCAGTCAAAGTGTATCACTTAAGGAGATTTATAAATTTTTGTCATATTCAGGAATATATGATATTACTCTTTGCATAAAATGAAACATGTCCTTGGTTAGGTAGAAATAAAACTGGATTACTTAAAAATCTAATTAGACCAGAAAATAGAAACAATGAAACAATTCCAAGAGATGTGGATAAATAATTGAAGTACATAGTGGGAATGATTTTCTTTTTATGAGGAAATGTAGAGATAATAGTCTCAATGGAGAAAATTAATTGTGTTTCATTTAAGTTGGTATTAATAGAAAGATCTAATTGAAAACCCTGAAAAGAAAAAAAAGCGAGTTGAAAGAAGACTGCGTAGAAAGAAAAAAAAGTGTTTCAACAAACATAAATATTTCCTTTTAAAAGACTATTGAAAACAGCAACAATCATATGCTCTTCATGTTTTGTTTAAAACTCTTTTCAAGGAGCTTGAAAATCTAATGTTTTTCTCTAAAAATGAAGAATACTTTCATTTGTTCAGAGACTTTATTTTGTAAACTTGCTTTTGCCATTTTTTTTTTCTCTTGTATGTATGAAAGTACTATGAAGATGATGTAAAAAACTATCAAATCAAAAGAGAAAATGGAAAAAATGTTCATTTAGGTATACTGAATTATAAAAAATGCCTGTAAAAGATGCATATCACTACAGGAAAGAGGGTATTGTTTGACATTATTGCATCATCAGAGAGCCTATGCCCTTAAATTGTATCATCTGCAACATATGCACATCCATCAGTCATGTCCAGCAAATGCTTTGATATACAAATTGGAAAGATAAATTTCTATGTCCTTTTATTAATCCTTGAATTTGCCTGCTACTTGCTATAACTCCATCAGAACAAATTCTTTGATGCCAATATAATTTCTACCCTTTGTACATTTCTTCCCTAGAATTAGAAAGAATATATGCCTAGCTTGCAACAGCACTAATTATTAAATAATGTTAACTAGGGAATTATAGTGCTGCCAGAATGCTGTAATAATGCTCTGGTTGAGGGTACAGGAATAAGGACTGTGGCACTTGGCTTTGGACAATAATTGCAAATCTGAAAAGTAAATTTACTATTAGCATATATTTGTGCTAATCCATCTAAAAGACACTTCATGAGTTGGAGTTTTAAATATATTACTTTATCTATTTTTACTGGAGTGCTTGAAGTAAGCCTGTGCTTTCTTTTGGGCACTATTTTTTAAAGCTTGACCAGAAAGACAGGCAGATATTAACCATATATTTTGTTGGGAAAAAAACCCTCAAAACAATAAAATTACTTTTACCAACAAGGTCTAACTGACTACACAATATTTTCTGTCTTATTTTACTTATCTACTTCCTTTGTTTAAAACCACATACAACAACTAATATTTTTTTTTAATTTTGGGAGGGAAAATGTTAGACTAATACATATGAAACCAAGTACTGCAAAATACTACTGTGTCTAAAACCCATGTTTCTGAAAAAGATATGACACTGCTAGAATAACTTTGTGACAATAACAGTGCTGGCTTAACAATGGGGCTCAATGGTCCTAAAGGTCTTTTTCCACCTAAATGATTATATGATTCTACATCTCTCCCAGGTCAAATATGCAGTTGCTGATTCTAACATAAAGAATGCCTGGTGGCACTGTGGATGGTTCCATTATTAGAAAAAAATGTAGGGAAAATTGTTCTCTGCAGGAAGGCAGCTTACTTTATTCTCTGCATTATATTACAAGGATATGAATCTCTCATCACTGAGAATTCCTCCTTACAGGTGATTTGACTGCATACTGAAATCCACCCTCTTTGTGCAAAGAAATTGGAAGTACTTCTACATATCACAGAGCAAATACTTAAATTCATCAGTCAGCTTTTGTTCAGTTCCTGCTCAGGCATATCTTGTGTTTAAATTGATTTTGTTAAATAAGTGACTAGAATTGACTACAGAATTCAAGATAGTTCTATCCCAGAGCAGATTTCAGCTTGGAATACTTTCAAAGTAAAGCAGAACTGATTAAATTACATCACAGACTATGGGATTTTGATATCATTCCTGCAAAATGAAAGGAGGTATGCACTGGTATGAGATGATGGTTGTAAAATAAAACTCTGTTTCATGTGTCTGAATTAGATGAAAATGCACATTTTTTTTTCCCAAAATAGTAGTTTATCCAAATATAAACATAAACCACAAACAACAATAAAAAATACTCTACTTGTCTGCTTCTACTGAGTGAATATCAGGACCTAATGAACCTGTTGCTTCTTTTAAATTTCTGTGCTTAATGTAATGACAAATGTAGAATAAGACTAATTATGTTTCATTGCTGATGAGAAAAGATATTGGATTTTTTTCCAAAATGAAAGAGAAAATAAATTTAAAAATTAATACATAAAACCAAACCAAACTATGACCTTCTTCTTTATTTTAGCAATGCTCTGTGAATCTGTGTGGTGATGTCATAAAGGCATTATGCAACCTGTAACATGATGTGCTGGGACCTTAACTTCTGTCACCACCCATTTTGTTGAGGATTTGGCAGATGAAGAATGAATGGACAAAATTAATTACAATATAATAGCCTTAACAGTCTCACATTGAAAGACTTGGTCCTCAAGACAATTGGTCTGTTATTCTCTTCCTAACTTACCACTTCAGCTACCATTCAACCTCCAAACAATGTAAGACAGTGATATTTGAATACAGTTTGAGTTGCTCCTTCCTACAAATATGGCTTCAAAGATATTCTAGCAGTGATTTCCAAAGCACGTAGCGTGAACACAACTTGCAAACTTGGTGTTCAGAGAAGGAAATAGTACATTTGGTCAAATTAAAACACTGGAAACATTGCCTTTACAGTGGGACTTTGAGATAGAACTGATACTTCAGAAGTTTCTAACCAGATCAAAGTTTTCTAAACCAAGCAGGATTTTGTTTTTTTAATCAACTGGAGAATGACTGCACTTGCTTTTTACAGAGTGTTTCTTATGGTATTACCCTGCAGGGAGTGATGGGTTAAAAGCTAAGACTTGCAAGTAGGATTGTAAATATGCTTAAGTGACCTTACAGCTGGAAATAATCCTTGATAAACAAATGTGGTCAGCAGGTTGGCGATCCTGTAGCAAGAATTGAGTTTATGGAGCCTGCATTTTCAACTCTGCCATGGTGCATCTTTGGAGATCCCATGGTTAGCACAGTAATGACAATAAACCTCTCTGTGAAGAAGTTGCCTGTTTGTGCTGACTTACACACGCCCCTGATATAGTTTTATGCCTTTATTTTATTTACATAAAGCACTAGTACAAATACTGTAGATTACAGAAAAACATTGAAATTAAGGGGTTTTTCAGCACAAAATTTCCATTTTGTTAAAAAAGCTCTTTTTTTTTTTTTTTTTTTTTTTTTTAGCTGGAGGAAGCTATGACCTATGACTTCATTTGATTAGAATAGACTATGTCAGCTTATACATAATTTCCGACATTGGTCTATCTAAAGTGCTGGATTTAGATTGAGATGCAGACAGTGTATTTTGCAAAAGATAGGTCTACTCACTTTAATTGTAAATGTTTTATCTCTTAGGAATCTTCTCAGCCTCTGCTTTAGCCCACAGCAAAAATGCAAAAAAAATATGTTTAGCTCTGCATAATGCCCAGCTAACCCATAATGACCTGGAAAATGTAATGCTCAAAAGCAATCATTCATGTTTAGACTATCAGTGTGTGTGCATTAGTAACATTGATATGGCATGGATAGCATACATCTTACTCCAAGAAAATATCTTGAAACTGGAGACAGTTTACCTGAGTGTATTTAGTAACAAACAAAAACCATAATTGTCAGGATCCTCTTATAAAAGCCCAATCTAACCATTCTGTTCCTGTTCCTTCAAGGAACAAATGAGAATGAATCCAAAATTCAGCTACACAGTATTTAGAAAGTAGTCAGGGATGTTAGAATTGATGCAATCAGGTGTAATAGAAGAGCAGAATTGCACAAAATTCAATGATTGGCCAAACAATCAGGTCTGTTTAGCCAGTTTTCATGATGTAGACTGAGTCATTAAAAAATATCATTCTACACTGAAAAGGGATAAAATCTTAAAAAGGTGAACCACTGAACCAAACTTGAGGTGTACTGTTGCATTGTCATGAGCTGCAGCTGTCAGAAATCTAACAGACTACATTGCAAGAAGGTAATGCATAGACATGTGTATAAAACAGTATATTTGCCATTTATGTGCAGCTTTAAACAGACAATGTTCATGTTGGTTTATTCAGTTGCTCCATTTGAAAGGCAAAATAGCAATTGAAACAAATGTTCTCTATTGGTTTTAACATCTGTTTGCTGTTTCAGAGAGAATAAAAATAGCCAAGGAAAAATGTTTTTATCTAAAGTCCTGTCATGAACACAACTGCTGAAATAATACCATAATGGTGTTAATATTATACTTAGTACAACTCAAAGCACCACTTGTGCTTTGGAAGAATTTCATCCTTCTGAGTATATTGGGAAAGACTACACAAGACCAAAAGGTTTAATGTAGGCTTGTCAGGGATACACTAATTCTTAGAGTTTTAGAATTTTGTGGAAGGGAGGAAGGAAAAAAAAAAAGAAAAGCAAAAAATCCATAAAGCTTTTATTCAACTGAGCAGAAATATTCTTCACTGGATTCAAACTGGTCTATATACTTCGATCTCTGCAGGTCATCTAAGGCAGACTTGGCCCATGACTCATATTTGATGGAAGACTAGGAAGCAATTCAGAATTTACCACTGAACTAAGTACAGAAGTTATACATTATGCATCTAGGACTCAAAAAGGGAGCAAGAAGCTGCTAGACATCAAAGGGGAAAAAGGAATCCAGTTATCTAATCATCTAAAAGATGAATCTGTGTCTTGCATGCCAAGCATGTTAGAGAGATGTCACTAAAGTAGCTCAGAAGTACACTTTTGCTTTATTCTCATGTGACATTGCCTGAAATATTACTGAAGTGTAAAAAATTAATACAGTAACATTCATGATGTCCATTTCAAACAAGATTGTGAGGGAAGGATAGAAAGCATTATCCTAGTGTTTCTAATGAGGAATTTAGGAGTGGCTATTTTACATTTTACCTGTTCCTTTAGCCCAGCATAATTTCCTGTGTGGGTTTTTCAGGTTTTTGGCTTGACAAGAGTCCCCAGTGAACTATTTGTTCTGCACAAGCAGGAGTAGCAGATTAAACACAGTCTGAGGCCAGAATATGTGTGTGTGTTCTGCAAAGCTGAAGAAAGATGACTCTTTCCCTTTCCTCAATACAGAGCCATGGCAGACTGGATTTCTTTGTAACAAGGGCATCTCTGTGGCCCCTGCCTCTGCTTGTGTTAACATTTGTAGCTGGGAGATGTTTTAGGTAGGGACATGGGGTCAGGCTACCCACAAATGACTGAGGATAGAAGGACTGCGGGCTTTACCCTCTTTAAAGTTAATGTTCTGGCTCTGTATCTTGGAGACCTTGAAAACTCTGACTTTTAAGACTATATACTGAGCCTAACACAAGGATGCTGAAGAAAAGTGTTTTCACAGGGTTTAAAGATTAATTTCTTCAAGCTAGTTAAAGTTCTAAAACATTGAAGTAAACCTGGCATTGGGACTCCTGCAGAGCATGCAGAAATGCCAGACTAATTATACCCTTCTGATCACTTTCAGTACTTTCAGAACATTTCTGGGTTTTTACAGTCTGCTTCTTTTCCACACCCAGTGAAAAAGCACCTGAGATGCCTGTAGACAAGCCTTCTGTATTACAGATGATGTTGTTTACCTCTGTTCTTCAAATATTCCTCAGATATTACAGTTGGCATCACACTAATTATCATTCTCTATCTTTCACTCTAAACAGTTTTCCAATGCACCATTTTATATATGATAAATTGAAGGGAAAAGTAGATTTTCAGGTGTTCCAGCCAAAAACTTTACCATTCCTGGATGGGAATTTTCTATCCATTTAAATATTTCTCTCTAGTACTGAAGAATGTACATCTCTTCCTTGAATTGGTGCAGTTCTCTGCAAGATTTCTGTACACGATATTATGCAAATTCATGAAATTTCAGGTTTGTGGCTTACAGACAGAGAAAACAAGGAAACAAAGAGTGAAGCCAAGGAAAAAGAACCCACAGGGTAGCAATTTGGAAAGATTGCTAAATGGTCTCATTATCTCCCATTGCTGTAGCTAACCAGACAATTGGATGCAGCTTCCATGGTGGCTTAAAACCAGAGAAAAGGGTTGGCTGGTAATAAGGAAGGAGATTTTGCATACCAATTTCAGGCCTATAGAAATAGGAATTCTTTTTGTCATCAGAAGGGAGCTTGTAGCATCCAGAAAAGAAAAAGTATTCCAAAAACAGGAAAAAGTGAGCCAAGGCATCATTTTCTCCTAAGGGAGAGGTGGATGTAATAGACCTGACAGGGAAGAAGCCCAGCCTAAAGCCAACCACTGGTCCACCCTGCGTGGGAATTCGAGTTGCTACCTTTGAGAGCAGCTCTCTGTCAACTACAGGAAAAGCTTCACTAAAGGCACCATTTCATCAAAAGGCTGACTCAAGGGTCAGAGAAAAGCAAGAGAACCTGTCTAAGCCTCTTTGTCAGAGTAGCTATCAGTACAGGTTCCTCCTGAAGTACATTGTCCCAGGTGTGGACAAAGAATCCCTGGCAGTGTTCAGGCATGAAGATGAAGAAGGTCTTCATTAATATGTCTCATGTTCTTCAACAGTCCGTCATCAGATTTTTGTCTCCAATTTCAGCACATCTGTGGCTTGAGAAAATGCCACCTGTTCTGCACAGGAAAAATCCTATTTTCTCGCTCCCTGGGACAAATCTAAGAGCTTGAACCAGTGATTTCTGCTTAACTTTTAAATCCCAGAGGGTTTTTTTTTAAATTTGCAGGTGTTTTTTTTTTTCTTTCTTTCTTTACTATCCAGGTCCGTTTAGTAAGGAGAGCTACTGCCAACAGATGGATCACAAAAGCTTATGTGCCTTCTAATGAAACCAATCCTTCTAATTTACTTTTCCCTGCAGAATGCTTTTATGTTTTCCTCATTTCTTTAGAGGGCAACTCTCAAAATCATCTGTTTGACCATGTTCCCAAGGTGGTATTTGTGATATAATAAAATATAAACATAAAAACAAAAGATAGCTATGCTTAGTTTAAAAGTCAGACAGGTTTCACAGGTGTTGCTGAAGGGCCTTCAATTATGCAGAAGTGACATAATAGCATCACAATTTCTGTTACCTTGGATGAATATTCATGAGTGGATTAGATTTGTAGTACTACTGAGTGAAGTTCAAAAGGTCTAGAGTTGAGTTTTGATACAGAGAAGTGTTCAAATGTTTGGATGATAATCTGGAGCAAATAACTTTTATTGAGGCATGAATATGAGAGGTCTGAAATCAGTGCAAGTTTGACCTCTGACACAGAGAGCTAGGTTTAAGTCACTGACTAATTTTGGTCAAACATAGGAAAATAAATCCCTTAAAGAAATCCCTGTGAAGCACATTAGACCAGTTTTCAGCCTTTCACAGTGCTGTTGTTTGAAGCCCTGATTGCACATTTCAAGCATAATGAAAACCAACCTTTGCCTATGCCAGACTAGCTTTAAACTATTTAATTAATTCAGTAAAGCATGGTGATGGAACATTAGCCAAAGGTTTTTAACTTCAGTCATTGATATGAGAAATATTCCTTTGATTTTGCCCAGAATTTTTCCAGTTCTTGAACTTTCTTTATTTACCCTGGGTTTTAAAGTAAAACAAACCTCTTCTAATTATTTTTTTTTAAAAAAGAATTTATTTTGTCAGATGGAAATTGATTCTTCTTCAAAAATTTGTGGAATAATAAAAAAAACCCACACCAGTTCTGCAGCTTAGGAAAAGAGGAAGTTTAGAATTATTTCCCACCTTTAAGTGAGTGTCTAAAATCCTAAAAAATTTAGACCTTCAGTCTCAAGATTACCAGCTGAAGTCTCTTCTTTGGTGGCTTTATGTCAGATTAGACATGTAAAGAGAGAAGAATTAACTGTGAAAAGGAGTGCATTAAACTTTCCAAATACACAGAGAATGAATGGGAAACTGGTTAGAGCTTTTTTGAATCGTGAATACTAAACTATAGTCACTCTTGTGAGAATGAGATTTTTCAGTCCATTGGGAAAAAAACCCCAAAACTAACAAATCTAAATATAAAGCTTTTGTTCATACACAAAACTTGTGTATGAAAAATTTGTGAAAACTGCTGGGGGTAGAATCTGAATTTTCTTTCAGTACAGGAGTGTAACAGTTGTTTCACCTCAGTCAAAGGAACAGCTCTGAACTGACATACAAGAAAAGAAAGATGCATTTTGAACCTGGGGAGATGCAATACGAATTGACAGTAATTTTCTCAGACAAAAATAGATAAACTCATTGAACTTTCTGTCAAGGCTCCACAGCATTTACACATATCATTTCATTATTCATTGGAAAAATATGAGATGCCCAAAAATTAAAAAAAAAAGGCATGTCCCCAAAGAAAATTTAATATACATAATGATCATAAACAGGAGAAAAATTATCAGGGTGTTTTTTTGCTGTTTTGATGAGATGCTAGACTGACACAAAATTTCTGAAGTCTGTGCATCATGAGTCCAGTGAGGAAATTGAACCCTATGTCCATTGAAGATTCTGTGTTCCTTGTAGGAATCCTTCAGCTAAGGAGGGGAAGTATTTGTGCCACCCTTATGAAGTTCTACCTAAGAAATTTCCTTATAATTTCCAGCTTTCATTCTTTCTAAAGATTCTTCCCTTCAAACAAGAACCATGACCTTTTCATGCCATGCCTTGACTTTATAACTATGTATTTCATCTGAACAATTTATTTTACAGTTTCTTGGATACAGCAACACTGTGATTTCTACACTTCTAATATTAAGCTTTTTTTTTTTTTAAACACTAGGAATAAGAACTTCTCTTCTATCCCACTTTTTTATGCCAGTCTCTTAATCTTAGCCACTCTTTCCCACTGTTCTTTGCATTTCACTGTATTTCCACACCCTGTATTGAGCATTGTATGTGTTCTGGGAGAGACTAGTAAATTCTGAGATTCTCCTGTGAAATGTGAAGGAGCCCTTCTCCTCCAGGGCTGAGGGAGAATTTTCCCAGCTCGCATTTCTCAGATGTCACTGTGACCAGGCTCAGTTGGAAAGCATCTAACTTTTCACAAGGTATCAAAGTCTCACTGCACCTTATCAGATAAGACAGCAGAGGAGTGACACCTGCAGACTAACATTTCTTTTTTTCCTTACATGCATTCAGTTTGAAGAGGGGTGCAGAAAATATTTGGCCATTCCAGGCAAGCAGGCAGAATCAATGAAAGAAAGGGGTAGAGAAAATACAGACTGTTAATGAGTTCAGTTGAGTAGGAAATAAGTGGAAACTAAAACTGAAGTGAAAACACCTTCTCAGTCAGAAAGTAGGAGAGAAAATACTTGGCATGTAAACTTAAAGAGTTGAGGTCCAGGCTTTTCATTTATTAACCATTTTCTTTGGCCTCAGAAAATTCATGAGTTATTTTTAAGAAAAAAAACGTAGAAAAAAAGTCCAAGTCAGCGAGCTTAAATTTACTGTTGAGGAGCCTACAGTTTTACTGGAACTTCTGTTTTCTTTTTTTGGATGTAAACCAAAGATTAGAAGCCACTGGCTCGGTGGTATTTTTTTTGAGTCAGAAATATGGTGGCTTAGGACTGCAACATTACCTTGAGAAGTTGACTAAATTGCTCCATTTCAATTGTGTCATATGGCCTCACATCTCAGATTCTGCACCTTGAACACTGCATTTCATGGGGAAGAGTGCTGGTGAGGAGCTCCTTGGGTCTTCACCAAGAAGATATAGAAATGTGTGTTTTTTCAGAGAAGAAGAAAATGAAAGGCAAGGCCAAACACAAGCAAGGAGTCAGTGTTGTAGGATTTTGTGTGGGTGGTTCTTTTTCCTGAACAATATATACGGTAGATGAAGATAATCTTTGGCTGAAATCTCTGAATAAGGAGTAAAAATTGTGCAAAAGTGACTAGAAACATGCCTCTTTTTTTGGTATTTTGCCAGGAGTAATTTTTAAGTGATTTACAAGTACTTTGAACTTCATGCTTCCTGGTTAAATCATTGATCTTTCTGCAGCAATTAGCAGAACACCTCTGAACTCAGGCTGAGACCTTCAAGTTTTCTGGGTTAAAGACAAACTGCTCATGCAGATGAAGATGATGGTACAACAAAGCATTGAGCATTATTAGACGACAAAGAGCAGATTTAGAATAGAGCCGTACCTGTGTGCAATGATTCTGCAGAAATTATATTAACTTGTTTCTGGAATTGTTTTGAGAGATTTTTGGTGGGGGTTTTTTGTTATGGGTTTTGTTTGTTAAGAAGGAACAGAAATCAAGGCTATATAAATGATAATATTTTCTACATTTAAGTATACGTGAGTGGGTGAACTCACAGAGGAAACCTAGAATTCTGTATCTGTATTTCTAATTTCGTCTATCTTGGATGGCTTATGATATTTGTGCCACTGGAGATTCCTGTGACAGAGCAAAGTGGAACTGTCTTTCAACCCTGTGGTCCTGCATATTTATCACAACAAGTTAAAGGTCCAGTGTCTTTTTCAGTATTAATGCTTTCTACATTCTACACATAGGCTTGTTTTCCTATTAAAAGAGAAGTCACACTTTTTTTCTGAATAAAATATCTGATTAAATAACATTTATCCATTAATATTATGTATACAATGCATGTTGATATTTAAAGCAATCAGATCTAGGAAAAATCCCTCCTATCTGTTGGCACAACTACACCTAAGGCAGACATACTCAGTGCTTCTTTTGCAGGCAAAATCCTATGAAAAATACAAGTTTTGATGAAACAGTGAGGAATTTGGGGGATTTCTAGAGTCCAGGTCCCATCTGAAATACCCACTGCTGAATATCAGTAAGGTTAGTCTTCTTTGTCTTAATACAAGACACTTTTCAGAAAGGCCAGAGAGTAGGAAGAAAGTGGTTTCACATTCCACAAGCTTTGCTTTCTTTCCCATTCAAAGCAAAATGGAGACCTTAAAAAATATGGAACCAAAACCAAGCTAATTCCAAACCCAAGATATTACAGCTGGAGACTAGTCAATGGCTTCTAGGACACAGAATATGAATATGAATCTCATATATTGTGTTATTTCAAAGTTATAGGTGAGAATGCACTTCCTGTCTCCTCTCACTCCAGAAACTCTGCTGGGACCTCAGGAGCTCAAGGAAACTTCAATTGAAAAATTTTGTTTCCATGTCACAAAAAATATTTAGTTGAAGAAAAAGAAAAAAGCTGATTTCTTTCAAATTAGTCTCAAGAGACCCTCAGCATGTTAAAAAAGCAAACAAACAAACAAACAAAACCCAACAAAACTACAAGAAACCATATAAGGTAAGAACACAGGTTATAGTAGGAAACTGCTTGGAAAGACTGCATTTGATGCAGGCTCACAGTAAAAGGCTACTATTTCTTGAGCAGTTGTTTAGGTTTCCATGTTCTCAGCCACATCTCTTCACATTCAGCAGAGACACAAAATATGGTACAGTTGTCTTTGTGCACATACAAATCCAGTTTCTGGACCCTAACAAAGAGGAAGGGATGCAACACCAAGGACATGGGATGACTCTAAAGAGAAGTCAAGGCAGTTCCTTCACTTCAGGGAGCAGCTTGTCAAAGCACAGCTCTGGGGTGAGCTGGTAACACCATCCACCACCCTACACCTCATGCTGCTGGACTCTATCCAGGGACTGAAGGGCAAATTTTTTAGAGGACCTAGATTACTGAGATCTAAAAGTACTTCTGAGAAACAATGACAGGGAGATTTTTTAGTTACTTCAGTCTTTTATAAACCCCACCTCTGCACCTAATGCTCTTTAAATACATGAACACAATGCATTATACACATATAGACGTGTCCTTATGAATATTTTAATGTAGAGCAATGAAAAAAAGAATATAAAGCAATAGTAAGCCTCCAATCTTAATTATTCATTTTTGTTCAAGAGAGAAAAAAAAACCAAAAATGAACTTTCATATTTGAATATTTTTCTCTGTACTTCTGTGTCCTCAGCCTGACACTGCTAGGAAATGCTTATACAAGTATATTAAATTTTAATCATAATTGAACACTATTTTTCCTTGGTTACATGTTTTAAATTAATATGCAATTTCACTGGAGGCTAAGCAAAGATACCTCTTTATGTACCTGGGTGCACTTGGGATAAAAGGTAGGGTACATCACACAGTAGATAGGAAAAATTTTCAGGAGTGGAGTCTAGTCTCTTTAACAGAGTCCATTACAGGTGCAATAAGATATTTCTTAGAAATAAATACAACTTCTAACACAGAATTAAATCGTGAGAAGAAGATTTGGAGAATATCATATATGTTTTCTACATTTTTTAAAGTTTTCATTTCCAAACACATTACTATGCTTTCACAGGTGTTATTCCTGTCTTAAGAAGTAGAAACATCGTAAATTCCTGAAAGAGCAATGACAGATAAACCCTTGGGAGCGCTTCCACCTAAATAAAGATCCCGAACACAACCTCATTAATACTCCATATGTACTTTGTGTGTTTGCATGCAGTAGCCACACAAGATACATATCAAAATATAGGTATTTTGGTACATATACTGGACACAACTGCAAGGAAGAAATGGGGAAAGACTGGACAATTTTGGGAAATAAACCCCTGCAAACTTCTTGCAGAGGTTTTTCCACATGAACAAATTCAGAGATAGCCAGCACTTCACACCCTCTCCCTTACACACCCTGCCATTGTAACTGATAGCAGAATTCAGTCAATTGCTTTTTGAACATTAAACATAATGAACTGTGTTTTCATGTTTTGGATCAGTTTATTTTCTTTCTGCTGACACTTAATATCCATGGATATTAGAGAATGGAGCTAGGATAATCTCTTGGGTAATTTACTCTGACTATCTGCACTATTAAAATTTGGTTTTCATAATTTCCTACACAATCCCCATTAATCTACCCAGATTACATTCAAGGATACTGATTCTGTACCTTCCTTCATGTGACTTTATTATGATGTATTATTTATATTGCTGCTTCATGATCTGTGGCATAGTGCAGTCAAAGCAGGTACACAGCACTGCCCCAGAAAGCCCCAACAAACACAGCAGGTACCAACAGTGCCTCAGCACATCAGGAGGAATGCAGGGCACCCACATGCTGTGCCAATTTGAACCTACTCCTATCCCAGGCTGTGGAGTTTATCTGCACACAGCTTTGGAGCTTCAGACAACAGCTTGATCAGCTAGCCGTATTTTATTTTGTTAGGGTTTTTTCCACATCTGTCTAGTTTTCATCATCCTTTTGTCTCTTTTAATTCTCAGTTAAAACACACAGCATGGACCAAAACCAACACCTACTGATAGGCCAGATCTCAGGTGCACGCAACTCTGAGCAATGTGTCAAGAAATATGTCCAAATCTGAGGAATATGTCAAGAGGTGTGGTGATAGACATTCCCCTGATCAGAGGCTGGGAATCTTCTGTCAGATCCAAAACTGTTTGTCTCCACAGAAACGTTTGGAAGTCCAGCCTGCCTCCCTCTTCAGACTGTAGCTGGCTCATATTTGGCCAAGGTGTTTCTCCAGACCTGGGATCCCTTTTCTGACACCAAGCCCCATGTCAAGCTTATGGTAAAGTACCAAGACAAAATATTTGTTTTTATAACTATGTTTTAGACATGACTGATTCCTAGGTGATAAAATTCAGGGAATTCCCCTCCCACCAAATTATCTGAATTCCCCTACATATATCACTATCACATTTTTCCACCTATTGTGCCTGTGAAAGTAAAGTTAAAATTCCTTTCTTTAACTCTTTATACCGCAGTAATAAGTCCTATCACAGTGAAAATATGATGGACTGCTGACAAGGCCAGAAACCTTTCTAACTTTGGAGTCTCTCTGCTCAGGAATCAGTTTGAGAGATGTGTGGAGGCTCGTTGAAGAGCTAAGTAATCTGTTTGAAATTCAAGCAGCCCTAAGGTAGGCTTAAGATTGTCTGTTGTGGAGAGCAAAGAAATAGGGACAGAAAAGCAACTAGACTTTACAGCAAGTAGGAAGGAGGCAAGGAATACACAAAAATATACTTGGATCCAGATCTAGGAATAACTTTAGCATTGAGGACAGATTTCAGATTAAGGTCTTCATTCTTCAGAGGAGTTATTTTCTAATTGCATCTAAGAATTTGTTCTTTCAGGCAATGATTTGCACATGAGTTGTGTACCATTGACAAAGCCAGTGCTGATACACTAAAAATGTCTAAAAACCTAATAGCCATTATGAAACTTGTCTGTGTTTACATCAGCATAAACTTGTTCCAGATTATTTTGCAGAAGTCCTCATTACCTTACAGAATCAACAATCTTAAGCGTGACTTTAATTACCTTTCCCCCATAGTTTTTAACCAATGAAATATATAAGTAATAAGATTAGATGATGATTCCTTATTTCTGACACCTCCCTCTGGCATTTCTTACCTCTTTATAAGTGCTTTCCAGGTTTAACTAGTAATTATTCTAAATGCTTAAGAGTTTTGAAATGCCTGGGCTCAGCATTCTCTCAATTTATTTGCTCATCCAGACCTCACAAGCTGTATAGTCTATAAGCTTTTAAATAATTAAAGTTCAAACCTTCAGGGCTTTTCTTGCTGATATTTGAAAAGAATGATAATTTACTGGGAAATCAACTTCAATTGCATTATCTTAAATGGAAAAATGATTTGTCAATGAGCATTACCAGATTTTATTTGGCAACAAAAATTCTTCCAGTGAAAAGATTGTGTTGACTGGTTTAACTTGGCACACTGCAACAAAGATTAATAACTTCAGAAGCAGATAACATAATCATCTTACATTATTGACAAAACAGCTTTCACGCTTTGTTGATACTAAAGGGGCAAATGTAAACTCAGCAGTCTCAGCTATCATTATTTTGCGATATTTTTGTCAGATAGAATTGTACTATTATTTTGGCATCACCTACATCAACCTAGAAACTCAGGTAATTAGACTTCAAATGTGTTTTCACTGACGTCTCAGCTGAAAATATAATCCTGTGGGGTTTTGTGAAAGCCCATGACATTTTTTTGTGTTTAGTTAACGTCACCATGCCTAAGGAAAAATGTAAACTGAGGCCTCTCTAGAGTTCATTTTACTAAAAGCAGTTTTTGGTCTACCCTGTTGCTGAAAGGGAACAGTTGGACAAAAACAATATATCTTAGCAGACATCCCTGGAAAAATAATAGTAAAAGTGTTTTGCCTAGTTCTCTGTGACTTCAATGGAGAAGAGTCCAAGTATTGTCATATCTTGTTTTAAGGAGATATAAAACCAGAAAAAGATGACATTTTGCAAATGCCTGTGCTGGGGATTAGAGTGGAACATGAAAAAAAAGGCATACCCTCCCCCCCCCCCAAAAAAACCCCCAAAAACTAAATAATATCCCCCACAAACTGGAAACAGATCAAAGCTGAAAGAAAATAAAAGAATATTAAGGTAAATTGGTTTAAGCACAGGCACAATCATGTTAATTCCTTATGTACTCCACATACAGAAAATTGCCACAAGCTACTCCCCCGTATTCTCTGAGATATCTAACTGCAAAAAAAGTCAGCCAAGCTACACTGGTGTCATTGTTTGCCCTCTGATTCGTGTCAGCCAAGAGTATAGCCATTTTTACAGCTCTTAACCGCTTGTTCTCCCACTGGTTTGAAGTATTTTATAGTCTTTAATGAAATTATGCAGTGTAAGTATATGGAATATCATAGAATGGAGTCACAAACTCCCATAACATTTAGAGTTGGAAGGATCCTTAAAGATTATTTAGCTCCAACTCCCCTGCCATGGGCAGGAGCACTTTTCATTAGACAAAGCTATTCAGAGCCCCATCCAGCCTGATCTTGAGCACTTTCAGGGGATAATGAGTTCACAACCTGTCCGGGCACCCTGTTACAGCACCTTGCCACCCTCAGAGTAAAGAATTTTTTCCTAATGCCTGATGTAAATCTACCTTCCTTCAGCTTAAGGCCATTGCCCCTTCTCCTGTCTCTATATGACGTCCTACAAAGTCTCTCCAGCTCTCCTGTAGGTCCCCTTTAGGTACTGGAAGGCTGCAATGAGGCCCCCCAAGAGCCTTCTCTTATCCAGGCTGAACAACCTTGGCTTTCTCAGTCTGCCTCATACAAGAGGTGCTCCAGCCCTCTGATCAGCTTAGTGGTTCTTCTCTGGACTTGTTCCAACAGGTCAAAATCTTTCTTGTATATCTTTAACACTAGTTTAATCTTCAAAGTAATCCAAATATTTAGAGTATAACAGGCAAGTTTAGTTTCATGAAGAACATATTTTCCCACTTAAAAAATTAAGTTTCAGTCTTAATGATGTCTGGATGTGTTTTACACTAATCCAGGAGAAGCCAAAATGTCACATTTAAATTAGCAGGGATCATCTCTTTTTTTCTTTTTTTCTTTTTTTTTTTTTCATTTACTCCTCCAAAGTATTAAAAAAAAGAGGAAATTTATGAAGATAGAAGCCAAGAAATCTGTGTGTTTTAATTGTAAACTGTCCCAGAAGAGTACTTTTGTAATACAGTGGGATTGCAGTTATGGAAAAAACACTGTCTTTTCCTCACTAGCATTTCTGAACTTCTACTTCAGGAGTAAATCACGTCTGCCTCCAGAGAATCTGTTTTTAACTGCATACAAATTATTCACTTAAGTGCTTATGCTAGAAGATAATTCTTCTTAAGCTTGAAAATTGCTTGAAAGTTATATTATAAAGTGGGTTTTGTTGACATAGATAGAAATTGTGTAGCTGTAGACTATACTGACAGACGTGATTCTGTACAAACACATCATATGAAATCACATCTGGCACAAATCATATCAGTCACATCAGAAGGATACTCATGTCCTGTCAGTGATACAAACATAACAGTACGATAAGTGGCCTTGCCAGTGCTTTTGAAAATGTTGCAAACATAAATATGACATTAGGGAACTTATATACCATCATTAAAGTGCTAAGGTGCAGTTGTGGAGGTACTTTTATCAAAATCTGATTGAGTTGGGTTTAATTTAATTAAATTTAATCAAAAAATTGTGTCACTGAAATAGAAAAGCTTAAGAGTCAGGAGCTCTGATTTTTTTTTTTTTTTTTCATTTCATATGCATTTGGAGCAAAAAATTTGGAAAAAGTGACTCACAAAATTCAAATGTGATACACATTTTGTTATGTCCAAGAGAGTAGTGCAGGAAGCTGACCTTCTACTCTTGTATAAATCTTAATGCCTGAAATATGGCCTAAGACTTTTCTAAAAACTTGCATGTAGCTATTCATTTTAATCTTCATCACATGGTTTTCTGCTGCCTTTATGTTTATCTTCAGAATCTAGGTGGTAATATGGAGGAAGACATGAATTTTATAAGTTCAAGGTTTTCAGTAGGCATGTTTTCTGCAAATATTTCTGTGTTGTGAAAATTCTCATTTCAGAAACTCATAAAGTAAAAAATCCAGATGAATTCCTGTTTCCTTTCTCTACCAAAGGCATTGTTATCTTATACCAATTTTTAAAAATTTTTAGGGGAATAAAACAATAATTTTGTGTAGGTTTACAGTACAAGCAAAGAAGACAGAATTATCCTTATATCAAAATCACAATAACCATGACTTTTCTTTCTGCCTCTGACTTCATCTGCTGTGGGAACAAGAGCATTTGATGCGGAAATACAAAGGAAAAAAGGAGTCTCTCGAAAAAAGGACCTCGCATGCACCTCTTCCAGCTGCCTCACCCCCTTTGAAGCAGAGTTATAGATTTTGCATAAGAGCATGTGGACTTGAGGAGCTCATACTGACAGTTCATGCTACCAGCCATGTTCGGTTCTTAGTGATGCCCAGTTGAAATCTGTGGAGGCTCGCAAAGTGCTGTTAACTTCAGATGTAAATAGTGATCTCAGAGCAGCAGTGGAGGTAACAAATCACTTGAAATAACTCTGCTCTTGAACAATGACAGGTGAAGAATGGGTGATGAACATTATCTTGACAACACTGACAATACTTAAGACAAGATCTTGTTGACAGTACCTCTTCACAAGACTCCTCCTGAGTTTAGAAGAACAAGTCTTATTTTCATTTACACCTCTGCAGCTTCCTTGAAGCCAGAAACCTGAAATTATGTTTACTCAATATTTAATCTCAACCTCACAGCAGTGCCAGCAGTTACACTCTCCTTGGTTACAAATAAGTTGGTCTGCTAAGGAGTCACAGGAGCAGAAGCACTTTGCAGTAGCACCTTGCCACCCCCCAGTATGAGGCTAAACAAGTCATCAGCCTTTCCCCCCAAGTACTCCTTTTGTTTTCAAGGCCAAATTCTGTACTCCTGAATACCCCTTCCTCCAGTGAAGGCAAATAGAACAGAATTAAGTCCTCAACACACATAGCAACTGACACAAAAAGAAGTTGTCAACTCTGTTTTACCAGATGGAGTTAAAACTGTTCAGCCAATAGTCATCAGCTGGCTCAGCTAATAAGAAAAGGTGATGGGCTCTGAGTCCTAATGAAGCAAAATAGTCATTCAGAGAACATTGGGAAATGGCAGCAAGCTAGGCTTGTACTGTTTAAGATGAACCATGAGCCCCAGGCAGCACTTTTTCCAACAGCAGATAGAAGCAATTGGTACTAAATTGCTACAACAGAATTATAAGGTAGTTAAGACACACAGTTATCATTAAAGTAGTCCTTTTGTCTTTTGCCTTTAGAAAAATCCTAAGAATAGGTGTCTAATAGAAGATCCCTAATCAGTGTTAAGGGCTCAGTCTTGTACTTTGTGGTTTAAAACACTTCAAGTGAAATCATCTGTTTCCTGGCATCAGTGGAGATTCACAGATAGAAGGAGGAGGTCTTCATTTTTAAGTACCACATTTTAAACTAAACTAACTGTTTTCAACTGGTTCCTGTATCTAATGTAATGTCAGTCCCCTGAGTTTTGTGATTAATTTCTTCAGAATTTATCCTACAGATTTTAAGTGGCTGAATTTAACTTTAAAGCTACCATGGGAGCCACCAACTCTCTGTAGCAATATATACCTGAACAAATACTAGTGAGAACATTCACTTTTCAAATTAAATTATATAAGTAAGTAGAGTTTGAAAAAATAGGCAAATGTACTCTTCTCAATATCAAAAAATTTCTTATGTGTATATCATGTCCTGGCCTTCTCTACTTTCTCAAATTTGTATACTAACATAATGGGTTTAGTATTCAAAGTTAATAACTTTACTTTTAACAATCAATCAGGAGGTAATTAAATTTCTCATAAGGCACAGCATACCTAAACTAGGGTGTTTGAGAAATTAAATTTAATTTTTTTATTATTATTTTCCTACTTTGATTTAATTGAAAAAAAGAGTCAATAGAAAAATAAAAGGCCTTTTTTTGGCAGAGAAATAACTCACAAACTATTTGAATTTCAAGTTCTAATATCAGAACCCCTTGTCCAAATGATTCTACTGGGTTCTGGTTGAGCTTTGTTTATTTGTTTGTCTGTAATTGTTTAATGTAGATTTTGAATAGAGTCAGAGATCAGATTATTTTTAATTATAGAAAGGAGAATCTTAAATTACTTTGTAGCACCTGTTCTGTGAACTCTCATGATTAATAGCAATGCACAAAATCACGTCAATAATTCTTTAAAGAACATCAATAAATATTGCAAAAGTGTAAAGCCTGTTTACCAAGGCAGACTTTCCAAATTATTTCTGAAAGGTTTTATCTGTGGTGCAATTCATACCAAATGCTCAGAAACATGGTAGCTCACTGAATCCCTTGAAACAGGAGTGTGTGCATAGGACATTTTTCTTAGAAAGGAACACCCCTTAATCCTCGGGAAAAGTTAATGGTTTTGCTTTCCTTTGCTCAGAAGCTTGTCTAGCTGTTGCTTGAAGGTGTGGTTTAGCAGTAGCTTACAAAGTTTGCTTTAGCCTGTTTTTTGAGTATCCCAGGAACTACACAGCCTCAGGTGTGAAAAAAAATCCTGTCTCTGTAATCACAGTGGGACTGACAGAGACAAAAGCCTTAGAAAGCTGAGCAGTACAAGAAACAGAAAAACAATGGAGGCTGTAAGGAGAGAAATGGATAAAGGCATGCATTAAACCTAAGTTGAGATAATTGGGTTATTTTGTTACCAAAATTAAGGATAAGAGAAGATTGTAGGAAAAATCAAGGGTACAGGAATAATTTAAGCCTAAAACTATGTTCAAGAAATGGCCTCCAATGGCCCATGAATACAGTGAGTCTGGGAACTTTCTGAGTATTGGAGCAGTCCTGCCTGAAACCAGCTGCCTTGAAGCAGCTTTTCCAAGTGCACTGGGGACAAGAAAATAGCTTTGCAATTTTAAGATAACATTTGAACAGATTGTGAAAGAAATTATTTAGTTTAGTTACATGCAGCAGCAAGATGTTGGTCAGGATGGTAGAGCATCTCTTAAGCTGCAAGTTTCTAATGAGATACCCACCATATCTCTGTATTTTATACATGCATGTAAACCAGAGACTAACAGACATGCAGCTTAATTTATTCATGATATTGCTTCATGGCCATAAGTGTCCTCTTTTACTAGGGATTATTAAAATAGTGTAACTCCATGACAAGTCTAAATTACCTATACCCATTCTCTGGCTAATGGGGTTGAAACCATCCACAACTTTTTCTCTTGACCTCTGTTAATGTTAACACGGGACCTGCTGAGTACAGTGAAACTCACTAGTGACCATTTGTCCCTTCTACCTGAAAGGAGGTTTTCATTTTAAATGAATATTCCATCCATTCAAAGGTAATTAATTAATCACATTCTTAATACATTTCATTCCTTCTTCACATTACCAGGCTACACAAAAGATGCTTGTACTTGTTGCATGTAACTCACAACAGGATTTGTCATCAGCTGCTGAAAATATCTTACACTTGTAATTAAAGTGCTATTAATTACTCTGCAATTTTCACATGTTCTGTTTTGCTCCCCAAAAAAGAGGCTAGCAGGTTTTCCTGTATTGCACAACCCAACACAGTCATCCTGCTCATTAAGTGTAACATTAATGTAAGTGATCAGAATGATCCAGAGGCTGATCCAGTTATACTGAAGAGCAGTTCCTCCAGATTCATTCTGACTTCTCATTTAAACTTGGAACAAAATCTAGCTTTTTTTCCTGTACACTAGGATGGTCTGATGCCTTACCTTCTCTTCAGCACAAGTAGCTTAATTTAAAAACATGCACTGTAACAGCAATCAGTTCCATCCCCCCAGAGGGGATTACAGGCTAATCTTCTGCAAATGTTCACTGAAATTCTACCCTTCACTCTCTGGGGACAAAATTATGGCACGATTAATGCAAGAGGGAATTTTGCCATAGAGTTCAGTGGAGCAGGGCTTTTTAGCTTTGTTTTAACCTACTCACAGTACTGCTGTAAAGTCTCATGAGTAATTTTAAAAATGAATTGTATTGAGCTGGGAGGATAACTGGCACAATCTGACTTTTTAGGGCATGAGTTTTGTACTGGAAAGAGCTACAAGAAGACACACATAAGCAAGCCTAAGAGAGAAATCCAAATCTCCATGAATAGAAAAAATTACAGAGACCATTGGGATTTCCTGATGATTGTTGATATTGTGACTGCACAAATGTTTAGGGTAATAGGAGAGATTACCCACAGATGTAGCTCCCACTTTGTGCCTTTCCTTAGACAGAGCTTTCCATAAACTCCTGAGAAGTTCTAGGATCTCACTACTATATCAAATTTAGTAGCGTCAAATTTTTTGGGGGGTGGTTGTTTTTTGGGGTTTTTTGTTTTTGTTTTTTTTTTTGTTTGTTTGTTTTTGGTTTGGGGTGGGGGGTTGTTTTTGGGTTTTGGGGGGGGGGGGTTGTTGGTTGGGGTTTTTTTTGTTTAGTTGGTTTTTGTCTTTTGGGTTTTTTTTGTCCATCTCAATTTCAAGTCCACACACAGAGAAAAAATTACCAGGTATGATCCTTGGGAAACCAAGTTGTAGAACTCTTGAAAAACATTAATTTTAATTCTAATTATCGCGTTAAAACTCTAGAACTTCAGAAACCTATTCAGACAAGAAAGGTAAACCATATCTTCTAATTAATAAAAAAGAAACAATATTTCAAAATGCATGAAAGGAAAAACAAGATGAATTTACTTCACTACAGGTTTGAAAATAGACAATATTGTGAACTGTGTCTTGAGTACTTTTAATTGTTTCAGAATTGTGCAAATAGACAAGGAAACAACAAAGATCAAAATCAATTATTTGCCTAGGTCATAACCAATTTTAAAATTATCTTTGTCTCTGTGAATTTAATTCAGACAATCAACCACCCTGTCCTCAAGGGAATCAACAACTCCACTGATGTATAAAGTATCCTCCAGTTGGAGAGATCCAGATTCTCTTCTTAGTCACATAAATAAAACAAAGCAACTCCATTTTTGGGGGGATAGGAATTCACTGGGGGTGTAGATTTTTACTGATGAAACAGAATAGAAAGTGATTCTCAACTTACTTGGAAAAAAAAAGTGAATCATGAAAGTATTTGTTTTGCTGTCTGTCTTTCCATTTTTCTTTTTTCACCCTAAAATTGTGTTTTCTGGATACAATCAGTAGCAAGGCTGGTGCATTGCCTAGAGATACAATAAGGGGTATAGTCCCTCTGACGCCTCTGGGACTATGCAGAGATTGTGCACATTAACTGCTCCACAGCTTCATGCCCTCATCTCTTCCTGACCACAAAGGAGATGAAAAGGAAATCACAGAGTGCATGGTCTGCAATTATACCTATTCTTTGCAAAGAATAAAGCTCATTATCTCCTCCATTCCAAGCTACACAGCGGTTTAAAAACTGGGGAGGAAAATGCCCTTGGTTAGAAGAAATACCACGGTTGAATCTTCTGAGCAGAACTTGGGATGAGTATAGAAACAGATATTTGGATAAGGACAGCCAATTTTACATTTCAGTTATATCCTGTGTACCATATCTGGGATTCAACACTTTGATAGGCAGCATATTCCTTCTGCATTGGAACACTGTCATTAAGTCCTGGGTACCTGAAGCTTTAGAGTTGACCCCAAATGTTAATTCCTGTGACCTTGGAACATGTGTTGCACTTCAGTCTCACCTATAGCATTAGGTTTGATAGCAGCATCATCAGACTGAAACTGGATAAAGTGTTTTGGTTAAAGAAAATTGGGGGTTTTGGGAAATAAAGCTCCTCCCATATAGAAAGATTCAGTGGAAAAATGTCAAATACCACTCCTTCCTTACTTACTAAACCCATATTTGACCAGGAATGCCAAGTTTTTTTTTAAGAAACTCCAAAATTACATTTTAAAATGGTTTTAAATGCCTGAAGAAGCTTCACAAGACTAGAGATACACCTCCTGTATGCACCTGTTGCCAAGGTTGACAAGTGTGCTCTCCCAGCTGTATGGCTCCCTGCACCATAACATCCCCTGCCACTTCACAGAAGTGGCAGGAATATGTTGTTATGAGTAGAGACAAATGGGTCCTTTGTTTTATCTTACTGTCATTCTTGCAGTTCTCAGGTGTGACAAAAATGAAAAGTAGAGACAGCAATGAGACCTAATGCCAGTACACTTCAAAAGACAATGTGTTTCCATGAAATCCATAGCATGTCCAGCCAAGAACGGTGGAGAGACCTTTCTTAGAAATTATTTATAAATTATTTCTTATATTTTTGCTTTTGTTAGTGACTGTGTATGTTTTACTACTTTCTTGCTCATCGCTTATAAAACCTTGAAAATAATTGCTCAAAAGGAAATGTCCCTGTGGTTCCTAAGTGGATACAGCCTCTTAGAGGATGGAAAACCAAAGAAAACCCAATGAAATTGAAGAAAAAATTCCACAGATTAATAACATGGAAAAGTGCATTCCAATGTCCCACTGTGTCTGATTCTTCTAAACAGGTAATGACCCCACTGTTTAACAAAGCTTTGTCCAGAGGTGTTTCAGGATTTTGAAATGCAGAGGAGGGTATTTCAAAATGTGGGAGGATACACTGCATTTCTAATAATCTGAAAAACAACTGAGTGCTAGTTATTTAAGTACTTGAGAAGCTGGATTGTCTTGTTGGGTTCTGCATGATAAAATATATCAGAGAAATTTTGTTTCCACAATGTATGCTTAAGAGAAAAGGAAGGAGAAGAAAAGAATATAAAGAATTTAGAAGGTTTTTTCTAATTTGAAAATACATTCCAGTCTGGGGAAATAATTATTTTATAGGTATTAGATCAAAAATAGTACATAAGCAAAGAAATGGAAAGAATCTTTATTGAAAGAATAAATCATAGACCATCAAATAATATTTTTATTACCAGACAGGAAGGGAGGGGTTTTTTTTGTTTATTTGCTATTCTTTCTTACAGACAAGAACATTTTAAACTAAGGGAATATTTTACAGCAATATCTCATTCCTCTGGGGTAAATACAATACATTGTTTAGCAACCTTTTATGATTGAAAGACCAAAATATCTTAATATATAAAGTATTACTGTGAAAAATGGTCAGCCAACAGCCAAGTGGCTAGATGACTTGAATGATTCATTAGATTATTAAGAGGTTTTCTCTTTGGAACTCCAACTGTAAAATCGGTAAAGAAGCACAGCAATCATATAGGGATCATAGAGGTAAATTGGCAATGATAGTTTTCTCTGAAAAGAAGAGGAATCAGCACTACTGTGCTCAAGGGCTTTATGTACATTAGATCAGAAGAAAATGCTGTGTAGCTATTATGTGATGGGGTTACTAAGCACAGCTGAAGCAGCCCTGGCAAGAATTACTGATGGAGATGGTGTATGAGGGAGTTCTCTCTCCTTTGCTCCTACTTTCACCTATAAGGACTAGAACCATCTCAAGGCTGCACAGGGACAGGCTTGGATGTGATCAGCTTCACTGGCTGTTGAAAACAGAGCCTTTCTATTTTCATTAGCTGACACTGTCCAGAAGAACAAAGAAAGTGGAAAAAGGAAAAGAAAATCAAACTGTGGACTTCTTGCCTGCTGTGTGGATACCAAGAAACCTGACAGGTATGGAGCGGGATGAAATCTTGTTTCCCTTGCAAGCTATGAGGCATTCCAGGCTAAGAGTAGACTTAACACTTCCGTAGATGGATAATTCTTCACCAGGAAAAACTAGGTACTTGCACATGTGAAAATATATCTTCCTGTATGTTTTGAAACATACTTTCATTTGAATGTTGAATTCTGCATTTGATCTATTTTGCTCTGTACAACAGACATTCATGTCTTTGCATTTATGGAAGACAGTGTCTGACCAAGGCCCTGGAGCCTGAGTGCTAAAGATATGAGTGAATACACAGACCTAAGCACTAAACAGTGTGTTAAAACAGTACCAGACCAAGGAGAGCTCTACCACACACCAAATAACACAAACATGCTCTCAGCAGCCACTGTGAGACACTTGTTACAGAAGTAAATCTGGCATTTCTTATTTTTCTTCCTCTAGAAATTGCCACCCATGGAGTTAAGCTGGCTGTGTGGCCTTGTGTCCTGGACCTCCGTGAGTTTTCTGAAGTCACCCTCCTATTTTCCTCCTATTCCCTACTCTTCTTGAAAAGGCCAGAGAAACCCTAATGGGATACACAAAGTTGTTTCACAAAGTATCAATGCATTTTTAAATAGATTTCTTTCACAGGATAAAACAATTAGGAAAACATTCACCTGTAAAACTTTCGGAAATTACAATAGTACTTTGGTTGAATTGTTTGGTAAAGAACACATTAATTTCTAGCGAGCCGAATGATCATGTGGCCATTGGAAATTCCCCTTAGTGACATTTCTGCCTGACCAGAAGGGACACTTCCCTGCGAATTTACTAGATTAATTATATTCTGTATAATTGCCTAAGGATAGAAACGATGCTTCCAGATTTGTGTTTAGGGCTGAAGGATGTTAAGCATGGGATAGATGTGAACAGCACAGTACAGAGACTGAAAGCACAGTTAGGGGTTTAATTTTCTTTCACAGGAGCTTCCACTGAAAACATTGCTTCTCCATCCATGCAGCTAACCTCCCCAGGGAAGTCACTGCAGGGAGCAGAAGCAAACCCAAGGATTAAAGCAATCATTCATCTTCTTTATTTTTCTTTGAAGACAGTTGAAAAGGCAGAGTCTGATACTGAATTATAAAGACTGTTTAAGAGTAGATACAGCAGAGGAGATACAAGACACTTTTGAATTTGGAGGGATTTTTAATTAATTTTTGGTATCTGTTACTAGAGGTTTTGCTGATGTTAATGAGAGGCAATCTTGCCTAGGAAAGGATGAGCTTCCAGAGAAGTACCAAGTTTGAAGGAAGAAGCAGAGTTTCACTTCTTGTTTTTGACAGTGAGCCTACATCACCTAGAGTTCAACTCAAGTGCAGACCCCATTCTTTATGTATTCACAGCATGCACAGTTTTAGTTGTATAGCAAGCATCCATTACATGAAACGGTTTGTACCTATTCTTCCTCATATATCAGGGTGCAGTTTCTTTGCTTCTGTCGTAAATGCTTTAAAATCTGACAGTAAAATATTTTTTCAGATCTTCACATCTTCCTCCACATCTACCTCCACATTACACTTCCATTTAAAAAACTTTCCATTAAAAAAAAAAGGCAAAGAAAATATGTTCAAGAAAATAATGTCTAAATTGTTTGCTGCAAATGAATTTAATGTTTTCAAAAACAAAATGTATCAGACACAATTAGCATCCTATATTGAAAGATTTTCTAAATTACCTTATTACTATTACTACTATGTAAATTACTAGAAAACTTAACTTTCTGTCTGAGAGATCAGACTTTCTCTGTCGAGAATTCAGCAAGAATCTTTCTCTTGAATTTTAGTTTGTCTTCTAGAAGGTTTCAGTTTAGCAGCAGACCAATCCCTTTTTCCCCTTCTATTTTTCTTAAATTCATTTTTGACATCGAAAACAAGTGTCCAGACTTGTGAAATTAAAAGTGGCACTTCTCCTGAACTAATGGGAGTATAGAAACAAAACAAACTCAACTAATAACTTTTGGATTAACATTTGATGTGACCTTAGATCAAAGACGATTTTGATACCTTGAAATAATACATTGGATATACCTTGAAAAATACAGCATACTTCTTTAAGACTCTCTGGCATTATTTCACTTTCCAATAGAATTTGCAGGGTAGGAAGGCCTTATCATAGAATATAAAGAAACTCATTAAATCTTTAACAATGAGTGAAGAAGGAGGCAGAACAGAGGCATCACACATCAGCTTCTTTGCAGACACTGAGCCAGGTCAAGATGGTGACATGATAAATCCTTTTGTTTGCTCTGCTGGTGGTCAGGTTTGGTTTCCCAAAAAGGTGACAATCCTCCTCTCCCTCTCCTCTTTTTCCAAGTTGAAAAAAATTCCTCACTAGTCAAATGGTCTTGAAATTTAACCATTTAATGTTCTGCATACTTTTCCACATTTGTTTCATAAGATAACCAGGAAGTTATTGCTGCATAAAGCTGGAGGGGTGACACCTTAATAGAAAAATAAGCACTAAATGAAGTGCCTTCATAAGAGAAATTCTAAGTGGCAGAGATGGCAGGGCTGAGTTTGCCAGTGAGAGTGCCAGAGTATCTTATTCAGAAGGAAACTGTAGAAATCTCTTAAGAAATGGTCCTTTAAATACGTGTGTGTGTATTGATTAGATATAGATATATATATTTATATATAAATATTTAATATAAGCAATATCTGGGGAAATGTTTCTGTATTTATTTTCCTGTTTCTAATTTCATTTTTCTGTTCTTTATCTATTAAGTGAGAGTAGGAGATAAGATATACAGAGCAAGAAGAGAGAAGTAACAGAACCTTTGTCTTCCTCAGAGACACCTACAAGACACAATAGGTTCTCAGAAGAATGAACTCCAAATTCTTACCTGTCACTTTGCTCTAATGAAACCTGTGACCCTCCTGTCAACCTTCACAAGTAAAATCCTATATAATGAAAAATAATATCAAAAAATCTGCTCTGAAAAGTTAAATATCAAGTGCTATGTTTAATCATGTAGGACACAACCACAATTCCTCTGTTCTCCCAAATGTTTTTTATATGTTTGTAAATATATGAAGCACATTAATCAGAGTATTCATTTAATTATTAATTAATTTATTAAAAAGTGTATTCATTTATGGTGATCCATTTAATTAAAAAAATGGCCTTGCTCTATTCCCCATATGCATGCCTTCTTATGGCTTTTTGTTTACATATCACAAGTACAGATGATGCAAGTTGCCCAGTGTTCATTTTAAGAAATGCATGATTTGATAAGAAAATAGGTGTATGGTGTAGACAATTGCATCTGAAATTTTCATCAGATTTAATACATTTACCTCTCTTTTTTTGTTTTGTTTTTTTTAAAAGAAGACTGAGTCAGAAAACAGCATCCTGAAAAGAAGATCTAACAAAAGTTTAAAAATCTATACTTCCTCGTTCTTGCTCATTTACCAATTCTCCTTCACACTGCTGATTCCCCATGGGTTTAACAACATTTCTGAGGCCTCGACCTCTGAAGTCAAATGGGAAGATTTCTGCTTCCTTAGTGATGCCTTAATTAGGTTATGTAAGAGATGTATTAATGCAACCAGAATTCCCTTACATAATTTATATTGCTAGTTATAACCACAAAGTAAAATCAGCATGAAAAAAGAAATTAGACTGCAAAATACTGGCTTGCATTTCTCAAGGATCACACTTTTAAAGATAAAAGCTCTTTCATTATCTGTTTACCAAATTTGAATACAACATTTTGAAGAAAACATAATGTGTCACAGATTAGCAAAAAACCCCAAAACAAAACAAAAAAAAACCAAAAATGCCCCAGCAACTTTCTAAATCCAGCATGAAACAGAAGGTAAAAAGCTTATAATGGCCAAGTTTGACAAATAAGTCATATTATAACTTTGAAGATAAGTGTACATGGCAAGCAGTACAAAGAAAAATTTAATTACCAAGTATTTTAGCAAGTACACAAATGTAGATGAGAAGACCCTCTAAGGCTAGCAGTCTATAGGTTATTGCAACAAGCACTGTGCCAAAACAAAATTAAAATTCTGAAGATCTAAGGAAAAACAAGAAAGAGCCAATTATTTCACATGCATTATGAATACCTGAATAGTAAATTATCTTTTCCTTGTATCTGTTTTGTGTTTTTTTAACGCCTTGATGCTATTAAGAATTGAATTCATGAAAAAAATTATATTTAAACAACTATGTCCCCTTCTTGGATTTCATGATGAGACTTTGAAGGGCATCATGGAATTTGTAAACACACTATCAGTGCAGGAGATGAATTTTCTGGTTTTAAAGCATAGATTTTTACTGATATAAAACCACAGAAGAAATGTGTGAATACTTGAATAGCCTTAAAAAAAAAAAATAATCTGATAGGCAGTTTTAAGAGTTAAGAAGCAGATTCACAAATGTTCACAGATCAGCTTTATTCCATCTCTAATGTAACTACCTTAATTTTTCTAATTTCCATCTAGATGAGACATGTAGACCTAACTGGGGTCAAATGATGGTAATACACATGGATCATTTCCAACAGGAATCTTTACACTGGCATCTCCCTCATAAATATGGCCCTGATTAAATACAGCTACTCCCTTCATCCAAACACTCTAACCTATTTTTCTCTCCCTCCTCAGACTCCTTAATTACCGAAAAGGACTTTAAAATAAATATTCACCTGGTTTTCATGATAAAGGATCAAATCAGATGATTAGCAGGTCTAAAGAGTGCATTCAGCTGTAATGAGTGGCAACTCTACCATGAAAAACAACTAATAAATATTAAATTAGTTTCATCTAAAAGCTCACAAAAAAAAACTTCATTTGAAAGGGCACAAAGTTATGTATTGTATTTGCTGGACTTTTAGCAAAGTGGAAAATGCTGCAGGTTAACTTTTAATGTGTACATAAAATTAAATTTTTTTGGCCTTTGTACTGCTTTTATTACACCCACATGGCAAATCAAGTTATGCTGATGCACTCACTAACTAACGTTTAACTTCTCATAAAAATAACAATCTCCCCTACAGACATGAAAACGAGAACAGTTAGCAAGAAAATGTGCATGACTTATATCTGATTTCTGAGTTGTTCATTCCTAGGTGTTCAAAATAGGCTTTAGCAGTAGCTTAAATCATTTGAGCAAATGGCTTTGAAAGTCAGTCTTGAAGTCTGTCAAATTACAAAACCACAGCATGAAGCTTAAAGTTTTACATCTACATGGGAACTTAGAAATGAGTACAAGCATCAGTAGAGACAGAAAGACGAATGAAAAAAGGGATCAGAATTTTAAGCCAGTACTGTGCCATCTTAGCTGAATGCACAGCTGTGTATTCATCTTAATTTAAATTGCCTAGAAATGCTTTCCATATACAAGTGAATCTTTTTTCAAATTTTAATAATACATGAATATATTAATTAGTAACGCTCCATGTTGCAAAAATGAGATGTAAGGAGACAAAGAACCACTAGTAAGGCATAAAAGTTTTTTCCTACTACTTGAAAGAGCAATTTTCCGTCACTGGGAATTATACATTTGTTCAAAGGACCAAACTAGGCTTGATTTTCCTTCAAATCTTACTGCTTTGGTGGTGTGCTGAGTCTCTGCATACACTGTGATTTCTTTGGCATTTCCAAGACCTTGACTTTGAGAAGGTGCCATTCACAACATTTAGACTAACTGATTGTTGCAGGTCCCTTCCAACTGAAAAACGTAAGTTATTCTGTTCTATTCCATTCTCTTCAGTGCCTCCATTATCCACCTGGAAGGTATGTCTGAGACTGCTCATGGTGGAGATGCAGCTGCACTGTCCCTCAGACTGCATTCATTTTAGCAACAGCTTAAGCTGTAGAATAATAGCCAATTCACAGCCCAGCAAGGAGAACTACCCCAGGGAGCAGGCTGCAAAGAGCTGCTAGGCAGGCATGTCACATCTGTGACATTCACCAGTCCCAGGACAGCTTATTCCCTACTGATACCCAGCAAAGAGAGCAGAATCTGACTGCAGGCTCTGCAGAGGCCAGTGCATGATGGCAAATGTCATTTCACAGAATTGAGAGATGATATTTTTCTGGCCCATTAAACAGTACAATCCTCTGTACTTATTTTCATTAGCAAATCCTGATAAATCTGTGCATTAAAGAGAAATATTTATAAAGTGAAAGGCCTAAGGAGGGAAGGTGAAACACTTGTTTCACTAGCTGTTCTGGGAACAAAGCTTTCAGATAACAAATTACTAGAATCACAGAAAATGTCTTTGTTAAGTTTCCTGGTTTTCAGAATAAGATAGTAAATATGCTCAACACAATTTTAATCAAACAGAAACAGCTCTTTTCTTTCCTTTCAGCAATTAATAATATTCTAGCTGAAGAGAAATTTACCCCAAAAAGGCAGTGTAAAAGCTTCCCAACACTCTGGAGCAGTCATGCTTAAGGAAGCAAACCCAGTTTTCAGAATCATAAGCTTCTTTGTTTAGGTTTGTTTTGCCTTGATAAAATATGGAGAAACATTTTTTTTTTCCTCTAAATAAAAAATAATTCCTTTACATGTCCTGATTTCTTTATAATGTGGTCCTTATCACCATCTGAGCAAAACAGAAGGATTAAAGAATAACAAATCCCAATTCTTTGGAAAAAAGATCTGCAGACAATAAAGATGGCAGTGGGCTCTGTAAGCAATTCTAAATTCCTCTGCCATCTGAAGTGGAAGAACAAGACTTTTCTGCAGGTAAAACTTTTTCATACTGAAAGCGAAATATTGCCTTTCTAGCCCATTCAGGTCCCAGCTGTAGCCTTCAGGAAAGCTCAGTATTCAATTATTACATCTCTTAATATTTTATTTTCTCCTTATCTCTATTAAGACCTCTGTCAAGAGTTTTGAAGAGTCACAATTGAAACCATAATTATCTCTCATCAAAATATTTTTGTATCCAGCTGCATAAATCAGGGTTCCTCTGCCCTTCTCAATGAGAAGCCTGCTGGGTGTGCTTATCCTATATGCATGGCTCCAGCACTGGGTTTGTTTGTTTGTTTGTTTGTTTGTTTGTATGTATGTAACACGGGAGTCAGAACAGACACTCTGGGGCTTTAAAGGAGGTAATCTGTTAAGTTAAGAACTGTTAATCAAGAACTGAGATGGGAAATCCAAATCTGATGTAAATCCCTCTGCTGCAGCTGTGTTAAGTGTATTCACCGGCCTAGAATAAAAAGGCTTTCTACTTTTTAAAAGTCCAAGCTGAGAAGTTAGCAAAGAGTTAAGACTGGTGAAAATTCTATGCAAAGCAAAATTTTGCATAGAGGATTAAGTTTAATGCTTATTTATGTTCCTGGGGTAAAATAAACAGTGATTAATATGAGATGTGATTTACATACCAGTATGTTAATACACTGGACATTAAACAGTAAACCCATGGAATTCACACTGCTTGGGGCATTCTTGGGTTACCCAAAGCAAGATATTTAGTGCATGACAGACATGATTTATCACTCCACTACTTTTGCATTTCTGTCCATATATTATAGCAAAGTTGCACACAGAAGAAAACGAGTAAAATGGCCATGAGTTAGTACTTAAGGGAATTAAACTCTGAGACATAACAGAAAAACTTTAAATAGCGTCATTGTGAGAGATGAACAGCTAAGAGAAATGCTCTGGTTAAAATGTACAATGAAGTGAGACAATGGAGATAAGGTTATGTGTCTGGGCACACCTACTTAATACATCCTATAGAATATTCGCTCCCATTTGAATCAGTTGGTATGTTGGAGAGAGCTTTGAATTAGAATAAAGACTAGGGGGTCTAAAATACCTTTGAGAACAGTCCTAAAGCTCTGCCTGTCTCTACTCTGAAGAGGAAGATAGGGGCTCTGCACTTCTGTGCCAGCATGTTGTTGGCATATCTGCACCACGGGGAATAGTCTGTGCTGCAATGCTGATGGAGTGCAGAGCTGTACCAACCCAATGAACTAACAGCCATAAACATGCTAAATGCTTTTTAATTGCTCCTAATGAATGCTGAAATGGTTTGGCCTTTGATTTCCATTTATTAAAATGTTTAAAAGAATAATTCATATCGGATTCAGGTCATGGGGAAAGAATTCAATGTCATTTTTTAATGCCAAATCTATTTAAGTGTTTTAGCCTAAAGGCAAAGCTCATGATATTCACATCTACAAAAGCTTCAACCACCACACAAAAAAACATGAACTTCTGCATTTGTAAATGTATCAGGATGGTCTCTGAAAACAAGATTTCATGTCCATATATACCACTGACCAAGCATTACAGAAAAGTTTGTCATGCTTTATATGCTTATAAGAAGGCACAAAGACTTTCATTCCATCTCCACTTCCTCATAGCTATAAAACTCATGCATGTGGTGTCCCACACTTAAGGAGTAGGGAGACCCATAGTTTTCAAATTGCAGGTTCTCTGCTGCTTTTATATTCAGAAGTACTCTTTGATTGACTGGAAATGACCAAAATGACCAAATGTCTCATTATGGATGCAATACATTTGCAAGTTCCCTTCCTTTTTTCGATGCCTCATACATCTTCCATAAAGTACTCATTAAACACTCTGAGACCAAAGGTAATTTATTTATTGATATTAGATAGTCTAAAAGTTGCCAGTTGGAGGAGGCTAAGTTATAAAAGGTTAATTCTTATAGAAGTGTCTGAATAGAAATTTAAGTAGATAGTTTTACAGAGGGCTGGGGTTTTGGGAGGGAGTGGGTTTTGGGCTTTTTGTTTGTTTTTTGGGGGGTTTTGTTTGTTTTGTTTTGTTTTTTGTTGTTTGGTTTTTTGTTTTTTTTTTTTAATATTGATGAAGAAAGCTTGTGCACAGAAGCTCTTCCTTGGAAACAAAACCAAAAATCACTTTATTGCATGAAGAAAGAATGCCTGCCGCATACATGGAATATACACACTTGGACACAGATCTTGAACCTCTTTGCATTAAAAAGTATACATTTTCTTTCTTTCTGTTTAGTGGCCCTCCTTTTGAAAGATGCCCAGTAAGATGATAGCATTATTTTCAGAATATTATTTAAGAGTAACTATGATGCTTATATTTCTTAAAGATAAATTCTCTTCTCCAGACAATATACTTGATTCCTAGATCTTCCCTGGTGTTGTGGCATGCTGTAGCTAATGTCACATCTAGCTGTATCTAATCTGCAACCTCATAAAATAACACAAAACCCTTTTTTTTTCCACACTCAAAATGTTCAACTTCCAGGAACAAACTACTGACACAGATATTTACTGAGGGTTCAGTTTCTTCCTTATAGAATTTTTCCCAGAAATTTCTAGGAAACTAATTACTGGATACTTATGGGTACTTAAGAAAGACAAAAGTAGCTGAAGTCTACTTCAGCTGAAGTAGGGAAGAGTGTGACACCTGGCTACTTTTTTTCTCTTGGGGAGTTTTCTCTTAGAGGGACAGTGACACGGCAAGAGTAGAGTCAGGTAAAGGACTGGGGTTGGCCTGGCTGAGTTCTCTCATTTTTTGGCATCGAAGCTGCCTGAGGGACCTACCACCAACTGCTCACGTACCCTGGGAATTCTGAACCTCACCTCTCCCTGCCCTGCTGGGAGCCGCACTGCCACTGCCCTGCGGTGTTGTTCCTTTGCTCTTGCTCTGGGTTTCCCCACGCTGTGTCTCGCACCCCCTACCTTGCTGGGATGGTCCACAGCTCCAGCTACAGCCACCAAGCTTTGGACTCATCTCATCCTGCACCGCAGGACTTTGGCTCACTCCTGTTGGCTGTGACGGTAACTGCACCAAAGGGAAAAGTGCCAGCAGTGGACACAACTGTGACTTTCCCTGGGTTTTGTTATTGTTAATGCCATAGTTAGAATTGTTCTGTTTGCCTTTTTATACACACTAGTAAAGAACTGTTATTTTTATCCTCATATTGAAGGGCCTGAGAGCCCCTTAATTTCAAAAAGAAAACAATTCAGAGAGAGGTTTGCATTCTCCATTCCAAGAGAGGCTCCTGCCTTCTCTAGCAGACACCTATAGTTCAAACTAAGACAGTATTCCTCTGTTCTGCCCTGAACTCTGACATTTCCTCCAGTATTAGGGAAGTCTGTGACAAACATTAAGAATCTAGTCTGACCTAGTGGAAGGTATCCATGCCCATGGCAGGTGAGTTGGAACTGGATGATCTTTCAGTTCCTTTCCAACTCAAACCACTATAGATTCTGTGATTTAGGAGCATCCTTTCTGCAATCCCCACTCCTAGAGTTAATACTTGAATAATTCAATAACCAGAAGTTTTTAAGCCCTTTTAGTAAGGTTATCTTTTATCAGCAAAATATTCATGTTTTATTTGAAATACCAGTGTGGATATGCATACTCTCTTCCTGTCTTTCCTGGAATTTTCACTGTGTGTATGTTCTCTGCTTTTTCTCTAAATAGCAGTAACAGCATAGCAATTTGTGGTGGCTGCTTGCCCTTCTGCACTGTGCCAGTCTGCCAGTAGCTGACCTCAGCCAGGGGCAAGTGGGCTTTCATAGAAGTCACAGAATCACAAAAAATTGTGAACAATCATGTCCATGGTGGAAAGGGGAACCAACTATAACTATGTGCCTCTGTGGAAACAACAGATTTGGTGTTCAGTAGAAACCTTCTGTATTTTAACAACAATGAGTGGTCATGCACAGATTATGCAACAAAATTGCTGAAAAGTGTGCAGAAATAAATGAATTCTCTTTAGGATAATTTTATTACTAAATTCACATGTAATTTCAATAGTATTAAAGAGAAGGGTGGGAAGGGGATCTCCTGGGGGTCAGCCTCTCTGAGCTGTCCTTAGTGAAGTTTGTGAAATTCTGCTTGCCCAGGAGGACAGCCATGGGTATGCAGGATGTCAAGCCCAAAAGCCTTTGGTAAATCACAATAAAAGAAAATCAAGCATGGGTTTGAGTGAACAGTTTCTGAGGAAAACTCAGTTTTAACCTGGAGCTCATAACCTACACTAGACTTTGGTTTTGTTTTGTTTTTTTCTTTCCTATTTCAACACACTTCCTGGAGTCTAAATATCCTTTTTCTTTTTTTTTTTTTTTCCTCTTGTGGCTCTATGTCTTTTAAACCAAAGCAATCATATGATCCTTTGAACAGATTTTCTTTGCTGTCGGCAACTCCTCTGCAAGAGATAATATAGTAATGTCTTCCTCATCACAGCAGGCTACCGGCAAAATACAGACAAGCAGTTCTCCTGCTGTCTTAGATATACCAGGCTTACCAGAATCAGTAAGTCAACTAAATAATAAGTCAAGAATATGCTGTAACAGTCTATCTGTGTGTATCTGAGCATGTGTGTATAATAAAATCAATAGTGCCTGGAAAAAAACTCTTTCTTGTTGGAAAAACTATGTTTATATACAAAGCACAGAAGAAAATGACTTCCAGTTAAGATAATCATATTGAGACATATTATATCTAATTTGCTTAGTCTAAAATTAAGAGAAAAAGAAAGAAGAGGGGGAGTTCTTTTTCCCATTTAACTGCCTAATGAAATCCCTGAAAGTATATAAGTAATAGAGATTGGACTATCTAATTGATTTAAAATGAAGGCCCTGTCTTATGAAGATATTATTTGCTCTTTGGTTCTTGTGCCTCCTTCAGGACAATTGCAATGATAAAAAGATTTTGTCTGTACTGACGTATGTGCATTTTGAGCCTAATGTCTGTTTGTATCCCTCAGTTCCAATGAGTTGCCGGCAGCTGGTCAGACATTTGCAGTTTAGAATGAGAAACTTCAAATGAGACGCACAAGCAAAATGCGTTGAAGCATCTATTTCATGAAAGAATGAAAAGGCAAAGCAAAGCAAACAAAGAAAAAGAGGTAAAGGAAGAAGGAAAGGAAAAAGTAAATAAGGAAAAAAAAAGGGAAAAGGGAAAAAAGGAAAAAAAGGAAAAAAAGGAAAAAAAGGAAAAAAGGAAAAAAAGGAAAAAAAGGAAAAAAAGGAAAAAAAGGAAAAAAAGGGAAAAAAGGGAAAAAAGGGAAAAAAGGGAAAAAAGGGAA
>CM031859.1:77945499-78030070 GCA_018697195.1 Certhia americana
AAAAAGGGAAAAAAGGGAAAAAAGGGAAAAAAGGGAAAAAAGGGAAACTTCTTAATGTTAAAGCCCACAGTGCTTTCTATATATATTTAAATATTCTCTATTTCTTAAAAAATCTAAAATAATAAATACTTAATAGGTGGGTGTCATCCTAAAATGGATCATAGGTTTCTGCATTATTATGACAAGAATTCTGATTACTTTAGTCACATGACCTGTGCAAGTCGTAATCTTTAGATTTAGAAATTAGTTTGCAACACTATTAAGTAAGATTATTAGAAACTTCTTTTTTTTTATCTCAGTTTTCTCACAGATCGTTGGAAAGTATCAGTATGTATCAGATAAGTGGCCCAGACACAGAAGGAATCAGAAATGCAATCTGGGAAGAAAACTTGCTGTCCCTCAGCAGAGGGAGGGAAGCAGGTAACGCAGAGGGAAACTTCATTCATAAGAAAAAGTGATTAGCATGTTTTTCTTTCAAGAGAGAACTTGAAAAAGATTGAAATTATATGCAGAAGATATAGAGAACTGATTTGACAAATATGAAAGACATTATGAGCTGACTACTGAAATGCTGAAATTCACTGAAAGGAAAGAAAAAGCATTTGAGCTAAAATATCACCATCTCAAAACTGTGTAAGAAAAATTAAATCCCAAAGCATTAAATTAAATCCTGTGGCTAAGAAAGAGTGAGAGAAGATGCAAGTAACTCTTCAAGCAGTATTTCAGAGAGGTTAACTTGAGGACTTGCTTTAGTTTAGTTGTGCCTCCCCAGGTGTGCAGCACAGGGAACCAGCAGAGAAGTTAACTCTGTTCATGCACTCTTGCCTCAGTCCAACAAGATGCTTCTGAGGGACACATGACTTAGAGAAGTGAGAATAGCTTTATCAAACACCTTCTGATGATTACCTTTCAGCTTTCTGCACTTGAGCATCTGCCTCCTAAAGGAGCCTGAGCAGGACAGCAGAGAGTGGAGCAGGGTCTTGGGTACCCTGTAAGGTCCAGAGGCCAAGTTGTCCCCAGGTCAAGCATCATGGGCCAAACAACCCCACTTGCTGCTTCATGGTTGGGGGAACAAGTGCTCTGCAGTCTCAGACATCCTTCAGCAGGGCAGTGCATGCCCACATGTGCAGGCCAGCCAGCAGCTGGTCAAATCACTCCGTTGAGTAACACAGAACACAAGAAAAACTCCCTTAAAAGAAATCCATCTCTGAGTGAGCTGTACCTGAGGGCAGAATATTGCTTCTTGTCAGTGGCTGAAAGGCACTGATGAACTCTCCAGTCAGTAATGACACTGTGACCTTTTTGAGGATGTCCTGTACCTTTGGAGAGGGAACAATTTACAATTTATTTTACATGTGTAGTTTTCCAATGAAAGTATGTACTTCATAGACCTGATACAAGACAATTATGTAATCAGCTAGGAATAAATGACCTCAATTTAATATTTATTTGCATATGAAAAAAAAAAAAAAAAAGAGGTCTACAAATTTTTTTCAGATGCATCAAGCAAAGAAATTATTAATGAGGTATTCCTGAGAGGGACATCCACCACGAGCTGTCTCTAGAGTCTTTTTGCTTTATGTACTCATAGAAGTAGAAATCAAAGCAAGAATTCATAGCAGTATGCCAAATCCAAACTACTAGCTGTTATTTATGTTCTGCATGTAAAGTGGATAGGTCACTACACAAGGTATTGCAATGCTGCATTTCCAGTATGTCAACTATGTGTTTGCATGGAACTGTTTAACTTGATAGCAGGAAATTAATTACATTTTTGTTCAGTATTGACCCTTTTTTGCAATTACAGAAGAATCCCAGAAGTCACAGAAGTTAATTTCAGACTCATTTACCCACTGAAATTCAATTTTCATGTGTTTCCCACCTACCTGTGTACCCACCTTCCCCAGCACAGAATGTCATTAAGGGACACCCTTGAGATCTCATTTTTCACATCTATTTTTTCCTGTCTGGATGAGTGCACATCATTCCTTCCATTCACAGAGCTTTGTATGGGACAAGTCACTTCAGGCTTTTTGTCACTTAACTTCATCCGCTGCCCCAGCTTCGAAATTTCTCACACAGCCTAATTGGGCTGACAGTGTGCTCTCAGGGGCTTTTCCAACCAGAGCACACTTTCAGTCTCATCTGTCTTGCAGGACTCCTTGAAGAGCTGAAAAACCGCTACCGGAATAAAAATCCTGAAGTTTAATGAAATTTCTTTTCTCTTTTTTTTCAGGGAAGACATTTCTCAAGAGTAAGATTTGTTGAAAACATGACAGGTTCTTAGCTTAAAGCTGCTGGGGTTTGCCTCATGCTAGTTTTCTCTGACAAGTCATTGCGACACTGATAAAAACACTGTGACTGCACCTGTACTATGTTGTTCATAGGTGGATCTGATCAACAAAGCCAGAGACCTTGCTTTTTTCCAGCACAGCAGCAATCCTACAGAGTTGAATAAACAACACAGGGATGAATTTCCTGGATACTACTTACCTTTTTCAAGGTAACATTTGAATGCATATGTCTGAAACATTTTCTAACTTTCTAACCCTTCTGGGAGTAGGGGGAGCCTCAACCTGTTTCTTGGGACTTGAAACGCTCTACAAAGCAGTTGGCTGAGTTTTTTATCACAGTTTCTTTTCACTTGCATAGATACTTGGAGCATCAGTCCTTTATAGTGTTTGGATATCACCACTCTTTTCTTCTTGAAACATTTGTCTCTTATCTCAAAAGCTGCAAGTTCTCCTTGCTTTGCACACCCCCAGGTTGCTGGACAGGACCACAAAGGGCTTTCCTGACCCCAGCACAAAACTATTTTTTTTAAAGGACCTGGACACAGATTCTGTACATCAGGGCAGACAGCTATCCTGGCAACCATGAGACATCAAAGCAGAGAGATGCTCTTCTTGTCAAAGATGTATCTTTATTGCTGACCCAGTTTCAGGATACATCAAATTAACTGTGCAGTAGCTGTAAAAGAGCAGTGATGGTGAATTGCTTTATGGGTTGGTGAAGCAAGGTTTAGTGACACTTTACCTGTTATTGAAGGGGAATCTTGGTGCTTGTGCTTGTGGTGCTGTTCCTTGGTGAAACTGTCTCTGCTCCCTTCTCTCCACTACTCTGTCCCCAACTCCCCTCTGCAGGCTCTGTTGGACTGCAGACCTTTCCTCTGCTCAGCCAGGGGCTTCAGACTTCCCTCACCTCCCACATCCTCCTGCTTGCTGCCGAACAAGATTCGCCTCAGTCTAGTTTATATTACCATATTCATTAGAATCAGTATCTTCATGTTTCTTTGGCTGCCATTTTATCAGTCTTTGTTTTGTGGGTCTAGGATAAAAATGGAGATAGTTCATATTTTCAATTTTACTCTACATTTTTCACCAAAACATTGATATTTTCAATAGATGTAAATGAAGATTTTAAATTACTTTCACTACAGCAGTATAGCTTTGTTCTGTGACAGTATTCGTCTTTTCAGTCTTTATATTCTTTCAGTAAAATTGTCACAGCTGCGTTTGAGGTGAAAATATTAGATTATCTACTGAAAAGATCCAAAGTTTTCCTCTATGAACTTATGCTTAAAGAAATCTAAGTTTTAGTTCACATTTAGTTAGTAGCAAAATAGCTGTTTTAATTAACAATTTATCTTTCTAATATTATTTTATCTTATATTACCACTTTCCCTCAAGTTTAGATGTTTTAACATTTGTAATAAACACAGCATATTCAAGGGATAATACCTTTGTATCTTGTACAGTCATCAAGGATTTAAAGCACCACAAGGAAAGCAGAGTTCATTGCTTTCCAGGGAGTCCTTTATCTGCGGTGAATAAATAAATATTTGAGCAACAAGATTTTCCTTCATATTTTCTGTTTCTGTCACAGAAAAATGTAACTTGACATCCAGACACCCAGCTTTAATAAGAGCATTTCCAGTTTTGACATTAGAATATGAAGCTGTAAGTTTCATCCCCTATCTGATTTAAGAGAAAATAAAAAGTTCAGGCTCTTTCCACTGAAGGAGATCAAGCCTCCCTATATAACAGCACTAATTAGAACCAGATGTATGCTTTTAGCTAAACAAACTTTTGAATTGCATTTAATGTGCACTTAGTGCTGATTAATTCTTTCTTTTGTGAAATGGTAAGAGTTTAAATTGTTTCACAATTCTTTACCCCCATGAATATCTTTCTAGATAACTGCTTATGGAATAGTCCTCAATCTTTTAAAGTATCTGACTATGCCTTTCTCTGTTGCAAAATTCTTATGTGTGTGGGGTAGATAAATTTGGCTCAAAATACCTATTTTTCTCCCCTGGCTATTCTTTCTTTTTAAGAAAAAATAAATTAAATTTTGTGTTCAGAATTATGAAGCATATAGTAAATTAAATTCTAATTTTTAACTGAATGGAATTTTAATGTCACTGCTAATAATGTAATTATTTGCTCTTAATTTTAAATCATATATTTACTTATATATGTTCATAAAATGTTTCCAGGCCACAGATCAAAATTAATGAAAAAAAAAAAAAAAGGTTTCTGTTCCTACTGGAAAATAAACATAGAATCAATATTGTAGAAAAACCAAATGTGCCCTGGAATTTGATTTTGGTATGATTCTCTGTAAACCTTTTAGATTCATCATCTTGCATTACTTTGCAGCCTGCTTTTGCTATGGGTAGAAATTTGCTCTCATGAATATATTTACAGGAAAGTGGGAGTGCAATGAGAAGCATTAAGTATGCAACCTTGATGAAATATGTTATCTTGTCCTTGAAAGACCATGGGAAGTGAGAAGGATAACAGCAGGTATTTCAAATCTAGCCACTAATGTGCCAGCCCATATCCTTCTGCTGCCTTGGTGCTCTGATGTCTGGTCTCACTGTGTGGCCTCTGCCCCTTCTGCCTTTGCTCCCTGGGCACTGTGTCCCAACAGCCGGGAAATCACATGTTTTGGTTCAGAGAGGGAGTGAAGAATTCACATACAAAAGAAGCAGTCAAAGAGGAAAACTCCCAAAATGCCTTTTTGCTCACTTAAAAAAAAAAAAAAAAAAAAAAAGTTTAGTTCAAAGGGCCTTGATCTCTTTCTTTGTTACTGGAAACAGCAATCTCAAATTTAGACAGAAGATGAGTTCCCAAGAGAGCAGGATACAAGCCTTTCTGGCTGTCACTTCCAAGTCCCACAGCTCTGGGAGAGATGTGGAGCTGACTTCATCAACTGGAAATGTTGGTTATCTAGATGAGTTCAATCCAGCTTTGACAAAGCTGACTTAACATCTCACTGGAGGCAACCTCTGTTGCAGTGCTGTGATTGCCTTGTGAGAAACAAGAAGTGCCCAGAGTTTTTGGCTCACACCTCTATGGGAAAACACCTGAAAATTCACAGTCCCCCTTTACCCCTTCATCCTTTCTTCCTTTGTTGCCCTGGCTCCCAGCATCTTGTTCCCACAGGATGCTCCTGGCAACCTGGTACACCTCAAATCCAAGAGGGTAGCACAAACAAAGAGTCTGTCTTACATCTCCATGGCCATTGAGATCCCATACCTCTAGGCAAAGACTGACTGTCCAAGAGGGAAGGGGAGAGGCTCAATGGAAAAGAGACAAGACCTAAAACCTTGTTTGATCAGAAGTTTCTTCCAAACTGATATAGTTTGGCATGATTTTTTACAAGTTGGCCCTTCAAAATTAAATTTTCCTAGATGGTATTTTTTCCTTCAATTTGTTCTACTTTGTGGCACTGTGTTTTTGAAGGATAGGTCAGCTGGAAAAACCTCAAAAAAATAATTTACCAAAGAAGGTCTGGGTCACCTAACTCCTTGCAACCTAAATGCAACTGGATGAACTCAGTCAGGAAGTTCTTCTCTAAGTATCACAATACTAATACAAATACAGGCAAGTGGAAGACCATCATCACTTGGATGACAGATGGATGTTCTTGATGGATATGCTGGGGGGAAAAAAAGGGTACTTTTTAAAGGTTTTCTGTATATTCAGCATTGTACTTACTTGATCATTTGTGAAAAGAGCAAACCGCTGTTGACATTCATCCACAGAGAAAAGTTTAAATTTTATACACTAGTGCACCCATTATAGCTCAAGCAAAGTTCATGCTCTCAAGGTCACCCTTCTTTGTATTTCAGTCAACAAGATTTACTTTTTGTCTTGCCCTTCTGTCTTACGAGATTTCTTTGAACAGAGCTCAAAATTAATGTAGTGAATGTGGCTACAGGAATGAATTAAGATAGCAATTTGCTCTTTCTTTTGCTCAAAAAAAAAAAAAAAAAAAGATACTGAGACGGGAAAGATTAAGTGGAAGAGCTAAAGTGAATGAATCTAACAAAATAATGGAAAAAAATATATATTTGCAATACTAGCTCTTTTCTCTTACCATGAACCCCAACTTACAACTCTTAACACCTTTAGCAACAACAACATTGTTATATCATTTAGAGGTGTATTGATTATAAAATAGTAGATACATTTTTAAAAGCAACCAGTAACTGTTTAGTTTTAAAAGTGGACCCTGATTTTAAAAGAGCATCACACTAACACTACAAAAATTTTGTGACTTTAGAAGGCATTTTTTGTTGTAGGTTCTTTTTCTCTATGGTGTTTTTTTTCTCAATTGTATTATTATTTTTGCTAGTGCATAAGCTATTTTATGTCTACCAGAAAAAATTATAATATGAAGGTTCACCCTCCCATAAATAAAGGTGATTTATGAGGGGAAATTAAGGCACAAAATAGGCAGAGCTTGCTTAAATAAATTTGTAGTAGCTGACAAATGCAAAACTAGTGTAAAAGCAAAGAAAATTGCTCCAGATACTACAGCAAGCTACAAAATGAAATCCAGTAAAGCATTGTTTAAAACTAGTTTTTTTTTTTTAAGTTACACTAATAAAGCATATTCATTAGACTGAGAAATAGTGTCTTAGCTGAAAAATCATAATCATGATAAAGCATTGGAGAACTTACTGCAGTGAAAAGTCCTGCTTTGCCAATGTGATATTCAAAAGTCACCAGTAGTTACCGTTTTTTATCTCCCCAGATTTTGTGAAACTGCTTCCTGTGGTCCTTTGATGTATTAATTGATGTTTTATACCAAATGCAGTTTAAAAGGATCTTAAAGTTTCATCATCCTGCATTTAACATCTGCACAGAGATTGTGTGACCAATTACATCTCAAGCTGACTTTTTAATCAAAAGGCACTGAGCTGGAGCTTGCTTTCTCGACCAGCAGACACACTCGTGCCTGGGGAGACCCCCTCTCAGGAACATCCCTGGGACTTTAACTCATGATCCAGAATACACAGTGTAGTAGTCATAGGGGCCAGTAATAGGCAGTGCTATAGATCAGCACATCTTCTATATAATTTCATGTTATGGGATTTCAGGAGAGTGAATAGGAGAAACAGGGAGTCAACTAGTTTGCCATGCTGAACGTTTCAATTTTTCCCTAGAAAAGTCAAAACAGAAGACAAAGCAGAAGGCCTTCTGGGAAGTGTTTTTTGATGTGGCCTGATGGGGTCCTTTAGTACTGACCATGATTGTCCCAGGTGAACACAAAAACACAGTGTGAATTTCAAGTCTTCTTAGCAAAGAGAGGTTTCAAGCTAGTTAAACAAACTACCTGGAAATGACAGCTATATAACTTGGGTGAAAAGTATAAATAAATGAAGTCATGGTTGCCCACATGAAAAAAATTAATTTGTACTTTGCAATAGATCAGCACTGACTGCAGAGAGAAAAAGAATAGGGTAGGTAATATGTTCCTAGAAGGAAAACAAAAGGGGAAAAAATTATATATTTAATAATATAGGGTTAAATCTACCACAATATAAAAAGAGAGAGATTCAACAGAATTAATAGAATAGGTTCAACCATGTGTTTTCTCCTCACAGAAATCAAAATCTGAAGGCATTAATAAAATTGAATTAGGATCAAAAGTTTTTCATTTATTTGAACAAATATTGTACTAGTCTTTTATAGAATTAAATAAAAACAGTGATATTGTGGGCATATATCTTTATTTCCTTGGTTAAGCTTTCCACGCACATCTTTATTTCAGATAACCTTTAATACCTGAATATAAACAGAGTTCTTTTAGAAGCAAAACATCTCTTAAAATCTCTTCTTAAAAACAGTTATTTTGTGATTACCAATTGTTAAAGATTTATGATGATTCTGACGCTTTCATGGTCCTACTGTAAAAATGTCTACAACTGGACTTTCACTAAGGGCGTAATTTTAGAGTACTCCAACGTTATATCTCAGGATTAAAAACCCCAAACTTTGATTAGAGATTTCTAACTTCAGTAAAATTATCCTGTAATGTTTTCAGAACTCAAAAATATACAAAAAATTATTTTTCCTCTTTTTTATTGAATTCTTAGTTTTGACGGTTTAAAAACAGTAACTGAATAGAATTTCTGCTGCCTCACATATTTATGAGATTTCTCGTTATTAATTCTTTTCAGTTTAAAGAATAGAAGTACTGTATCCTTTTGAAGTTATTTCATCCAAGGTGAAAATAGAAGAAAAAATAGAAAAGGATGAATCTTTTCTTCTTTAAGTAAAGGGAGATCAAAATTTCATTCCATGTTGTCAATTTGTTAAGAGAAGGATAATGTAAAAGAGAACATAGATGGTCCCTGAAAAGTAATAAATTTTTTCTCAGTATTTTAATTTTTTTACATGACATCTACTTTCAAAATTCTTCAAAACATCAGGCCAAAACAATCCTTATATATAGACAAAATTTTTTGAACAGTAAAAATAAAAGAAAATATGGACTGGATCCTCTTCAGTAATTTGACAAGCTAAAATACTGAAGCTTAAAAAGATTTCTCACTCAACATATAAATCTTCTTTTGAAAGGAATAAGATTCAAAGCTGATTTTGAGAACCAAAACTAAAAATATTTTCAATCTCTTCCTTATACTTTGTGCCTAAGACAACACTTAGATTTGCAGAAACTGCCCTCGGAGCCCCACGGAACTGTCAGCCCTGGGAAGCCCAGCAGGGATGGGAAAAGGCAAAAGTCTCCCTTTCAGACATCTCATGCTGCTGGTCTCACCCTCACTTCTTTGCACCCAACACTGACTATGGAATTTGGTTTGGGCTCTTTGTCCTGGGGTTAGCCCAGGAAGAGAAAGAAGCAGGGCATTCCTGCTTGTTTGTTTGTACGAATGAGAAATAAATGTAGAATCTCAGTGGTCTTTAGTCTGCAAGAACCCAGATCAGAGCAAGGCTACTCCAGCAGTTATGCTGGTATCTACCCCAGCTGCATCATCAACCTCCTTGTTTTATTCCATCTTCCAAAGCCCTCTCAGTGTCTGATAACTGAGGAGAAAATTATAAACTGATTCAACTGAGTCATCTAGTTGCAAGTAAGAAGAGACTTTTTGACATTTGCTTGATGTTTCTTTTTTGAGACCTCTATATCATCTTTGAAGTGCACATTGGGTCTCTGCCTTCAGTCCTGCATGCCCTGATTTAAACACTGAAGACACATGCACTGGCATCTATGACAGGAGCTGCTCAATGCTTTCTACTTCGTATGAAGCTGTTTTCTGCTGCTCAAAACTTCATAGATGGTTGAGCTTTTCATTCCTGGTATGTGTCCTTGGCTGTGTTTTTGTTTTGTTTTATTTTTAAAATATTTTAGCCAAAATTAAGTTTTTGTTTCCAAGAATAAATAAAAAAAAAAAAAAAATATTTTGACAAAAAAAAAAAAAAAAAAAAAAAAAACAAAAACAAAACCAACAACCAATACTAAGGAAAACATTCAAAACAACAACATACTAAAACTAAAACCAAAAAAAGGAAGTGGCTGATACACCTGAAGGCTGTGCTGACATCCAACAGGACCTGGATAGACTGGACAGGGAAGTGCAAGGAAACTTGATGAGGTCCAACAAGGGCAAGTGCAGGGTCCTGCACCTGGTGGGGAGTAACCCCAAGTGCCAGCACAGACTGGGGACTGACCTACTGGAGAGCAGCTCTGCAGAGAAGGACCTGGGGGTCCTGGTGGGTGACAAGTTGTCCATGAGCCACCAGTGCCCTTGTGGCAGCAGGGCCAATGCTGGGAAAGTCTTGGGGTGAGTATTGGAGAGTGTGGCCAGCAGGCTGAGGGAGAGGATCCTGCCCTGGTGAGGCCACCTCTGGAATGCTGTGTGCAGTTCTGGGCTCCTCAGCACAAGAAAGACAAGGAGCTACTGGAGAGGGTCTAGTGGAGGCCACAGAGACAATGTGGGGTCTGGAGCATCTCTTATGAGGAGAGACTGCAGGAGCTGGGCCTGTTCAGTCTGGAGAAAACTGAGAGGGAATCTTATTAATGCATATAAATACCTCAAAGATGGGTTCCAAGAGGATGGTGCCAGACTCTTTTGAGTGGTGCCCAGTGACAGGATAAGGAGTAAAGTCCATAATAAAAACACAAGAAATTTTGCCTCAAAATGAGGCAGAACTTCTTTACACTGACAGTGGCAGAATATTGGAACAGGCTGCCAAGATCATGGAGTCTCTCTGGAGACGTTCAAAGCCCACCAGGGCACGTTCCTGCGTAATCTGCTCTAGGTGACCATGGCTTGGCAGGTAAGTTAGGCTTGGCAAACTAGGAAAATGCCCCAAGATGTGAGGTAGGATTCTGCTTGGTCAGTGAAGAGGTTAGGCCAGACTAGACGGGTGCAGCCCCTCGGTTCCCTGGCTGAGATAGGTGCACTGAGCTCAGTGTTTCCTGCCAGAGTGGTGCATAAGAAGAAGTCAGGTCAGTGCTTCAGGTCTCTTGCTGCATTTAAGGATTACATGGTCAAGGAGAAGCATATTGAGCCTACAAACAGTATGTGGCATGTCAGGGATGGAGGAAAGGTGAAAGCAGTTTTCTGAAGCAGAAACTACTTCTCCTGGACAGAGGCTCACTATTCCCAGCTGGGGCCCCCTGAAAATCAAAAAGCTTCCAGTGTGCACAGAGTAGGAAGAGAAGCAGCACCTTCCCACACTCATTTTGGTAGGACCTGAGTTTGCCTGCCTTGTGGAACAGACAAGCCTTTCAACATGCAGGAGTGCTAAGCACCACTGCCCTGAGGAAGGTTTACTCAGGGGAGCACGCTCCTCCTAAAAGTAGAGGTATGGTTTCATTGGGATTTTTTAAGGAATGAAACACTGAAATAATATATAATTGGTCTGACTGAGGTCCATCATGCATAAATAAAAATTAAGAGGATAAAAATTTGGGGTTGAAAAGGCAAATTCTGAAAATTTTGAAGCACTCCTAGCAAAGGCAGCCTGTACATTCTTAATGCAGCTGCTTTAAGTGTACCTCTTCTTTGATTTAAGCAGCATCACATCCAGCCACAGCAATATGAAAAAGTCCATTCATTTCTCCCAGGGCTTTGGCAAGATTACCAGTCCTAGGATGTCTAAGGAAAGGATAATGCACAGTGAATTCTCCACTTAAACACAGAATGCAATTTATTATTTTGCAGTGGATTCACTGGCAGGATGAAATAGCCTACTGCGCATGTCTTAAAGGAGCAGTTACTGACAGAGAGAAAAGATGCCATTGCTTCCCTGGAAAGCAAGAAAAAGATGTTGTCTCTGTTCCCTTCTTCTAAGCCAAGAACAGTAGGGCACTCTGACTTCATGGTGCTAATTAAAGATCAGATGTATTTTCAGACTTTGGGGAATTCCTCCAGTACATTGGATCAGTCATTCCTAAGTAACCCAGGTAGCTTCTTCTTCACTGTGTTTTTATGGAATTTTGGGGGTTTTGGCTCTTTGATCCAAATATTTGATTGCTGTAAAGTGGTACCACTTCCCCTGTAGGGCTTTTAAAGAAAAAAACTTTTTAAAAGCAATGTTTTGTCAGTCTGATGGTGAAAAGATGAATAAGAATGTCTGCTGCTTGCAGTACAAACTGGTTGCCTTAGTAATACAGTCAAAACTGGGTTGAAGGAACCCTCTATAGGACAAGTAATATCACTAGAGAAGAGGAAGGATAATGCTGGCAGAAAGGTTTATGGCAAACAGACTGAAAATGGACATTGAAAGAATAATTAATGTGCTCTTTTGCTGCTCTTCAATTGTGATTGAACAAACACAACTCTGGCATTATATAGTGGGCTTGCTGAGCAACCTTGCTTTACCTATAACAAGAATTATATGATCAGATAAAACTATTGTCACTTAGTGTAGAAGGGAATGAAGCATGGATGGGTTAATCTCCATACCTATAGCAGCCCAAACTGGAATCCCTTTTCCTTGTCATGGTGCAACAGAAGTCATTACCAGCTCTGCAACGGCATGTTTCTCTCTGTTAAATACGACAACACAGTGTGAATAATTTAAAAAAAAAATGGTTTTTGGTACAATTTCAGTTAGAATCAGTTTTTAGCTATTTATGTTATTTGAAGGCAGAGTCAGTGATATGTTTTTCTTCTGGTATAAGTTTTGTCATTTGCCATATAATTTCTACATATGCCTAGGCAGTCAGGACTAGCAGTTTTAGATGTACAAATACATATACAAATCCAGAAAGGATTGGTAAACTGGCATTTTGAGATCTAGAACAGTGAAAAAACTACACCTACGATGTTGCAGATTTACCAGATTTTCCAGAAAACGTTTAGGAAATTTCCATTTCGATAGGAAATATGTAGCCTTGCTGTCCTTAGATTTGGTCTATGAATTTATAATGTGCAATTTTTTTATTTTTTCCTCACATTTCACTGCTCATAGACTTGTCCTAACTCACTATCATGTGACTTTTACCCCTCTTCTAAGGCTCTTTAATATCTTTATTTTTGTTTTTCAGGGTTTTTCTCTTTATTCATTTGGTTGGTTTCGTTTTGTCATCTTTTTTAACTAAAAAGAAAAGTTTCTATCTCCGTTTGGAGTATTGACCTTAAGCAGGTCTCCTTGTGCACTCTGGTACTGTGTCCATCAGGGGTTCTCCCTGTTCTCTTTGCAGTCCAGGTGATGTTTTTTACAGAGCCACAGAGTCAGCTCTTTCAGCAGCAGAGTTACGTGACTATCCAGCAAAGAACTTTTGGAGAAAGAAAGCTTCCTCTGATCTGTGCCACTGATGGGAAAAAGAACACAGCCAGTAGTTGTGTTAAGGTCCAAATACTGAGCAAAGAATTCATAAAGAGAATTAACTGGGGGGCAGGATGCAGGAAAGGGACGTATGTGTGTGTGTGTGTGTGTGTGTGTGTGTGTGTGTGTGTGTGTGTGTAAAGAGGTATTATGACTTCATTAATATTATTAATGTTCTGAAGGAGTGGAGTGCTGCAGACTAACAGATTACTCAGCACTTCCATGAAATGCATTTTTCCATACCTTAGGTCACAGAAAGCCCCCTTTTCAAACAGATGCCTGATATACTTTGTACTAGAGCAAACTAATGGGTATTATATAACCTTTTTCAAAAATAAAAGCAAACTTTGCTAATGTCATTTGAATTTTGTTTTCCTTTTCCTATAGTGTCTCAAGGGAATTGAAACTAGTCAAAAAGAATAGTTGCATACAGAGAGTGCTGACAGACTTGCAAACACCCAGTACTTTTATATTCTCAGGGTACCAATGGAGAGCTTTTCCTGGTTTAGAGATGTTCTAGAAAGCGATTAAAACAAAACAGTACTGAGGCCCTTTCTATAATCACAGTTACATGTTGTATCAATTGTTCTGTTAAAATCAATGCTTTAATACACAATATTTATGCAATTATGCATTAAGCTGACAATGATGTCTTAATTTTCCTAGTGGTAGAGTCCTAGAGTTCCAGCTGCTGCTTCTGTGTGTATTCTACATTTGCTCTCCATCTTCCTTCCTCTCCCTTCAATTTTGTGATGTTAATCTTTTTGGCCCCAACACAACGTGGAAGGACAGTGTTGCTCTTTTTTGTGGTGTTGTAGCTGAGGGAGCACAGAAGACCTGAAGAAGTTTGTTTGAGCCATACAAGTATCTTCATATCCTGAGCATATGTGCTCATAGTTTTATTAATATAAATCCGTGACCTTATGTTTCTTTTGAAAAAGACTAAAAATCAAACTTTGTACTGCAGAACACAAATTGTAGATTTTGGGATGTCTTGTGCCTTGGATCATAGCATACTCTTACTATGTCACACTTTTCCAGTTAGAACCCCTGTCCAGAAGCAGTGGTTTCGTCACCATAGAGAGATCCAAACTGAAGTACATGTACACTTAATTCATAAATTCTCTTCTGTCCTCTGCAGAATAAATCAACACATTCCCACATGTCTTCCTAATAGAGAAGGTACATTAAGAACCAATAATAAAGTACATCTGGGAAGATTTAGCCACCACATGCCTTGGCATAATTCGAATAAATATCAACGAACAGTGCACATGCTGGAATTAATGGAAACTGTGCTTTCATTAAATAAAATCATTACTTCCCAGTTATCCTATTTTAATAATAAAGTCCCCTCTAGGCATAAAGTTTATTTCATAAAAGATCTATTTAAGCAGGTAAAATTGTTGTGCTTATATTGTTAGTTAAACGATTTCTACATAAAAAATGAAGGACGTAATTCATGTGGAGTGCCTAAAATATATTATTACAGATGTATTCAGAAAAGAAAAACTCATTTTGTCAATAGAAATATTTCCAAAAACAAATTCAAATAAAAATTACCAAAGAAAACCTTCTTTAACACACTTTTACCTCTGCTTTATTTGGAAAGTTTAACTTCTATTATTGCACTATAGTTACACACAGGAAAATGTATCCCTAGTTTAACTTTAGTTATCATTAAATTTTTGCTCTGAGGAGCAGATCACAGTCTTAAACTATCCTGTTTTAAAATTATATTCACTTTCTGGTGTTATCTCAGAAATAGTATCACATTAAACCTCTTTTTCAAGTATCCATTGGAGTAAAAATGTGAAGTGAGTCATTCTTTCAACATAATGGCAAGATATAGTTATTTTTATTTGTTGAAATTGTAATTATTTGCATATAAAACCCTATCACTACTAGTTCAAGAAAAAATTATCTAAGATGTGATGGTAATGTTAGACAGACTGATTAAATACAGCAATATTTTAGAATCATAGAATAATCTTGTTTGGAAGGAACTTTAAAGATCATCTAGTTCCAACACCCCTGCCATGGGCAGAGATACTTGCCACCAGACCACCAAAGCCTCATCCAGCCCGGTGTTGAACACTTCCAGGAATGAGGCATCCAGGGTTTCTCTGGGCAAACAATTCCAATATGTCACCATCCCCTTCGTAAAGAATTTATTCCTAATATTTGATATAAGCCTACTGTCTTCTGGTTTAAAGACATTCTCCCTTGTCATATTGCTATCTGTTCTTGTAAGAAGTCCCTCTGAAGTGCTCTTGTAGTACCCTGTTAGGTGCTGGAATGTTGCCATGGGGTCTCCCCAAAGCCTTTTCTTCTCCAGGTTGAACAACCCAAATTCTCACAGCCTGTCTTCACATAGAGGTGTTTCATCCCTCTGATGATTTTCATGGCCCTCCTCTTCACTGGCTCCAGCAGATCCATGTCCTTTCTACATTTGGAGCCCAAGTACTAAATGTTACTGCTGGTGGGGACTCAAAGAGCAGAGTAGAAGAATCACCTCCTCTGACCTGCCAGCCCTGCTGCTTTTGATATAGCCCAGGATATGGCTGTCATTCTGTGCTATGATTGCACATTGTCCAGTGATGTTGAGATCTACCAAGACCCTCAAGTTCTTAACAAGGTTGCTCTCAGCCCCTTCTCTTACAAGCCTGTGTTTGTGTTGGGAATTGCCCCAACCCAAAGGCAGGGACCCTACGCTCAGCCTTGTTGAACTTTGTGACTTTCACACAGGTCCACTTTTCAAGCCTGTCAAGTGTCCTGGAAGTGCTAAAAAAACCTTGTGGATGTGACACTTGAGGACATGGTTTAATGGTGAGCAGGATAGTGCTGCTGGGTTGATGGATGAACTTGATGGTCTTGAAGGTCTTTTTCAACCTTACTGATTCTGTGATTATGTTGTGTGGGACAGCGTCAGATGCCTTGTACAAGTCCAAAGAGAGCTATAATAGCAGAGTCATCCAGGTAGTCAGAACAAGGTACTGTAGATGATGAAAATATTGTTCTAATTATATAATATTTGTGACACAAAAGAGTAGATGATAATGCTCATGATACTGTACACAGCAATTTTGGTTTACAGATGGTTCGGTATTATGAGTGAGGTGGTCGCTTCTCATCAGACTCAATGGACACCCTGAGAGGTACCAGTGAAGATCATATCTATTTTTTCTCAGTTCTTCTAAAAATTTCTAAGTATTTAATAATTCAGAGGTAAGATTATGCTTGCCCCTTAAAGTGATTGCAATAACAGTTGCTGACAGTCATAAAGGCAGAACAGCAAAACCGCTTTCCCAAATCATTAAATTGATATCTTAAGCTAAGTATGCTACTGTAAGTGATCTAATAAATACCTGAATGACTGACAGGGACTGTATTAACTTTGCCCTGGTTTTCTAATGTTTTAATGGAAGGAAAAAATTCTAAGATAAATTTTAATTATACCAAACATTCTTATTTTTTTCATGGAGTGGTAGGGCATAGTGCATGCAAACACACATCCTCCAGGATCTGTTCCCTCTCCTCCTTTTTAGAAGACTTTTCTTCTTTATAGAAATAAAGGGCACAAAACCTCCTCGACATGTGTTTGTTTGTGAGTTTTTGATACCTGTGGATACTAGAAAAACCAAACTGAAAGCAATCATTTTCCTGCATTGTAGGTATAGCATATCAAGCATTCCCCTTCCAGTGTTTCTCATTCTATATGGGAATTAATGGAGAAGAGTACCTAAGTGCCATCTAGGAACTGATACATTACTAGATGTACATACATACATATGTACTTACATACATACTATATGTATGCAAGATAGGCTGGTATTTCTTAGAACTGCAGTTGTAGTCAAGATTTTGGTGAAGAACATCATTAGGATAGTTTAGGAACAGAAGACAGTTGTATTAAATAACCCTCAGATACAATAAAAGATTTTGTTTTGCAATACATAATTTTAGCAAACTTTATGCAAATGTAGTAAACTGCCCTGTGATTATTAAAAGGGGGGGGGGGGGGGGGAAGAGACTAATTTACTCTTGAAATTTACACTAAAATAGCAAAAAGAAAAGCTCCCAAATAGGAAGCTTGCCTATATCATATAGTACTGTGGAAAAGCTCTAAAGTAATTTTTTACTGCTCATGAGACCTAAGCTTTTCCCCTGTGCTTTGAGGGATTGAATCTTCCCTCACACTGAAGGGCAGGGGCAGTGCCCACAGAGGTGTAGCAGGCAGAAAGGAGAAAGTAAGCAGCACCTTTTACATTTACTCATTGGCTACAGCTCACCCACATCCTGCAACTTCTGCAGGTGAGCTGGCATGCCTTCATCCCTGCCACTTCACAAGGGCAGTTCCAAGGGTTTAACACTTCAAACATGGTTAGGTCACTCATGTAGACTTTGATTTGAGCTAAACACTATGAAATGGAATTCAGGGCTGCAGGTTTGCACGACAGCTATGGCGTGATCCTGGGTAGAATTTAGGTTTGTCTCTGCAGCTGTAACGTCTACGGCTGCCCATAAATGCATACAGGATCCCAAGGGACAAAGTCAGAGCTCTGTAAAGCTTGTCATGGGGGCAAAGGAGCCCCTAAGAGTAGAGTGGCTGTCAATCTCTGCCATGCTCCTGGTGTTCATATGAAGGGAGTTGCCTTCTCTTTTCTTCTGTTTTTCTTCTGTCCTGAAGAAGTGCTGTGCAAGAGAATTCACTGGTGTCATCATTAACATGATAGCATCATACAGCAGGTGCTTTCACCTCCAAAGCATTTTTCAAGCATTAGTTTAATTGATCTTTTGCATGAATTGAGATAAAAGAGTATTTTGTCAGCATTGTCTGAACATAACCAAAACTTCTTCTTTTTGATAAGCTATTACTGAGTATTTCTGAGATTTTTCTGCTCACAAATCTTTTCCTAGCTTGCATACATAAGAATAGCTTTCAAGGACTTACTCGGAATATTAAAATCTTAACTATTGATTGTGGCCTGCATTGATTTTAATGGGTATGTTCCTGGCAGTGTGGTTTTCATAGCCTTGGTATTTGTTCTCTTTATTCATTTATATTCAAGGTTTTATTGTTTGGAATAGTTGAAGTAGCATTGTAAATTATTTTTGAAGATTTTGCAGTAAGTTGTTATGTCTTAGTGTCAGTTAGGAACATCCAGTCAAGCATAAAGGTTCTGGGACTGCTAAGATATCAAATTCACTTTGATGTGTATACTGCCCAGGTGATTACATATGTGAGCTTCAGTGACTTAGTGGGCGCATACTTGTTGATCTTTATGAGCTCCACATGAAACACTATGGCATCTGTTCCCATCTTCCTGAACTCCCAGTAAAAATGACGCCTTACAAATGGAGTGCAGAAATACCCATAATTAAACTAAAAAAATCCAAAACCAATCAAACAAACAAACAAAAACCACAAAAAAAACCAAAACCAAACAAAAAACCTACAAAAAAACTCACCCCCCCCCAAACCCAAGAAAACCCCAGATATTACTGTAATAAGGATTTAAAAAGCAGTTAATACCCATAAAATGAGTTTTGAGATTTCTTTCTTATTTTCTAATCAAGGAAAATTATTTCTTTCTTATTTCCTAATCAAGGAAATAATTTCTATATCAAGAAGAATCATAGTTCCTGTGACATTGCTATTACTGTTTGTGTTACTGTAGAATTTCTGGATTGAGATTTCAGGCTACAAATGGTTTCACCATGTAAAAACACAATGAAGTAAAACTCCCTATCACAAAAACTTTACCATAAGGGAAAAACTAGGCAGATGTACCAAGAAGATACAGGCATAACAAGACAGCAATTTTTTAGCACACCACTGTAAACAATGGTCATCACATATGTCATCTTTTCAAAGAGTTAGTAGCTCTAGAAAATGATGTGATTAGTAGGGTTCAGAGTAATATTATTCTCTCCATTAATTTTGCCATTTCATATCCTCAGTAAATTCATATTTACTAATTAACTGAATAAGTTCTCCATTTCAGTCCTCTGGGGTCTGAGGAAATGAACTGCTGAGGAATTTGACATATGAATTTCCAATCCTGATTTAATTTCTGATATTGGTCTTCTTGCTTCCTTAAACTGCAGATACAGATGGGAAATGACTGTGTGGGACCTACAGGAAAATTCCAGTATATTGAAAACCAGGCATCCCAAATATGAATATAAAAGAAACATATGGATGAAAAATAAAAAATTACTAGTACCAGTGCCTAAAATTCATAGTTATTTCTGAACGTCAAATGACCATTGACGTTGAATGTTTTTGCCCAGTATGTGGAGACATTACATTTTAGCTAGATTGTTTCTCCTATTTTCAAGTTTTAACTTTTTTTATAGTCTATTTAACAGACTCAGGCAAAATCAAGATTGGTGAGCTGGTTTCATATTCTATCAATTACATTTCTTATGCAATCTCTTTAAAACTGGTGTAAAGAAACAGTGCACAATCTCTGATTGAGAGTCTGAAATGTATTATTATTTAGATCGAGCTTTTTGTTATGCAAATTGAATGCTACTGCATTTCAAGATGAGAAGAAATCATGGACAGTGAAATGAAGAGGAAAGAAACAAAAAGATGGACAGTAAAGGAATTTTATTTATTTGACTAAAGGCTGAAAATGCACAAAAACTGGTAGGTACAAGGATAAGACAACCCTGATGTCTCAGATAAATACAGATTGAAATTAAGAAAAAGTGAATGTAAAAAAAGTAAAAAGCATTTAATACTGTGATCAAATAACATATTAAAGCGTTTGACACCTTTTTTTCCCTTTTATTTTAATCAGACAAGTCTTTTTTGTTTTAGCTAATGAGACAGTGATAGGAAACTTTTTCACCTTTTCTTCATTATTTCAACTGGTTCTGACCCATTTGCTCACTATAATGTCATCTAAGACTTAATAACTTGGTAATTGCTGACTTTCTTGGTTGCCTATAAACAAATTGCTACTTTAATTTGAATGCAGTGCCCATTTATACCCATAAATAATGATCAGTATTGCTGAATTAGGTATTCTAATTGTTCTATTTATGTAGAACGTAATAGTCGTCACCCCCTAAAAACCACAACTTTTATAGTGTTTTATTAACTTTTCTTGTCTCCTCATCCCAGGTGCGTGTTAGAAATCCTCTGTGAAATGCTAAGTCTTTTTTTATAGGATATTCAGCAGAGCACTGGACACCACACATGACACATGTGCAGGGAGAAAATTACAGCTAGAAGCAAAATAAGAATCTTTCAGCTTAAGGCCTGATGGCCATTTTCCTAAGCTGCCCCTACTAGAAAGCTTACTGTTTAAATATTTGCTGTGCAATAATGATTCTCTCTTTCCTGACAGTGCAGATGAAATCTCTGAAGCTGTTTGTTCTGTTAACACTCCATGCTCTATAGCTCTTATCATAGAGATCCTATGGAGAAAATTCGGTTCCCTCAATGGCAAAAAATTAACATAAACTTTTTCTCTCCTGTATGTTTGAGTCTGCTTCTTGCAAGCATAACATGCATGATATTCTTTGCAAGGGAAACACCATCAGGCCTGCATAATTGATCTGAAGTTACTAGCTCTCCCTTTTCTCTTTGATTCTCACTTCAAATCCCATGACTCCAGCCAGTACCAGCTGGCACACAAGAATGCAGTAGGGCAAGTTTCTTTCACTGTAAAATCCTCACTGTTCCTCCATGAGATTTCAAGACATCCTGAATGGAGTTGCTGCCTTGTCATTGTGGAACAAGCTGGTTTAGTGCAGTAATCATTGTCTTTACATTACCATACTCTCACAGGTAACTATTGCATTGCAGAAGGAAATCTGGTAGGAAAGTTCCCTAGAAAATTTGATCTAATTGCTAGATACAATCCTGGCATATTTGTGTGAATATCTATTGAAATGAACTTCAGTGTCCTAGGTCATTAGTAGAATGAGACTAGGAGACTTAGAAACCATTCCAGGTCTTAAAGGCCTCTGAATTAATGGCATTAGTGAGGGGATGGTGCACAGCCAATCTTGACAAGATAAAATGACATTTAACTGGTTTGTGCTTCTTCTACAACCTTTTACACATCCAAAAATTTCAGAAAGCAGGATGTAACTCATTGTCCAGACCTCTTCTGTAATGTGTAGTTCTCTCAGACCTTCCAGATCCACACCGTACCCTGCAATATGTTGTTACTAGTTTCCTGAAAGAATTTGCATTGTTGATGGTCTTCTCACAGAGACCTGTGTTTTCATATAAAGCCTGGACTCTTCACACATCTAGAATTTGGAGACATTTTTAATTGAATATTGACTGCACTGTTTGCCTTTTGCTTTCACTTTCTTTCACCTTCCGCTGAATGAAGACACCTCTCAGCCAAGTTACTTCCTTGAGTGAATATAAGCTTTACCACAATCCAGCAAAAAGATTAAATTCAATTTTACCTTGTTTTTCCAAGGCTATGGAGCATGACAACTAAGTGAACATCTGTTGTCCAAGTACAACCAAGACAACTCCACAGGAAAAAACCTATAAAATTCTAAATAAATTCAGTCCTGAAAGAAACAAACAAAAAGCCCCAACAATTTTATACTCCTTCCTGCAGAGTGTCAGCTGCCCAGGACTTATTGCCACAGTGTAGTTTCTTTAAAAGGCTTAGCAGTCAGTGTGCGCATAATGCAATTGAAATCAGTGGAGCTCTACTCAGCTGCATCAGCTGAGGATATAACTATAAACTGGAATATTAAAATTCACAAACACTCTCTGTTACTGAGCATGCTGCTCTGCAGTTTTGCTAAAACATGTATGAGAGATGAGAAAATATGCAAATAAATTTCTAATAACGCAGCCTTAGGTTTAAGTGTACAGAAGAAAAATTAGAAACATTCTGGAATAAAATCTCTGCAACATTGTTAAAAAAACACAACAACAACAAGAAAAGAGGAAGCTTTCTTCATTGACAATTAAATATTTCTGATAAGCTTTTGCTGTTCTGAGTAGATTAATATATGAAAGTGTGCAGGAAAAATTTCAACATGACTATACATATATACTTGAAGTTTAAAAATCATTAGTCAGACAGCATGTTTCTATATTTAATATAATTGTTCTGGTTTTGTTCTTGTGTCACATCCCTCACTGGAATATCCAAGTGTTTCTCAGCTGCACATGAAGGAACATAACTGGCATCAGTACTGTGCTATCTATACCCATGTACTGTCTCTAAAGGGTGAACAGTGTGCATTGAAGCATCTTATCCTGCTTTGTTATCAAATGATGATGTTTTCTGAGAGATTTGGTGAAGTATTATGAAGTATTTTGCAGCCCAAACATATATTCAACCATACAGCACAGGCAGCTGCTGGGTGAGACATCGAAGGGCTTTGGCATCCAAACTAGTCCCCCTCTAGAAAGCACTTGGAAAAGGGCTGAAGTAAGAAATGGCCTAATTTCATTCATAGATGACATATCTAAGCCTCTAGACCATACCCAAAAGCATTAGTTATTTATTTTAAATTGAAAGGCTTATTTCCTTCCTGATTGCCTCCACAGTTTTCTTTCAGATGGATGAAACAATCCCAGATGACATATTTTCACTTACATTTTTAATGATGGTTTGCAACTCAGCCAATATGCTTTGGAGATATCAGAACTGAAGCACCCCAGAGTATCTGCAGGGAAGTATAAAATACCAGGTTTATTACAAAATCAAGATATTTAACATTAAATCTTTTCTTAAGTGAAATCTCTTTCTTTGAGGAACAAATTACATTTCCTCCCTCCATTCCCTTTCTAGCATGTCAACTGTCACACATTTCTGAAATCTTTAGTACTTATTTCAGTTTGAAATTTTCCTTTTTTTCTAACACTGTGCCTGGCCCTTGTTAGACTCATGGCCTCTGAGCAAGCCTTGCTACCACTCGGAGCTTCATTAAGCCTAATGCAGAAGTGTACAATGTAGCATTTAGTGTAGGTGTGAAAATTCAGCCTAATCCAAATAACACTTCTCATTTGTTGAGTTTATCTCCCATATTTCTTGCAGCTCTGATAGCCCTTAGCCTTTACTCTGATATTTTATGGGATTGAACCTAATGCCCTTTTGTTCTTTATTCCTTTTCACTTGCCTTTTTTAAATTTGTGTCTCGGGAGAAAGTAGTAGTGATGATCAGTGGCTGGGTTGTTTTGAAAAATTCTGCTACCTGCAAGTAACCAGATGTGGGATTTCAATAGGGCTTTCATTAGGCCAACATTAGTCAATTTAATAAAAAGTAATGAATTTTAGATATATACTGGGAGAAGCTGGCAGATCTAAGTGCTCCCTAGACAGAAGAAAATACTTTTTTCTGTGTATTGTTATGCACTAACAACAAAATTAAAGCTGGTGATTTTGAAAGACCAGATCCAGAACAGTAACGAAGAGAGAAGAACTGTAATAAGAACTTCTTTGTAGTCATCTGCAAAGTTTGACAGAATTTTGAGGTTTAATCCTCAAACAAATGCAAAATGAAGGCTGTGTTAAACTAGAGACAAACTGAATTTTGTCTACCTGTCGTTTGCTCACAGCCAGGATTTTTTTCCAATGGATAGCTAGAAGCTTTTGGCTTTGACTTTGGACATAGGTGAATACTCACAGCCTCATTATCAGAAGCACTGTTCCTATTCCTTTTAAAATGTACATAGAGGTAAAATAGTGCCTCCCTGCATCCCAGATTTCTTTAGCTTACATGTGATCAGAAAGATGGTTTTACCTAAAAGCTATTTTGAACATAGTAACTAAACTTTGTACTCACTGTCATTTTCCTGAGATAAGTATTTTCCCTTAAGTTTTACGTGGTTATGTTTCCATGATATTTATTTTTAGAATGATTCAAAGCCCTATTTAAAATATGCATAAACATGAGTATCAAAGGCAAGTTATATTATCTACTATGAGAGAGGAAAAATAATAAAACAGTCAATGGGCCTACATAAAAGTACGTATACTGCAAGCATAAGCTTCAGCATTTTGAATATAAATAATAATAATAAATAATTTTGAATAAAGTCTTTTATTTTGTTTTTCCTTGCAGTATTTTAGAAGCATATGTATAACATGGAATTCATAGTTCGAAATACCTTGAATGATACAGTAGTCAGTACTGAAAATTAATCATCCTTGAAGTTTAGTTTTGTTGGCGTTTTTTAATGATATGCCTTGCCAAGTCTATTTAAAAAAACAAAAAACAAAAATACAAAAGAAAAACAATCAAAAAAACCCCCCAAACAACCCTAAACAAAAAAAAAAAAAAAAACAAAAAAAAAAAAAAAAAAAAAAAAAATAAAAAAACACAAAAAAAACCCCCAAACAAACCCAAACACCGGAGTAAAAACACTGTTTTTCTGAAATAGTTCTGTTCAATACAGGAATCACTGTTCTGCAGTAAAATCTTAGAACAAAGTTGGTTAGAATTGTTTCTGGACTCCCAAGCCATAAGGATCTCTAGCCTTGCTGAACCAGACTCCTGTCTCTGCCTGAGGAGCCCGAGGACATCACTGAGACGCCTGGCACTGGATCTGCCTCTGCAGTACCCAGGGAGGCAGGGCTGCTCTTTCTCAAACAGCACTACCAGAGACTGGCAGTGCTTCATCCTAGGAAAGATGGCTTGGAAATTTCAAGGTGAGTTAGACAATGAAATCCCTGAAGGCTCCTTTCCCTGGGAGAAGAGTAAGGAAATAAAAGATGTAATAGAAATAGTAGTAGAAACACAGTAATGTAGTATTAGAAATAGTAATAGAAATAAAAAATTATTTCTACCCTATGTATTAAAGAAAAAAGCCCAATGGTTACTTAACACACTGTGACATTTGGAACAAATTGTGCTTCTAAAATGCCGTACAAACACATCTATAAAGTGTCTGTATTTCCAGATGATAGACAACTATCATGGACATATCTATATAATTGGTAGATTATCTGCAGAACAATAGAGTGCACAAATAATACTTTGAGATTTGTGGGGATTTTTGAAGGATCACAGACTTCACTCGATCACCTTCCCATGAGGGATCAGCAGTGGGGCTGGTCTGCACCCTGGAGAGAGCACTGAGAAGGGTCCCAGATGAGTGGTGTGTACCAGCAGATGACACCTACCCATGTTTTTATGGCCTCTGGCCCATCCACAGCTGGGTGAGCTGCCTGAGCTGGGTGGCTCAGCTGAGATGGGCTGGAGGGACTCCTCTCTTCTCTGGGGCATCATTGGGTGTCACTAAGCATGTTTCAGCTGGCATGTGCTACCCTTTCAAGAATGTTTTGATCACTCTTCCAAGCTCTTGCATGCAAACAGCAATTCCAGGAACTCGTTTTAATGAGAATTTCACTCATGTGTGCAGAAATATTGCAAGGAATTTGAGACCCTAGGCATAGGCTTATAGCTCTTATAATGCAGTCCTGCCCTGTATATATTTTAGATGCATTAGCAATGTACATTTTACCAAACTTTGCCTGGAGGCACTCAATGAGATCCAAGAACACATAAATTGGATTAATGTAAACTCACATTTATTTGAACTTCAGGGCACATAAGTCCATAATATAGGCAAACCAAAGGAGAAAAAGGGGGGAGGGAAAAGAACCTAAATAAACTACTACTTCTAATGTGGGAAAAAATATCTGTGAACACTTTAATATGAACTTGGAAGGATTTATAAAATTGCGAATGAGCAAAGTTATACTTGTGTCTTCAGCCCTAGCAGAACTAAGCCTTTTACCACTAATAACAGAAATATAGATTTACCTCCTTTTTCAGGGGCTTATTTAAAGTGAGAATGCCCTGCAACAAAGAGCAGAGGCCAAACAGCTTTGGCTATTAATTCAATTTTAATAGGGATTGTTATGTACTGTAGCATTATTCTCTGTGCACATCGATGTTCCTGTTTTCTCTCTGCTACTTTCCTTAGTGTGAAAGCTGTCTTTTCTCACTAATTAAATTTCATTACCTCCCACTGAAGAGAAGAGACTGAGAGATTACTAGCTGACTGCCTTTGACACAGTTAATCAATCCCTAGAGAACAAATGATGACCCTATTTTTGTTTCTTTTCTAACTTGTAACCTTTTTTTCCATCCTGAGACACAATTTCCACAGTCATTTGAATTTATGTCCATCTTCAGTTTCAGGACCCTAATGATAAGTAATTCTATGGTCATGTAAGTAATTAATAAGAGGAGAGTTATTCACCTCATCTTTGGTAACAATATTAAACTTGCAGTGTCATTTTGCCCTTAAAGCTCGCTTTAGTGTTATTCATGGAAAACACTGGAGTCTTCCTATCTGTGCATACCACCAGCCCTGTATTCACCCAGTCTAATCTACAAAGTTCATTACATAGGAGCTGGACATCACTTACAGGGTTTCCATTACTTGTACCTCATGTTTTTAATTTTAAGAATTATAATCCATATACAGAGGACCCCTACTGATTTAAGAGTAGAGACATCACACATGAATCCTACTGTAATTTTCAATTTATGACAAACATAACTGAGTGTTAAGGACACTTGTTATCAAGTAATAAATCTGATCAATTCAGAAAGAACTAATAAAAGAAATAAGTAAACCTCCTAAGAAAAGCAAACTCTAAACTTTTTATATATGTGGATGCATAATGTAGGTGACATACATTACTTTTCTCTCATTCAGATAAAGCACAACTTCTACTTTCAGACAAGGGACGGTAAGATTAAATTTCTTCTTAACTAAGTTTCATTTCAGGTTCTATGTAAACAGCAGTAGCCTTCACTCAGGAATCAAGATTACAACTTTACTTGCACTTTAAAGCATCAATACAAGAACATTTGCATTTGTGCAAAGAGATGTGGGTCAGTTTTAGCCTCTGATGTAATTTCTTTTTGTCCCTATCAATTTTCAAAGTGAAAACTTTAAAAAAAATCAGTTTTTCTGATGACTGCATGAGACCACATCCCTGTGGTGAAACTTTGTGAGATTCAATTAAATTTATGTGTGTTCTTACTGTATGTAAGCATTTAATAACCCACCGTAATAAACTACCCAAGTGTCTAAGTCCCTAGACTATACAATTTGTCATGATATCTCTGAGGGAATGGTCCATATGTCTTTCTTGATCTGTAAAGCCATTGTTGTACCACTTCTTCAGACTTGCTTCTTTTTTTGGAGCAGCTTTTCCTCTCTGATTCCCTTTCTTAGCTGGGATATATATACTTTTTACACAAGTTATCAGTTCTGTTGCAGTGGGAATCAGTGTGTTAAAACTGATGGACTCTCTTTTTATTATTTTAATGATTGCTTAATGGATTAAATAACTACCTGCTGGTTTATGGAAGTCTCAGTTTTGCAGATCTCTCCATGGTTTAATGAGGAAAGTATCAGCATATTTTATTTCCAAAGCTGTCTAAATCCTCTTCTTACCATGACAGGTGTTACCTACACAGTATGAGCCACTCTCCAATTAACTGTAAGACAGCTATGTAACCTAATAATTAGAAGTGGTAAATATTAATTTAGAGGGTTTCCAACAAAGAAACACTCACTTTCAAAACTAGGAAAATTTCCTAAAATAAGAAGCAAAACCTAAAATTCAAGCAAATCCATGACAAAAGGGTATATGAAAAAAGTGATCTTTTTTTTTTTTTTTCCTAAAATAATATGAAGAGGCTAATGAAATGAGCTGTGCATATTGGTCCTGCTATTTTGAATACCATCTTGCTTATATTATGGGAAGAGTTAGAATGAAGATGTGAATATATTATTTCATATCTACAATTACCTAGAACACAAGGTTGTCCAGAAATAAGGCTTTGGGCTTAGAACTCTTTCACAGACATTCTGAATGAACGTACACGTTTCGTAGTTTGTGTCTCTAGCTCTTTTATCTTTATCATCTGAACCTGGATATTTGAAAGGAAAACAAGCTTCTCTATCTCACAGGATATTGCAGGCATAAAAGTCAATGTGATGTTAAAGACCTTAGCTAAGAGTTACACAGGTATTGCCTGATGAAATAGATCTGAGTAATCTTTCTCCTGGGAAAATGATAGGGTTGTGGGTTTTTTGTCTTCATAAATGAGACCTCCCTATAAAACCCATATAAAATATTAATGTTATTTGTCAATATAAAGCACTATCCTAAAGCACATGGTAACCTTATACAAAATGGGAACACACCATACTTTAAGGAAAAAAATATTTCAAATTCTTTGGAAAGTCAAATTAATTTATACCTTAAGTAGAACGACCCTCAAAATCCTTTTATCAGATCCTCCCCTAATGTCTGAAGTAAAAATGTGAAACAACCCTCCACTCATCTACCTAAGTCAATAGCAAAAATCTGATGAATTTCCACAGCCTGGAGCTTTGCTTTAGTTGTTTGCTCATTATTAGCATTATCATTTATACCATTACTGTGCTACATCATTACTTCTTTCGGACCAGTTGTCATACTTGTCATTTAAATTTAATACTCCTGTGAAATTACTATTGATATTCATTACACATAGATTGGAAAGGAAAGTATTTTATACAGTGACTAAATGATACAAGTTAGCTGAGTAAATCTGAGTAAAACTGGGCCATTTATGTCCTCTTGCTGTTGTCAGTGATATCTGTAGGTGGAAAAAAAAGACCCATTCCTTTCCTTGCTTAGAGCAGCATATGAGCAGTTCATGGCAACTGTAATCAAAATTGCTGTTTAATGATGCTTGAAAAATTATTATATTTGGTTTTAAAATCTCATTCTGTTCTAGCATCATAGCCTATTTTTCATTTTCATGAGATTTCTTGGATATGAAGAAAATACAGTAATATGTAATATGCAGCACATATGTCCCTATGTAATATACAGCTCACATGTTCCAGGAAAAGCAACAAAACATATGAAAAATAAAAAGTTAAATCCATAGCAATACTTTTTAAATTTATATTTGAAGGAATTACAGAATTTAGAGTTTGTGGGATCTGTTTTATTTTTACTAGAATGGTACTATAAAATAACTGGTGCAAATCCCTTTGAATTTGTCACTGACTACAGGCAAAGGATAAAACCCTGTGGCAAAAAAATATATAGTACAGTTCCATTATCTCTGCTTGGAAAAAGATCCATTGAATTAATAAGAGTTGTTTGCTTGGGGAGGAGCTGGGAAAGCACTACCCAGGCCTGTGAGAGCTCCTGTTTTCAAACTCTAATTATGTCACATCTTCAGATGAGAAAGGAAACACTGCAGAGCTGATGGCTATAGGTATCTTACTGTTACCAAATTTCTGCTTTAGGCTTGTGCAATTCAATGCATTACAGTTTGTGTACACAGACTTGAATCCTTTCAGAACCCAAGGAAAGGACTAGTTTGACCTTACTTCAAACTTCTCAGTGCAGAGGCCAGCATCAGAGCTGGTTGTCTAGACTCTGGAATTTGGGCAGAAAAAGATACAATTTTAAGATACAAATCAACTTCAGGCAGATACCTGAATTAGATAACATCATTCATACATAAAATGCTTTTTTCTTATCAGTCATCATAAAAATAGTGTAAACCCCTTTTTCAGATACAGACTAAAGCATTATAGTTTAGCATTATAGTTTGGTGAGTTAAATCTACTCCTCCAGGTGCATCAAAACCCTTTATTACAATACCAAGTCACAGTTTAAAACTGAAATCCCTCAGAAAAAAGAGAAAAAAAACCTATTTAGCCTTTTGGACAGTACACCTTGTTGTAGTGGGGACTCAAGCATGGCACTGAACTCCTGGGGCTGCCATGCAAGCACTTGCCTTGAGAGCAGCTGTCTCACCACACCTGCATAGCAGGTGGGCTGAGAATCCCTCTGCTCTGGATAGTGAACAGCTAATGGCACATGTGCAAGTCAGGATCAGTTGTGGTGAGCAGAGCTGGAAGGACTTAGTTTTCATTCCCACTTTTAACAGGAAGACATACCACTCTTTCCCCCATACTAGAGGTGACACCCTAGAGGTGTCATTTCTTTTGACTTACAAACTGTTCTTTGCATGTACAGATTTCTTTGCAATTAGGGGGAAAAAAAATACTAGCCTTAAATGGCCTTAAACATGTTCTTCAACTATGCAAAATAATACTTGTGTTAAACATCAAGTCACATGAAATTATCTCAGACCTATCAGGTCATATCATGTTATGTCTGCAGTGATGTAATATTTTGAGCTGCTATCCATAATGATTTGATAAAATATGGCACACATCATGTCTGAACAATAAAATTGGACAGGAAAGGTTTGGAAATCGAGCTGTAGCTGTTTTAGCAAGTCACTGGTTCACATCAATTTGTACCATGCAAGTAGTGAATGCTGTATATAAACTTTTTCTGATTTTCTTCTCTGTTGCTTTAAAAAGTGTGCTATTTGCCCATAGACTGCCTGTCTACAAATTTTTGTCAAAATCATCTGAGGGTGTTGAAATAGAGTTCTCAAATTGCCACTGGGCAAGTTATATCTATTTATGGTTCTTTGTAGTCACATCTTTGTTTCCTGCTGAAAGAGAGCAGCTCAATCCCTTTGGCTTCAAGATGCTATCTAATAAACTGTTTTGTGACAGTTTTTTCTATACAAACTATTTTTAGGAGATTGAGAGTCTATTCCTTTAGTCCAGATCACATTTATATTTCCCAGTTAATCCCCAAAACAAGACTAAGAAATGGTAAATTCAGTCTGGATGCTCTCAGTGCAAGAACTTGAGCCTTTGTTCCCAGAAAGTCTGGCTTCCAGTCACTTAGACTGGTATTTCACCCTGTCTAAAACTATAACTTGAATTGATAAGATAGTTTTTAACAGGCTAAAATAATATCACCATATATTATGCTCAAATATGTGCCCCAAAGCTTGCCATTGGCCTAAAAGGTTTACATTATTTTCTGTATCACAAATATGTCTTCAAGGAAAAAAAAAAAAAAAAAAAAAAAAAGCAACTTCAGAAACCATGGTAACAGCAGAAAATTTCCCTAAGTAGATGTTTAAGTAGCACAAGCCACTGTAGCCATCATCAGTGCTGAAATGGCTTTGACACAAGTCAGCAGAGGCCTCAGTCCCTGTTATTAGCATGGACACAGCATAGTTGCAGCAGCACCCTGTGCTATAATGACCAGGCTTTCACATTCTCACTTTGTATGATCTCAGCTTCACATAAGGACAGATGAGCAGAAGAAAGACTAAAATGATAAGGAACCATAATATGTTACATATCTTCGAAGATTTCCTAGCATTAAGAAATCTAATTTGCTATTATCTATGATTTTGAAACTCTTCTAAAAGAGAGGATCTGTGCACTTAACTCTCTGTAGGTCCTGTGGAAATCCACCAACTACTTAGTTACTTATCCTAGTTTCAGTTTAACAATATGCTGCAACATCTTTTTTTCACTGAGAGGTATTCTTCAGCATAAATAAAGGTAATGATATCAAATCCACAGCCTCTCACATTTAAATGGACCAAGGAGTACACACACTGCACTTTAATCCTTACCAGAGCCCTAGAGCCAACAACAACTTCTGTGAGCACAGAGAAGCAAAGTGTCCCAGGTGGCCATACCCTGAAGGCTTTTATGTTCCTTGTCAAAGAATTAGACTCAAAAGCACTGCAAAAATCCCAAGGTAGTGCAATGTATGGTGTCAGACAGTTGAATGTCACACGGACTTGATTTGAGGCAGTTACTCCAGGTCTCAGGAAAAGATTTGAAGTTTATTATGGAGAGATAAGTAAAGAAAGACAAAACTCAGTCCACAAATAAAGTGGCTTCTATCTCTTCCCAGCTGTGGCTCCACTCCATGATAAAACAAAGCTTATGAAAAGAACAATCCCTTTGCATCTTTTCTGAAGAATGAGATGTTTTTCACTGAGTTTAATACAGGTTACTATGAAAGTATTGTTCTATCAGTGGCAGTCTAAACCAAGAAATGTTTTAATGTTAAAAGGCTCAACACTTTTACCATAAGAACAACTTATGTGGAAAATGCACAATATGTCAACCATGTAAGTTCTTCCATGGGTCACCATAGTGTGTGGAGGGAAACTTGAGGTTTTCTATTTCCAATTGTATCATTTGACTTATAGGAGTTATTACGTTCTTTACAAACTTGGATGTGCATAAAACTAATTTGGAATGCCCATGCACACATAGATCTCTCCCCGTGCAGTATAACATATTAAAATTCAAGGAGGAAACCTTCCTAGGACTTTACAGCAGGATATCTGTCAACAATTGCGCTGCGTGTCAGCAGCTTCTGCTATGGGAGTTATTTAATGTAACTCTTTTATCTACTGAAATGAGCAGCTTCAACATAAAAAACAGCCCATTCTTTATGCCTTGTGTGAAGCCCATTCAATGACTGGAAAATATTTACTGGATGTGTACCCAGCAATGAGATAGCTGTAGAAATTTTTTTAGTTGTATTTTTCTGGACATTTGGAGCATCTGCTCAGTACCTTCATGCTGGCATGACTAGATTGTGTGGTTATGTAATGACTGCAGGTTTCTGAGGCTTATTGGATAGAGAATTAAGCAGGTAAGTAATTTAGGACTGCACAACAGGGGAAGGGGAGTTTAAAGAGCTTAAATATGAATCTAGATCCCGAGTAGGTCCTGGTCCCTTTACTACCTCTTCCTCCAGCAGAAAGGCCCCTGGCCAGTAGAAAGCAACATAAGAGAAAGTAAACGGCTGCAACAACTTTTTATATATTTCTTGCAGGTTTTTCCAAAGACTAAGTCGTTGTACTGTGAAGGCAAGCTGTTATAATAGCCTATAAAAACTGGATGTTTTTGGTAATGGGATGAAGAATGTGACAAATGTTTTCTCATCATCCCTGAGAACAGGGAACAAATGGTAAAAAAAAGTGTCATTACAAATGTCTATTAAAAAAAGCTTGCAAAATGAATGCTAAAACATTATATGTAGTTTCTCCTGTCCCTTTAACCCCCCCACAAGCTGCCAGCCCAGATTTAGGGGGAGTATTGGAAGAGGGAACTACAGAATAGGGTAGAGAGAGTTGCAAAAGAGGCCCTCTTACCCCAGGATGTATTCCAAGGCCTTTATTCCTTGAAGGGAAATCCGGAGAGAGAGAGCGGTCACATGGGGGGAGAGGGGTTTTTATCACCTTTGGGGTCGGGGTCAGGTTACCTGTCCGATCCCATAGGTCAAGAGACCAGGGGGCAGGTAACCCAGACCAGTTACAGTTTCTGGGGGAGGGGTTTTGGGGGAAAAGCATTCCTAAAGGGAATACAACAATTATAAATTTGATGAAATATACTATATTTCATACAATGAAACAATGGAACAATGATAGTTACAGTCAAAAACAAAATAACAAAATTTTATTGAACTTTGGTTCAATAACAAAGGTGAAGCTTCATGCCAAATTTTCTAACAGTTATATTACAAGGATTTTTGTTACCCTCAGAACTTCAACCAGAGACATTTTTTTCCTTATTATGCTGTTTTCAAAGACTATACCTTTTGTAGTCCCTATATCTGGAATCTGATCTTTTTTTTTGTGTATGGTAGTGATTTCAACATTAATGCTCGAGTGGGAAATCCTTTGAATTGTGATTTTATAGAAGGTCATTTTGTACAAATACTCTATGTGCTATTGTATGTTTAGAGCAGCAACAGAGGTGATTATTAAAAAAATACAATTAAACTGCATTTACCCCTATATGTCTAGAGGGATAATGTCTGCCGTCACAGATGAAACATGCAATCAGTATCATGACAAAGAATCAATCTAATTTTTGTTACTTTTAACTTTTAAATCTTATTGTGCCATGAGTGTACTGATTGAATGAATAACTCTTTGTAAAACCTAATATCTGGGGGGGGTGAGAGTGCTGCTGTTATGCTAGACTGGGTTTATTCCTTTAATGGTAGAGAATAACCAAGTTGAATTGCCTAAAGGACCTAATCTTGGGATAGAAAACATTAACTGGTTTCAAAGTCCGTCGTGTCCTGCATGGCCAGAAGGACCTAGCAACAGGAATCTATCTGCAGATTTTAGTTTCCAGACTAATCCCTATTCCAACTAAATAGAGCAGATTCTATTTTTAGACAATTAAATCAGTTGTATTAACACATTTAAGTAAATGAGTGTTTGAACACTTAATAATTTGTTGCTGCCCATGGTCAACATTTTTTTAACTTTGATATATATGGTAGGATCTAAACTTCAAGAAACAATGGTACAATTTCTTACAAATGACAATTTAATGACAGAAATATGAAGTGATTGACTCTGCAATTTGAACTGGGTTGGGTTTTAGTCCTGTAAGACATTTACAAAAATAAGAAATCTCATTGAATCTGCATTTCAAAGTAATGCTATGTTGTAAAAACCTACCCATTGAGATAATGATACTCTTTTTATGATGAACCTTTCAACTGCATTTCTCAAAAGTGAATAATTGAAAAAAATTGATTTTAAGTTGCTGTTTGACTGAAATAGCATTTCCATAATGATGGAACCATGAGAAAATATTTCTATCTAATAGAAAGGGAATTAAGATCCACAGTGAAAATTTTGGTCGATGAATTCATACACAAAGGATGATCTCAATAAAGTGCATTAATAAATTACATTATCAACCCAAAGGGCCTGCTATGGTATTCTTAATTTTATTCTGGAAGCATAGAAAACATGAATATTTTCAAATAACATCATAAAATTGCTATATAATGTTGTTTTGTGTTAAGCACAAATTACTACTTGCTGTACAAATGGCAATATCTGTTCGTGAAAGATTTTGGGTTTAGCTTACACATTCCAGTCAAAAAAATAAATGTCAGGTTATGTTTCAGCAAATAAATTCTTTATAAACATAGTTTCAGAAAGTGTCTTACAGTTTGTTCTGTCGACCCCATACATAGCATGCTGCTATATATGTACTTTGAAATTTTTAAGCTCTATATACTCCCTAATAGTTAAAGGAAATAGAGGGTGGATTTTTAAGCTGTGATGAGAGTTTATTTCCTGTTTTTTTTCACTATAACCTTCATCAATCTTTACATGAATCTTTACATTTGTTTCAGACATAAGATGTTCTCTGAAAATCTAATTCAGAATATTTGAATATCAATGACAGGAAAAAGCATGATGGTCTAACTTTTGCATGTAAAGCTATTGCCCATATATCTGTGCCATTCAATTTTTATTACGGTGTGGTTTTAGCTTCTAGGAAATTACTCAGTTAGATAAATCCCTGCTAAATATTTTTTTTTTAATCCAAATCTTCTTTATATTTGCAAATCCTGACTACACAAAATTTTGTGCTCAGCATCACTGCAGTGTTCAGGACACAAAAATCTCTGGAAGTCCACTGTCTCATGGCCTCGCAACTGCTGTTCCCTGCAGGCTGGAAGCACAGAAAGCTCCATGGCATGGAAATGTCCTGTCATTTATTTGCTAATTGCAGCTCAGTCAGATCAATGTTGCTGATGTCGAGCATTGCTGTAGGCGGAACTCCCAGACCTCCTTCAGCACCCACCTCAGCACCTCGCGCCTGTGCTGAGCACACCAGTATGGATCCTGATCTTCTCGCCATAGAAAACTCCTGGATGTAACCACCACTTAAAAGCCCCTTGGTATGCTGCTCTTTAGTGCAAAAACAAAGATTGCCATGAGAGAGAATCATGAGAGAGCTTCGGTGAGCTTACAAGGCACCAGATCTTTTGCACTACTTAAGAATTGGCTAATTTCTGTAATGTCAGAAGGAAAAGTCAATCTGTGACTCTCAAAGATTTTTTTTTTTAAATTTCCCTTGGGTTTTTCAACTTTTTCCTTGAATTCAAGCTAAGAATAAAAATTAAACAATTGTCAATTGCTACATCAAGCTGTTACAACTAATAGGCATAACAGGAAACTTTGTAATAATAATACTTTAAATCAAACTCCTTGGCAGAATGCAAGCAATCAGTGAGATTTGAGAACTTTCCATAAGAAAGGTTTTCCAATGAAATAATGATCTTACAAACAAATAAGTTTCCCAAGGAAAATTTTAGTTTTGGAAGAATAAAAAAGCATGATTATCATTTAGAAAAATGGAAATGTCTGCATACGACCGTGTATGTAGCCCTTCTATGACCCTGTATGTCATAGGCTGAAAACTTGACAAGCGTAAAATTACATACCATTGTTGTTTACACAGGACTTTTTCTGTGGTTTGTTTGGGGTTTTGTTTGTTTGTTTTTTATTTTTTCATCCTGACAAAAGATGAAACACATTTAATTATTTTTTTTCCCTCTTATCAGGATAAGAGTCTTATAGATAAATACAACTCTCTGGCTAAAAATGTAAATTTTGTGATCATTATTTTTATTTGGAAAGTTTTTGTTATCTATTTTAATATTTGTCTGTATCAACATTTCATATTTATTTTATCCTCTTTTTCTTTTTACCCGTTTCACCTTTGCCAAAGGAAAAAACAAAAAAAAAAAGGGGGAATGAAAGGGATGAAGTGTAATATTTCATGAAAAACAAAATAAGCAAAATACAGAAAAAGCACTTAAATATGTTTTCCAAAATGGAAATAAAAATATGAAAATTCATGTAATATCTTTGGTTTTTGATGATTATGGGGTATTGCAAAAAACCTAATAGTTTCAACAAAGATGGTGGAAAAGTGTGGGAAAAATTTAATATGCCAATCTTTTGTTGCTTTCTCAGGTCTACCATGATTAGGAGTGAAACTCTAATGCCATTTAAGACAATGTCAGCTACACTGAAAATTACATTCCTGTGTTTTGAAGCTTCTAAGAACTGCTTTCCTACCCCAGAGTTATTTCCCAAAAGACAGACTATCCATTGGCTCGTGTGGGGTCACACATGCCTCTCACTCAGGTTTTCTCTGCATATGTTCTTCCTCTACAATGAAATACCTGATTCCTGCTTAACAGCACAGTGAGGCTTCTTTATAAAATTCAGTGAAAACCTCAGCTTTTCACCATTTCCGAAGGATTGCTTTGTTACTGTTCAGCAAACATTTTAATAATAGAAAACAACCCTGACTTTAGCACCAGCTTTACTGCAGAAATCTCTATCTCAACAAACAGTGTGAGGGCATTTTGAGTTTTTTCATGAGGAGTAAGTAACAAATGTGAACTTGGCAGTTGCCATCTGGTTAATTCAATTGCAATCAATAATGAAATGATGAGTGAAAACATGAAGAGGAAGAAACTTGTGAGCATCTCGAGTAATGAAAGTCTGAATACAAATGATATCAGCCATGACCATAGTTAAGTTGCAACAACTGCAGACTCAGTAAAGAGGATGTAATTTGGCTGGATAAAAGTTTAAAAAACTCAACTATTTTTAAAAAGAAAACATGACAATTGGATTTCATTGCTTTTCTCAATAGAAATGAAACATGGAGGAGAAAAATACCTGCATAGTTTTGATCAGTTTTGACAAATGATATGAAATCTCGTTAAATATTCTGTGGAAGATTTATTGAAGTTGTTTTGGACACAAATGCCAAAGACAAAATAAAACTGCAATTTCCACACACGGACATTATGTGCTTTGTATGTTAATAGAAAATTTGTTGCATGGATTTTGACTGCACAATTTCAAATTCAAGAACTACCTAGAGTGGTGCCTGCTGTACTCTCAATAATGCATTTGAAATGATTCTTGTTACACACTATAAGGTACTCTAGTCCAAATACATGCAGCTGCTAAGATGATGGTGGCAGTTTAATTATTGTTTTTAATATCTGCTCTTCCTGCTTTGAATTAAACATCACCATCTCTCTTAAGTTCCTATCTTTTCCATCAGCAGCGAGCAGGAAAGTATTGCAATAACCACAAGGGTAGCAAATTGGTCATGAATTGGTCAAGGGACTAAACACTGGGCAGTAATGAGAAGCCTAAGCTGTCTGTAAATGCTCCATATTGTTTATAAGGATGTCAAACAGAACTGACTGCCTCTTGCAGCACTGCACTATGAAGAGTGCTAGGTTTGATCTAAGATTTTCTGCTAGTTATCACACAGAGCTCTTTAAATGTACAGGTGACAGCAAAGGAAAACTTCACTGGATCTGAAGAACAGAAACAGCTGCATTTATCAGCTTCCTCCACCCCCTTCTCTCTGCCCAAACCTGGATCAAACGAACACAGATTCCCACCCTCATTCAGTGCCTGGGAGCACTGCAGGGGCAGACTCTACTAACACCGAGGTCACTGTGACCCTAGGACACATCCAGCTGGGGAGGCAGCCCTGACCTGGCTTCTTCAGCTCTGCCCCACCAAGACACCTCCAGGCGAGGACAGGCACAGCACCTGCACAGCCACCCCCAACACTGTGCATTTACCTGACAGAAGGATTATGCTAATATTTGAAAAGGGGATGGCGTACAGATGAGCCCCTGCCTCACTCTCTGCCTTTCCAATATGTGTTAATCTGTGGGCATCCTCTGGCAATCCCTAGAACTTTGTTTCAGAGAGGAATCCAGCATAATTCACTGTCGTCTCATTTACTATAAGCCCACAATATTTTGATATTGCCTGTTAAACTATTTATTAAGAGCTCATTAATTTAATTTTTTTCTAGCAAGAATGGCTTAATTCTTTATGCCTGTGAACTCCAGCCTGGCACAACAACAAGGCCTGAAATTGTTTGATTATCTCTGTTAACAAAAAAAATGAGCACAGTTTTCTAAAAGACTTTTTCAGCTTGGAACTATTTGAAATTGGCTGCTGACTGAATTTGGTCTGTGAATGTTTGGCATTTCTTCAAAGTTTCAATACTCCCAACCTGAATTTTCGCACTTTTATGAATTGTGTGTTGTTATATCCACAGGTTCAGATAACAGTTCATTCCAGTATTAAAATTATTTTTTACCCTTTTATTTGTCCCCTGATTATTAGAGTCTTTGTGTCCTTTTCACTTGAGAACTTCTACATAAAAGGAGGACTTACAGATGCATTAGTGATCAAGTATTTTTAGAGTTAGGTTTTCTCAGGCAAAAAAAAAACATTTCTCGATGATGACACTCTCAAACTGTCATCTCTGTGCATAAGAAACCTAAATTTAGACTCCAGGTGGACAGCAGTAAGCTAGGCAGCCAAGAGTGTCTTTGCACTTACATGGACTAACACAGACTAAATGTCTAAATGTGTTTTGTAGTACTGCCAGTATCTATCTTGGCCAAAGGTCAAAATATTGACCCACCAGTGAGACAACACAATCTTTGGAAAATAGTTCCAAATAAATTTTATCTTCAAAGTAGAGATCAAAATAAAGATTTTTCCTGGAGGAAATCAACATCTCCTTTGATTTTTAGCAAAACTTCACTGACAGTTCTGAGCTCCTTCATTCACACAGGCACACCCACCCCCCTTTGGTTAGAAGTATTATATATCACAGTTGGTAAAATCCTTCGTGAGCAGAACTATGGACCTTCTGAATGTCAGGTATAATTTCCAAAATGGTTGTCTTTGGGTGCATAAATATATCTTGGATTCCTTGGTGTAGATTCAAAGTTCTTCCACAGACCCCTTAGTGGTATAGCCATGTGTCCCAAGAGCCTCCAGCCCATCACTAAACCTACCAGTTGCTTATTCATCTGCTCTGCTCGACTTCTGTCTCTGTGCAGTCACTCAGGCTATTTCTCCAAGCCCTGAATGGGGTGCACAACACAAAAGGAATAACTGACCCTCCCAGTGCAACAGAGGAGTTCAGCAGGGAGCAGAGTCCAGATTTGGGTCTTGGCAGTTATGCAGGAAATGCAATAATGCTTGTCAGTTTATTCTGAATCACTTCGAGACAGATCAAACAGAGAGGGACTTCCTTTAAATTCCTTCTCAGTTTAGTCATTTTTCAGTAGCTCTGAATTTAAAAAAAAAAAAAAAAAAAAGGTGTTTAGCCCTCAGGCTAGAAATCTTACTGCACAACAAATATTATTTTTGAAAGACTTGTCTTGCTGTCAGTTCACCCAGGAGAAAGCTAAATTTAATACACTTTAAAACTTAATTAATAGCAGTTTGGTCACTTAATAAATAATTTCTTAGCTATTGTAGATGGTTTTTATTGGTGCAATATTTTATATTCAGCCCATTTGAGAAGACTAGAAATCACAGAAATTTGACTAAGCAATTCAATTATCAACACTCATCTTCTTGCCTTTATCGGGTTATGATAAATATGAGGCCACATCCTCATCACCCAGACTGCATGGATCTTGTTGACACCAACGGGCAGAGCACAACAGGTCTGCTGAAGTCACTGGGATCCTCACTGGATGAGAATAGCAACAGGCCTGGCTCCTACCCTTTAATTTGCATTGCCTCAGGAGAAGACCCTCCCAAACACCAACAGGGGAAGCAAATGAGATACCACCACCATGGAGAACCACAAATTTTATGAAAAACTTTCCCTCCTGCTTGTTGCTTTCAATAATTCCTGTTTGTCCAAGAAATTGAAAGACACCATTAAAATTCAAGACAGCGTGTAACTGGTGGTGATACCCATGCACTCAATTAAGAAGCTGTATGATAAAATTAACAAATCTTTGACCACATCTCAACCTCCTGCACACTAACCTACCTCTCCTAGGATTGTCTTGATGTTCTAAATCTCAGTGCAGCCTTGGGCAACTGTAGCATCATAATACATTAAATAACAAAAAATAAAAATTTTGAAAAAGGGTCTGCAAAGACATGTTTTATTATTTTTTTCCCAGATGCAGCAGGTGCTCACCCAAAATTATGCAGCCCTGATGTCTGGGAAGGACAGTATGCTGGGAATAGTTCAGTCTCTGAGTTTTTTACACCCCATGAAGGAAAGATAAAGTTATGCTTAACAAAAAAAATGAAAAACTATTCTTATCAGAGCTCCCTATCAGACAGAGAATTAACTACAAAATAGTGTGTGAAATGTGTGTATATCTAAATATATGCACACATATAAATACACATACGCAAATATAGTGACCCCTGTTCAGGAATGTCCTGCTGTTTTGCAGGATGCTGGGCACACTTCTGGGATACCTGCCAGAGCACACTTTGTTTAAATAATTTCCTGAGGGAAAGGCTTGACCTGTGGCTGCAGGCTGGAACATGTGCAAGGCGTAAATAAAAGGGGTCAGAAATACCACAAGGGAATATTTTATCTTCAGCATTTGAATTAGGTAATTATTTTCAGTGTTACTTTAGTTTCAATATTTGTATTATCATGAGAACTTTTCTCAGATTTTTTTTCAGACACCTCTTCATTGAAACCCATACCAAATCCAGCATATCCTTTTCTTTACTCCAAAGAGTCTGTCTTAGTCTGCCTGCCCAAACTCTGAGTCTTATCTGAAATATTATTTCTCTGAAGATAAGAATTCTGTGATTCCATGGGTTTTTCCAAAGAAACTCTTCCACAAAGCTACCACAAATTTCATAAAAGGAACTTTTTCACATTTTTCTTTGTTCTGCAGTGCTTTTTAGTTATTAAATAGACAACATTTTTTCTTTCTCCTGTCTATCCTCCTCTTAAATTGACAAATTAGAGCATAAGTTGCTCTTTAATGATTAACCTCTGCAGAGGTTGAATTTTGTGTTCTGTGCATGAAGAGCATATTATATTATACTTGTTAATTCTTTTTCTGCACTCAGTTTCTGGGAACCCGCATTCAATCAGCCTTTTTCCAGAGGGACATGTAATGGTGACTAATTTTACATGACTTCCTACTGTAGTGTGTGTCTGCTGTTTCATTTCCTTCTTACTAATTCCTGCAAATATGGCTCTCTTTATCTGCAGCTCTCTGGGAATGCTTGTGAAATTCAGCTTCTGAAAAGGATTTGTGGCATAATATCTCAGCTGGAGATATTGTAAGATAATACTTTTTCTGTAGCAACAGGGAATAAATTAGCCCATATATCCTGTGGGATATTATGAAAGCAGTTGAGAGGGACAAAGTAATTACACTATCTCCTTGGCAGAAAACAGACAGATTAAGAGAGCTGCATCAGTTAAAAATTGTCTAGAAAGTTTATATTTGATTTTATCCATCTTGTAAATGCAATGGTTTCTGAACTGATAACCTAAAATTATCATGTTTAGAATCTATAAATCAGGAGAGGACAGGCATGGGATTTTTAAAAGGCATATAAATAATTTGGCCTATTTATTTTGTTTGAAAATCACTTATAGTCTTCTTGGAAATTTCCAACCTAAATTATAAGCACTTCTACCCAGGCTGTAATATTTACTAGACTCTTTCATTTGAATATCTTCCATTCTGATGTATTCCCAATCACTAGATGTTAGCAAGTGCTTGACAGAATTATTTAAAAGGCAAGTACTGGAAGCATATTGTGGAGAAACTAATGGCACATGTTGGACTTTAGATTTATTTTCACACAATATAGCTGGTTTTTTTCTCTCTCTGTAAATATATGTGTTTGCATAGATAGATAGATACAGATGTTAGGAAAATATTAAACTTATGTACATATAAATTCCAAGTGTCCCTCTGTTGCTTCCCCAGAAGATTTACTAATTATAGAAGATTTTAACTTGTTGAAGTGAGTCACTGCATGATCTTTTAAACTCAGTGATTTCTTCTTGGTTAAACACATGCAAACCATTTTTTAATAAAAACATCTAATCAGAAGGAATAGGCGTTTTCATTACTGTCTACATGCCTGGTGTTACTTTAAAGATATTGCTATAAAATTCTGCAGAACCCCAGAATTACTAGGTATGAAACCCAAAATATTAGTGGCAAAATTTGGGGTGCTCCAAGTTATTTTATGAGCTTCTTATCCAGATTTTTTCTGGGGTCACAGAGTCATTTAGCTTGTGAGAGACAAAGGGAGTTCAATTAGTTGGATTTCAAGTTAGATCCCACTCAGACCAGCTCACACAGATTCTTTGGGCCATGGGTAGACAAGAAGGCCTTAGCCAGACAAGTTCCATTCAGGCTACTTTCATAGTTCTCACTATTAAAACACGAGTACTTTGGTATCATCTCTTTAGCTCAAATAAACACTGTTAAGCATTGAAACTGAATTACAGGTTAAAGAATCAACTTTTCCAAGATCACACATGGGCCTCAAATCGATATAGTTAGGATGAACCAAATCTTAGTAATTTAGATGTGTTATTTCACTTTAAATGCCTTCAAGAGATAAAACTCCATAAAGATAGACCATACTTATGCTTAATTATTGGGTAGTAAATCAGAAAGCTTGATGTCTGCACTCCTCATTTTCAGACTGTGGCATTATTGTCCCCTTCATTGCTTCTGGCTAGCCCTCTCATACCTGCAATTTTTCCTCTTACCTGTCTTGGAAAAATCAATGTCCTTTTCTCTTCTGTATTAATAGTCTTTTCCATGTTAATAGTGTGTTCCAAAAGTTTATTCCTATGGACATGAACTCCAGGAATCTTTATATGAAAGAGGAAAATAGTCTTCTTTAAAGGGAAGAATATAAGCAGTGACACAAAAGTTGTCCCCATAATCCACAGTGGCATTGGCATACCAGCACGTCATGTTGTGTTGTGGCAGTAGGAAATCTGGTGAGATAGAGGGGTATATCTACCCAGGTGCAAGAAAGGCATTCACATTTGCTGGAAAAATTCAGAAATGGTGGAAGATATTAAGTGTCACAAATTGTGTTAGGCAAAGATTAGTCCAGCAAGAGGAGTGACAGGTAAAGAAGGACATAATGCAGGGAATTAAAAGTAAAGCAAAGCACTACAGAAATCAGGAACAGAGACATGATGAGATCAGGGCAACACAGTAGTAAAATTATCTTTCTTGATAGTTCTTCAAGCTTGCCACAAGACATGATTTTTTTCCTTTATATTATTTTTTTTTAAATTCTATTAACTTTCTTTCCTTCATTTTCCATTATTTGATTTAAAATTAAATATGTTTAAAAATGGTATTGACGCAATTATCAAAAATTGGAGAAAATGAACTCATTTATTTATCCTGTACATGGTTCTTATAAATAATTCTTTCCCAGAATAGAGAAAAACTATTTCTCCTTTTCAATATCTATTAAGGGCTTAATCTGCCCAAAAGCAGAAATAGCAGTTTCCATTTCTTCCCTTTGTCCCAGGAAAAGACTGGACCTTCAAGACAGACAGTTACTTCTTGATAACAGGAGCTTTAACAGTCCAGGAAAGCTGGGATGAAACTGTTTTAGGGGAGCAATAACCAACTAATATTTCTCACGGAATGGTTTGGGTTGGAAGGGACTTAAAGATCACCTAGTTCTAGCCCCCTTGTTGAAACCATGGAGAGATGGCTTCCACAGGACCAGACTGCTCAATGTCCCATCCAACTGTTCTTGAACACTTGCAGTTTGGGACATCCCCAGATTCTCCTTGCAACCTCTTTTAGTGCCTCACCACCTCACAGTAAAGAATTTCTTCTTACTCCCTTTGGGGAGCATTTCTGATCTGATCATAAAATAGCCAAAAACCTCAAATCTTTCATCTGTGCCAACATTGCTTGCAACAATTTTCTGGGAAAGGGCTGTGCCATGCCTTGAACATAGTAAAGCCTGGCATGGCAGCAAGGGAGTATCAAATCAAAGGTCTGCATCCAGTTCAGTAGGTCTGAGACATGGCAGAATGGAGCAAGCAGGGGTGAGATTTTGGCAGCAGGGTGGGTGGTCCTCACTGTCCTATAAATCAGTAAATGCCAGGAGGGTAAAAATCCTTCTCACAACACCTCTGCTACTTGTAAGGGATCTAATCCAGAGCTACTGGTTAATATCTTTCCTGAACAGTAGAAAATTATCTCTCTCACTTCATTGATTGAGTCTCCAAATATTCCAGATTCTCGATAACTGACTAATGAGTTTAAAACTGCAGAATAACTTGGTCTCTTTGCATTTAAGCAGCTTCTGCTGAGAAAACATTCCCTTTGGCACACAGGTGCCAGCTGCTCTGACAAGAAGCAGCCGTGGGAGAATCTGGTTTTGAGGATACCAGTTTGTTAGATTAATTTCTCCCTTTGTGGCACTCAACATGCCTCAAAACACTGCTTGAAGAAATTTTATTTTGTTCAAGTGTCTGCTTTGGAGTTTTTACTTTTTTTTCCCTCAGCACTGCTTGCATAGCTGCTGCTGTCCAATTAACTCAGAGCATTCTTCCAGTCCCAGCACTGCCTCTCCTACGTCACCAGGTTGCAAGGAGTTTTCAGATACAGAAGAGGCAGAAAGCTCTTTTCTACTTTTAGCCTTTACCCTAACTACTTGAATGCATCCATCCCTTCTGACCCTCTGTACTGTAAGCCTTTACTCTCCTGGGGCTATTCTGGCACAGGAACCTTGTATCACTGCCCTGAAGCAAGGCTCCTTTGGCAGTGCCTGGAATGCTGCTTTTCCCTAGACACCACTTTAAAACAGCTGTGTGATGAGGGGCGAGAGGAAAAGGAGCAGCATATGCAGCACTCTGTCTAATGGAGGCATCAATAATACAGTGAGCTCCCAAATTGCAGAGAAAAAGCCAATTTTCACCAAGAAAGCTGCAAGTTTCAAGCTTTTGGCAATTGTTTTGGGGAGTTTCTTACTGGAACCTACTGTACTTTCTCCTATATACCCTATGAAAAATTGTCACAAGAATATCATCCTCTGTGAAAAAGGATGATAAGAAAGAGATAGTTAATTGCTTCTCTTGATACAATGGGCACATTGCAAAATTACTTATGAAGGGGAAACATTATGAGAGTCAGACAGGTGCTCAAAATTATATTCTGTCACTCTCTTAATAAAAAAGTGACATAAAAATATGGGCAAATTTATGTGATCATCTTTCTCTGTCAGCCACTTTTAATAATTATTTGCAAAGCAAAAGAGAAATAAAAAGAGAAAATCATTTACTAGAAAATATTTTGCTGTAATTTTAGATTGTTATTTAAACTGAGCAACAGAAGAGTATCTTTAGACAATGCATAATTATTCAAAGTTAACCAACCTGAAATCTGACACACTGCTAGATACAAATTACTTGCACAAAAATTGGACGGCAAACATCAGGGATACTAGTTTGAATTTTTACATTATGGTGTCCTGAGGTGCAAACTCTGCCTGAATACCACAAAATTTAGAAGGAGAGAGGCCTTCTTCTCTGTGTTACCATTGATATTTTTCTTGACCCAACACTGAGCTTCAACATCTTCCTTTTCTCACCAACATGTATAGGAATGGCACATCTGAACAGAGATGTTGTAAAGGATTTGGCATAGCACTGTTCCTTAGCACAAGCAAAATAAAAATTGCTTGTTCTGTTTGGATAAATTCCAAAGCCATTTAAGTCACTAAGTCTTTTAAGCCAATTATTCTTTTGAAGTTCAATTAGCTATATTCTGACCTTTGCACGAATATAATTTTGGTTAGGGAAAAAAATGTTCAGCACCTGGATTGAATGAATGATCAAAAAGTTCCCAGTGTTCTGTGGTGACAATAAAAAACTTAAAACAAAAATATGTACTTAAAGGACTACTTGTCTAGAAATTTGCAGAGAAGAAATTTGAAAAAACAAATACCTATTGTATTATACTGTATTCACGCTCATGACACCCAGTATGGCAGCCCAAAGACCAATTTCTATGCTATATTCATGGTTTCCACTCTGGAATCCTTCACTAATAATCACGCCTTAGGGCACTGTTCTTGAGACTAGCAGTGTGAAAACTTAAATACGTAACCACTTTCTTATAAGCCTTCTTCTTTCTTTCTTTCTATATGTGTTATCATGTGAAATTGCCTCCATGCAGATGGAAATCTGGCCTGCCACGTCTAATGCTTTTGTGTGATTGCTCTTGTATGATTAGAAGCTCTGAAAGTCCATGGAGATTCCAAGGTCAAAGCCATGGAAGTGAGTTACTGAGTTCCATATAAATCTGTAGAAGAAATACTATATGAAGGAATTTGTTCTAAGTTGCTACTTCAAGCTTTCTCTTTTCATCTCCTTTTCTGTTGTCCTATCAGCAGGCATTCCTTACAGCATCCCTCTGCTTAAATTTTACACAAGTTTGGGGTCGTGCCATGTGTTTCACTGATTTACCTATCAAACCAATGCAGTTATCCATGCCTGGTCCCACTCACAGGTGCGTTGCTCTCTTCTAAAATGAAGCTTAAAATAAGGCCTATATTCATTACCAAATTTTACCAAAACTTCCTGGAAGTTGTTACTGTACATTTTTTGCTGGATATTTATGGACTTAAATTTATATATATATGTATCCCAATTACAGTATTTTTCTACTTTGCATGGGTTAATGTAGAGTAATGTGAAAAATTAAAACCAGGAAAACAGTTGTTGTTGTTTAATGTTTACAAAAAAGAAACTAAAAAAACCAAAACTGTGACACACCACCTCAGCAAGCTGAAAGCAATTTGGCATGCTACCATAGAATTATGCTAATAACCTGATTTTCTTTTCTTTCATATTTTTTCTCATTCTCGTAAATATCCCCTCCCTCCTGTTCCACATTCTGAGGAGTAAAAATATCTTGAGCCGAAAAGCCAAACTTGTAATGTGAAAGCTGGTACCAAACAATCATTTGAAAACCATTTAATTTTACTAAACTTTCTACTGATTAATAACTCTATGACTCAGCTGGATTTTGATACTTGAAGCCATTTCTCCATCTGGCAGACCAGTTTCTTCTTTTCCTTCTTTAAAATGAGGATTTCCAAGCTTCACCTTTGCTGAGAAATACTTTCTTATGTCGATACACAAAAAAAAAGGAAATAAATTCATGACAATGCCTGAAGTACAAAAAAGACAGTTATCTATCTTTCCAGCACCATCCTGATGCATTTTTTGAATATTTCTTTTTTACCTATGCAATCAGCTGCAATGCAAAGAAATCTGTAACAAATATAAATACATATACAAACAGCGATTAAAATATATTAAGTGATTTTGCAATCATGTCAACACAGAAATTCAAATAACTGAACTTTAAGAAGTGCTTATATCTTAATAACATGGCACAAGAATATTGCCAGTTGAAGAACACTATAGATTTCGTAGTTTCATTTGTGCATTTATAAATTTTTTTGCATTTATAGTTTGCATTTATAAGACATAAATATGTCATTTCTTTTCTTGTCCAACATTATCTGTCTTTTAAAACCAAATGAGTGTTTTCACTATTGATAAAAGAATCTCCAGCTAGACAAACCTAGTAGGTATTTGTGTGTAGAGCTATAACAGAAATTTTATTTACAAATACTTGTTCCATCATGATAGGATAGGTGACAAAATACCTGTGTCATGTCACCAGAAAGTTTAGAGATTAGGTATTCCAAGATATAACAAGATATAACAAGAATTCCAATAAAGTTGCACAAGAAATAAAACTTTCCTTTTACATCTAAAGAAATAATTATCAAAGTGTCTTTTTTTTCTTCCTTGATGACATTACAACCAGCTTGTATCACTGCTGAACAGTACCTTCATCTATAATATAAATGTAATCTTCCTCATTACTACCTGAGCATTACAGCTTTGCTCATTTCTGTATGCAGCAGCATTCGTTATCTTGTTCTTTTATGCATTATCCAATTTCCCAATAGGTCCTAATAGCTATAAAACTTGTCCTCACAACTTGGTCCTCAAATAATTAAAATGTATAAAGCTTTTAGATATACAGTTTCATTTTATGGTTAAATTGGGTTCATTCTGGCTTTTTTTTTTTTTTTTTTATGCCCACAGTTAACACATATATTTAAAGCTCCATTTTCTTGTTTCTTGGTGTGATACATCTCAGATTTTGCACAGTTATGAATAACAGATGCACCTTGCCTTTTCCAACTGAATCAAACTGGAATGACTGACCTAGAAAACATGTTTATCTTTGGGGTTCACTTGAGTTTTGTGTAAAGAAAAGAAGTCAATATATTCAAAACCAGGATAGGCTTCAGGAAAAGCATTCAGTTCTAACACACCGTGATATGCTCTTGAACAGCTGTTTAAAAGAGACAGGGAACCCTTTTCATTATCCCCATTCAGGATTGAGAGGTCCACAACTCTCATCTGAAAGAGCAGAATCACATCCCTTGTTTATTTGTCTGGGAGAGGAGGGAGCAGAGAGTGGCAGCCATAGTTACATCGTTGCTCTGGGTCATGACAGGAGGGTTGGCTTCAGCTGCTGCAAGGGTAAGAGTTTGCTTCTCTTTGGTTACCTTAATGTGGCCTCTTGGAGACACACTTTCTTCCTCATTCCTGGGGAAGTTCTCATCATTCTCTCATCATTCCTGGGTCAATGCCACCATTGTCTTTGTGCCAGGCCAGCAAGGAAAACAAGATTAAGTCTTTCCAGAGAAGGAAATCGAAACATTTACAAACATCCTTTGTTGGGTGACTATAGAAACAACTGGATGAAAGGGAAACTAAATTTTAGGCAAATCAATTTTTCAGGAAGATCCTAAGTTTTCATCAGGAAAATTTCACTGATATACTTAAGAGGACAAGGTTAGCTATGCCTTGTGCTTCCAGATGAGAGAGCCATCTGTCTGTATCCATAGGGCCACCAGTGAGGAATGCAAAGGAGGCCCATTTCAAGAAATATGAGGATTCTTCCTACAGTTTATGCATTTTAAAAGTGATGCTGCATTTTAAAAGAAATATAGTCCAGTGCATCTTGGGCAGAGCTGCGGGGTATCTCTGTCAGAGATGTGATCTGTACCAGGAACCAGAGGCTCTTTATTGGGGCACTCAAGCTTGGCTCCCGTTCCATCCTTGCTTGATGTCTGCTTTTGGAGAGGCACAACCCTCCAAGGGAAGGGATTCCTTTCCAGCAGCAGAGCAAAAGATCAGAAAACTTCAGTCAGGCAAAATGGTAGCTTGAAAATATACCAACACACAGGCTCAGACAAAGACAAACCTTGTTTACTACATAATTACCTTTCATTTTCCTGCTACTCAGAACTGTCTTGTGTGTTATCAGCTCTAACACTTCCACACTAGGCATGCTCAGGCTTGTTTGAATAATGGCTTCTATTCTACTCAAATTCCCCATCTGCAGATAAAGCTAAGAAACTCAGTTAAGCTACGCAGAAGGCAGGGAGAGAGGGGGAAATAAAGCAGCAGAACCTATCCAACCCTAGCAAATCTTGTCTATCTCAGTTTTAGTGACTTTTAACTGAGAAAACCCTAAAGAGATTATTTTAAAAATTATATTTTCAAGGCCACTTTATTTTTCAGGGAGCTTGAAACCTGACATCTGAACAATTGCAATGAAGCAGTGCCCCCAAGCACACACTGGTGTTTTAAATTGCGTCTGTCTGTCTGACTATTTACTTCAGATTTCTCAATCTGTTGTGGCAGGAAACTGGAATGGGTGTGGGGCATAGGTGTGTGGCAAAGGCCCCAGTAAGAAATAGATGGCAACAGGCAGAAAGCTTAAAGCACAGCTGAATACATTTTTTTCTGAAACCACCATGTAATTGCTTATTTCTGCTGACACTGAGAATTTGCTGTAATAGCAGTAATGAAGATATCAAGTACATGAGGAAAAAATGGCCAGCTTTGAGTCTACAGTAAGTGACCAATATATTTTGCCAAGGGAAATCATTTCTTATTTTTAAAATGTAGCCTTTAGCATGTCCCTAGTTTTTTCATTATAATGCATATGCTTACTCCTGCCATCGTCCAGTCCTCTTTAATACAGTGTCAGATCCTACCCCAAATATTGATGTATCTGCTATCTCCTATTTCTTATGAGACACCAAAATTATATTATTGTCAAGGAGAAATACAGCTTAGCAAGTATCTGTTGGAGGAACACACAATGCAGATATGTGTACATAGTCCCACTTACAGAACTTCATACAAAACTGGCAAGGATGAGAGGAAGAGGAGGACATTGGTGTTGTCTGAATTCCTAAACATGCTCTGTGTCTGTCTGTGTCAATGTATGTGTGTGTGTGTGTGTGTGTGTGTGTGTGTGTGTGTGTGCGCGCGTGTGTGTGCATGTGTGTGTGTTGCACACCAGAATGCCTGTGCCTACTGAGCCTGTCTCGCCACTGGTATTGAGCTACAGCAGTCTCACCTCTGTCAGGAGACTGTCAGATTCAGCCCTGCTTGCCTCAACTAATTCTTTTAGTGCTTATAAATGGCAAATATTTGAATGAAAAATTTCACATATTACTGAATTAGCTGAGTAACATTATCAACAATAAAAATATTTGTATGGAAATGTCTTCATGCTTGTGTTTACTAAAGTACCATCAAAGTCAATATAATTTTTTCCACATAATTCATCAGTACAAATTTTACCCAGTCACTTTAACTTTTTAAACATAATCGTGGAGAAGAGGGTCAACAAAGCAATGAAGCAAAGCCAGTTATCCAAATATGTAAGAGGCAGAATTTAAGCTTAAAAGAATAATCAATTGTGGCTGAACACGTGGTTGGATGTTTAAGAAAACAAATAGACTCTGCACAATGTTGTGGATTTTATATAATTTTATATATAATAAGATTTCTATGAGGGTCTATTTCTATTACTATGAGGGTCATTGGCCAAGAATTGGTTCCTACAACAGGTCAGCCAAAAAAAGAAATATTAAATACGCTGCTGTGACTCATCAGAGTAAATATACAAAATAATACACTGTGTGCTCTAGAGCACTTTGTGTGACATTATGATAATGCCTTAAAACACTCCCTCTGTGGTATTCTGATACTTAATCTTTTGAGGAAAAAAAAATTACATTACATAATTGCTCTCTGTTTTTCCAGATTATGATCATTAATTTGTTTCACTCCACTTTCTTCCAGTTCTCACCAGATGTCTGTGAGATAATAGAGGTCACATCCTCAGCTTGTGGAAAATGATATCCCTTCACTATTGTCTGTGCTTACACCTCGTAAGCATGACTGGGTCTCTGTGTACTCTCAGCTCTATTCTGGACCCAGATGAACTTGCCTCTTCCTAAAAGACTTATTAATACTCGTTGTGGTTCTCTGCTTTCTAGTCAGATGGTCTAGAATAGAAGAGGGACTGACATAGTTTTAGCTTGATCCCATTACAAATTTTTCCATACTCTTTACTGACACATTGATGCCTTAGGTTTTGGTTTTTATATTTTTCATATTCTGTGCTGTTTTAGTGTGTGGTTCTGAGCTTCATATTAGTGCTAGGGAGCTCTCTTCACAGAGTAAGTAGACAAAAGAATTCCTTCTCTATCTTGGGACCAAGGACAACTGATACTAATTTTAAGCCCAGGAACAAAAGCAACAGTGAAGTGAGAAGAAAAAACAAGGACGGAGCTTCATCACCTGAAGCTATGGTTGGACAATTGACTCCAATACCCTAATGGACCAGAACTTAAAAAAGTGTGAGACCTCATGACTTGTTTTTCATTTTGTGACCATTTTGGGTACATCTTGGATGCGGCCCAGCTGGACTCTTGTGCTGCCCAGATGTACCCATTGAGGCCTTTGAATAAATACCTACTTTTTCCTCTTGCTCTGTCTAGTCTCTGATCCAGGTCAGCCTCCAGAAGACATCACACAGTTCAAACACCAACTGATGGATGGCGTACTTCCCTCTGTCACTTTTAGCTAAATCCTTTCCGCCTTGAAGTGCCTCTGTTTTTTCTCAGTGTGACATCCACTGTTTCCAGCAGCTGCTTGACTAATGCATTTTTTTGTCCAGCCTAGTTATTTGGACATAAACAGTGGGTTTTTTCTTTTCAAAACAAACATCAGGTGAGCTGCTTCTCTGGGGATGTAATCTTCTAAGAGCTTTAATGCTGTCATTCAACACGTACTGTGCGCACACTGCTGGGAGCTTGCACATCAAGCAATGACTTCCATCTTCACTCGTGTGTCTCTTCCCAAGTGCTTCCAGTGTCTTGACATGTACCACTCCCCTTACTGCTTCCTGCAAGCTCCAGCATGGACCTCTATGAGACTTCCTCCCCCAGCTCTTCCTCTGCAGTGTTCTGCATTCTTCGTCATACCTATGCTGTTAGGACACTGTCTGCCTTTCTTCAGTGTCCATCCCTTTGCTCAGAAGATGCTACTGGCTAAATTCCAGGGCTCCAAGTGGTGTCTCCGTGGGACTATGCTCCTCAGAATTTAGGAGCACTCATCTTTTTTTCTGGAGACTTTGTTGCTGTTTCTCCCCATAACAGCAATACTGCAGTTCTCCTCCTGACAGCAAAATTAAAGGCTTCCTAGGATTTATTTCACACTTTGCCTAATAATGAATTGTAAGTAGACACATCCTCTGCAGACACTGCTGTGTTTCTCAGACTGCATTCTTGCAGGTTCATAGTTTGCCTGCTTTACCAGAGTTAATTGAAAGCTGTCATGTCCTTTAGTGCTAGCCATCATCAGGAAAAAGGACAGTGAATTTTTTCCACTCCACTGGCAGCCACAGCTGGCAAATACAATATGAAGCTCTGATTAAACCACATTTCTGCAGTTTAAGCTCTGCTGATTGTTTCAGTTGTTCTATCTTTTCGGTCAAGCTATTTCCATAGTTTATTTTATGTCTAGTACCAGGTGTAATTCAGTAACCATTAGGAAAGGAGGGCTGACAGCCTTCTGCCTCATTAGGTGCCTGGAGCAGTGGCAGGCCCTGGCAGGCCTGCCCATGCCAGATGCAGGAGCCCAGGGAGCCCCACACTTCTCCTTCCACAGTGCCAGCACAGCAGCTCATGCAGACACCCAATTACCTGAATTGGGGAGTAGATCTAGCTGAGAAGCAACCTTGCCAATGAAAAACAGTTAATTTCCAGCTGAATTAGTACCCTGCACTTGTTTGGGTTTTTGGGTTTTTTCCACATAGCCCTCTAACATGTGTGCTAGCAAAGTCCCAGTACAGCAAAATGACAAGCAACTGTGGGAGGGACCCACAGTTGAAAAAGGTTTCCTCCAAAGAAATTCTTGTAGAACAGCTACCTGAGGGTTGGATTCTTCCTGGTTTGAACCACAATAAAGTGCTAGAGACAGCTGCCATTGTACTGCCTCCTGCTACAGCCACAGAAAAGTGGGGTTTATGGGGTGCTCCAATGAATCATGATTTAAATATTAATTGCCTTGAATCTGAGAAGGGAGGCAGAACTGGGAGCATTGACTGGATCATACCTGTCAAGATTTTTGTGGGTGCAGTTAAGTTGCTAGTAGATCTTTAGGACCACACAATTTTAAGGTCTTATTTCCTTTAACTCATGAGGTATACAGCTCTTACCTAAGGTCTTGGAAACCCTAGGGAAATTGTTTGGGTAAATTTGTGTATTTCATGGGAATTCTATATGGAATAGCATGACCAGGGTTTGTGTTTATTGTGAAATGCCAGGTACAGTATTTTACAAATAGATATTCAAACACAAAGCTATTCTGTGTTTTTATCTGTGACTATGGTTTATTTTAACTTCCAGAAACTTTAACTGAGAAAGGGACAGTTGCTGAAAAAGAAATTAATCACTCTGGCTGAACTTTAACACCCATTCAACATTTAATTAGTTGAATTAGAGCCACTTTGCAAGAGAGTCAATCAATTCTCTAGCTTTAGCTGCCCCAATGGTTTTGAAATTTGATGATGTTATCATTACTTCAGAGGAGACACTCAGTTAGCATTTTAATAAGTACATTTTTCCCTGGCACTTTACCTCCATACCAAGAACTATCATAAGTTAAAATATTATCAGTAAAATGCAGACTCTCCTGGCCAGAACTGTGTCCACATCTGAAAACTTTCCTGGTAGAAAATTCTTATTACTTTCACACGGATCAAGAGAATTGCCATCCACTGAGTATCATGATGTGAAGACTGAGAAGGTAATTAAGAGGACAGAATGTGAACTGCAGTAATACCTTTGCAGGAAAAGCTCAAAATGAATTATTAAAATTCTCTATTCAGATATGAATACATGGTGAGATGAAAGTGCTTCCAGAAGTTTAAAACTAGCCTTTAAATACAAACCAGATGAATAGTATGCTACCAACCTCCTCCAAGTTAAGCAAATATGTTTGATGTTTCACAGGAGAAGTCAAGTGAAAGCTGAAGATTTTGGTTGAAATTTAAAGCATACCAGATAAAAGGATATATATGTACCTATAGAAAGCTTAGATTGGCCCAAATTCTTGACTATTCACACTATTCCTTTAGGAAGAGAAAAAGGGGAACTTGTAGCTCTAAAATTGCTTGGTCTGAGTTCTAGTCGTTTTGTTTTGCTGAAAAGTTATGTGGGCTACTGGATTCCTCCTTCTCCTTTAGGAAATTAAGAAATTGTTCAGGAGGCAAGATCCTTCAAGTATATGTATGAGTTTGTGTTCGAAGAATAGCTCACAGTACAGGCCAACTCTAGTAGGAATCCAGCAAAGGGTAATGTCTCTCTCACCTCTGAGGCTCTGGATTAGGAGTTTGGCTTTCCAAGGAGGGAAACATTTGAGTGTCCTCAGGCACCTTATCAAAAAGCAGTAGGGTGGGTGGAGGGAATAGTTACTCTGCCTCCCAGAACCTGTCTGTCCAGTCCCTCTCACATACATCAGTGGCCTTCTAGCATGAGTTCACTCTGTGTTATTCTCTTTAAAAATATTACCCTATTTTTTTTTTTTTTTTGTGCTTTCTTGACTGTATATTCCTGCATAGATGGCATTGACTAAAAGCTCTTGAAAGCTTCTTCACAATATTTTCTACCCCTTCTAGCACACCGCCACTATGGACAAACCACTTTTAAAACAGAAGGTTTCAGAAAAACAGAATGCATTAAAACAAAGGTTTAGAATAAAATTTTTAGATATACCAAGAGCCAGCCTTGGCATCAGCTTTCATTCCTGTTGTAGAAACCTAGCTGTTTTCCCAGACCAACCCATTTGATAGGCTGCTGCAGTGTTCAGCTTTCTTTTTTGTGCTTAGTTTCAATTTTTTTCTTATGTGATAGCTTTGCATAAATAATTCCTACTGCATTTGTTTCAAACATATTCTCTCTCTGGAACTTCATTTTCCAAACAGATCTCACTAAAATACTGAGCTCTTCAAAAACAAAACAAGCCAGCATTTCTGAAAGATGGTAAATTATCAGAGCTCACTATCTCTTTCACCTCTACGACATCCCCATACATTTTAACAGTTGTTGTTTTAAATGTCTAGGTAGAGGTTACAAGAGAAGGTTGAGCCTAAATGAGGAAAATGGAAATGTGCTGAGCCATCTCTGAATCATCACAGTGGCAGGAAGCACCTGCACAGTTTTGATCTCAGCCATTGCTTGCAAAGGAACAAGTGGGGGCTTGTGTTGATGCACAGGCATCAGCAGTTGTTGTCAGCAGAATTACTGCAGGATTCCTCCACTGAGTTAGAAACCCAGCAACCTCAGGAGAATGAAATATAGTGGAAAATGAGCTAGAAGATTCACATGGAAACTTTCTAGAAGAATTGAGTGGGAGGAAAAAGAAAAATTAGGTCATGCAGCCAGCAGGGAAATTATGTGGAGAACAGAGGGGCAAAAGAAATACAGGGATTGTTGCTTTTATCACTCTTTAGAAAGTAATGGCATTCTGCTAATTCAGAATTACTACATCATTAGCATTTACCTGCTTAATTAAGGTACTAACTTATTTACACCTTTGTTTATGGATCTTGAAAGTGCTACTATTTCCTCAGATATAAAGACCAAATCTAAGGAACAAGTCTTATACAGATCCCATTGCCACTTCAATTCATGGAAATCATGGACCATGTCTTTGATATAGTTAGCCTTACAATATCCCTGTGAAGAAGACGTGAAACTACTATTTCTCTTTTCATTTTTGAAATGCAATCTAGCAAAATTTCCTGTTGAGTTTTCAGAGGTTTAAGGTCTACAGCTAGTAATTTAGGCCCGCAATGATGCAAGCAATCTCTTGCAGAACAGATGTTTGAATCCAGGACCCTGAATTTTTAACTCCCCTAACTCTTGAGCCATGATGGTTTTTTATAGTGTTTATGCAAAAGCTCACAAATCCCAGTAAGGTAGACACGGTTGTTTTTTAACAGTCCTTATGCTGATCAGCTGCACTCACCCCCTTTCTATGTGTCCTCTCAGTAGCACAGTCTACCTGATATTTCTTATCAAATAAGCAAGCTTTCTGAGAATCCTAGCAGGCAAACACTAAGAAAAGGAGATGAGGCCATGAAAAAGAGAGACATCTCTCACTACAAAATCAGCTTTTCAATCAGAGCTCTGTGCAAAATTGTGCATTTAGACCCAATCCTCTATGCAGACCTTTTGCCTCCTCTCCCTGAAATGCTCTGGTACCAGGACAGTGACCTTGCTAAAGCAAAGCCCTGGCTTATACGGATTGAGACCTCATAGTAAAAATGGTCTCGGGAGAGGAACGAGGACAACAAGCCATGGACATTGTTCAGCAGAAAATCTAATTCTCCATGTTAAGCATCTTTAGGAATTGTGCCTCACTCAGCTTAATGCATTTGTCCTTCACATTCATGGACACAAGTTTTTAAAAGAAGAAAAATGGAAGACAATAATTGAAAAAAAAGATAATGCAGGGTACTGGAACAGCTAATCTGTTTTCTCTCTCAGTGTATGTATGAGACTTAGAAGAAAACAACCTGACTTGACATGAGTTAATTTCCTTTCCATTCTCTTCCTGTTAAAGATTGCAAAACAGTGAATTATAGAGCAGCATATTCATAGCAGATTAGAATAGTTTTTCATGCAGAGAATAATAAGTGTGTTGAATAGTTTACCATTTTAAAAGATTTAGATATAACCCTGGAGGTAATATCTGTACTTGAAGGTATGAGCAAAAGCAATTAAGGTAACTTCTTTTTTACATTCCAGCCCTTTAGGATATTTATATGCCATGACAACCAGGCAGAAGTCAATAGACCAGATCTAAAGTTTGTAAAAATCAATGGAGAAGTTAATAGGACCAACTCACTTAAAACTTGCTGGACACCTGACCCAGGATCTGCAATGGAAGTGCCATATCTCCTTTTCTGTGTTTATTTACCAGCATTTTATCTTTGCTTTCTGCAGTTTTCCTGGTATGCCTTAGCTAGCCCAGGTCTGTCTAGTTCTGGGAGAAGATGGTGGTGAGTGTGTCATAGGGGCTGGTTGAATGCAGCCCACTCCAAAGCTGAGACTGGCAGCTGCAGCAGTGGTATCCTAGAGAGGAGCATACATCCCCCAGGAAAGACTATATTATTTGCATGATGTTTAAATACAGTTTTCCCAAAGGGAGAGATGTCGCCTGAGCCTCTCTGAGAGTGGATGGAGTGCTCAGTTCCCCATTCAGACTGCAGAACAGGGACTTGCTCAGAACTTTTTTTTTCTTTCTTATTTTTCTTTTTTTATTATGACAATTTAAGCCACCTGGATAGCCAGAAAAACCTCTCAGGCAGACATTTCCAGGATCACCCCCTGTCCATACCCCAAATCCCAGATAACTACACTTTGCTCTTGTTTAAAACTGGTTCAGATTTCTCTCCCAGGCACTTGACTCCCTCCCTAAGATCTTAAACAACTTGGAGTCCCCTCCCAAGCTTTTCAACTGATTGCCTATATAAGCACACATCTGAATGGACTTCATTCTGTGATGTGCAAGCCTATATATAGCTAGTTCAATACATTGCAACAGAGCCTGCAGAGAAAGAGGAAGCTTTATTTCATCAGTGTGACTTTTGGAGACTCAGACACCAGAAATTAGGGTTATAAACTTGTCAGCAGGTGATGTGTGGCTACAGAATTATCCCAGCACTACGCCTTGTGTCCTTTGGATGAAACATTAAAGAATGGAAGTTAACTATGCATGAGATGCACTAAAACTATATGCTTAAATAACACCCATCCACTCATTTTTCCTATTTCATTTCAGGTCACTATTTTCTTCCTGAGTATTTTATTTAAATGCTTGCACTGTGAGTCTTCTGAGCCTTACAGGAGAACAACTTTTTAATCCTTGCAACTGGACCAAAACATGGAAAGGGCTTAAGTATTTTAAGATTACATTGAACAAGATGATCAGTCGCAAAATATGCCAAAAAATGGAGAGCATTTCCCTTCTTGGCTTGATTCAAATCTCCTAGCAGGGTGATTCCATAATGACCTCCCTTCTCATGTCCCCCACAATAACTCCATGACCTCACACTAGTTTACCCTGGAGTGTCTGAGCCATATGCCCAATCCGCTGAAACAAATGGAAAGCTGCCCTTTCTTTAGAGCACACAGGAAGAAATTTTGGTGAACACATATCAAGGGACATATGAAATATTTCTGCCCAAATTTTATTGTTTATCACATTTCCACATAAAATAAACATAGTTTTGTCTAATGGAAAAAACTGTGTAATTGAGTAAAGATTAATAATTCTATTGATTTAGTTGGAGTATGCAGCCAAATGCAAACTCATGCACATTCCTGGGTTTGAGATGTTTTCCTTTTAGAAATATTAGATATATTTTATATATTTTCAAAATCCATTAAAATTATTATCAAGAAGATATCATTATAAAAATTTTAAAAAGATCAGATCAAACCAGATAAGACATATTCTAAATGTGAGGACACCTTTTTTTTATGAGATGTTTGAAAAGAACTAGATCTTCAGTGAGAAAATTAACCTTAGAAATAAGAAATAAAAGCAGTGAATGCAACTGTATGAATCATCTTCATAATTTTGAGAGTTGTGTTGTCAGTATCAGGTCTGATATTGTCTGAAATCAAGCACTTCTCTGAAAATCCTCTGAAAATCTGTAGTTTCCAGGTGGAAGAGAAAATGACCTTCAAATTAACGTGAATGGCCTCTGCAGCTTATAAGGGGTGAATCTAATGTTTTGTGGCACAAATCACTTCACCATTTTCTGTGAGTTACATTCCATTTCCTTCTCAATAGCAGTACAACAGTATACCAGCAGAACATATTTGCTGTAACTTAATATCATTTCATGTAAAAATCAGAATTAAGCAAAGCTTTAAAGGTCAATTCAAACTGACGATTGTCTCCTAAGAATCCTCCTTATTTCTTCCTAGAAACGTAAACGCATAAATGATATTTAAAGTCATGTTGAATGCTCTGGTACTGTAGGTTGAGTATGAAAGACAAAATTTCCTTGTCAGGGCAGGATCAAGAGATTTTCAGCGAAATTAGCATCCATTTTAAAAACTTTCTTAGCTGGACAACCACATATCTGGTTGCCAGTCAAGAGAATCTGTCAAGCATCTTTCCATATAGACTGATAGCCCCACACTAAAGATACAGTACAAAACTGATAACGATGGGTAGATCAGCCCTGGACCACTTGTTTGGAGCTACATGTGGAACTAGTGTTATCCTAAAAAGGATAAAACACGGTGTGGAAAAAGAGGAATTATGGTAGTAGCTTGGTTTTTAGAGGAAGTACTGATCTGGACTGATCTGCAATTAGTACAGGAAATGCATTTTTGGGTTTTCTCCTTTAATGAAAGTCTGTAAAAAAATGTCATTTTGCACCTGGAGGTAAGGGAGAAATTGTTTCTACAGCTATGCTGCCTTTTGCGCCCAGGGGTAGCATTTTCATATCTCTGTAACACCCATACATCATGGGAGAGATTCTTACCTGGTTTAATTGACATAAATCTATAATGTTCCCCTGAGGATGAGCAGAGCAGCTCTTTCTCTGCACATTACTGCTTCCTGTGCTATTATAGACTGCTGTACCTAATGTTATTTGACTGACTTTGATTCAATCTGCACAGTGCCAATATTAATGACAATACATATCGAAACATCCCTGTAAACATTTTCTGATGTTTGTCTACAGAAACAAAATGTTGGTTGGTCTCGTATTAATTGGGCATTATCTCCAAGAATGTTAGATGGATTAGAACAGCTTTCAGCCTTTGTAATACAGCCTATCAAATCCAAACACAAGTTCGCTTCTCTATAAACAAACTGCCATCCTGTTTTATGATGATACCTACATGTACTGCAGGAACAAATGACAACAACATAAGTTGTATTGCTATCTCCTCACAGCTGTCAGGAGCTCATTTCTGAAGGGATCCAAATGCCTACTGTGCAGATTTTCTGGAAGTAGTAGAAAAGCACAACAAAGAAAAAAAGGGAATAATTTGGAGTTTGGCTACTAGGAAGAAAAACCTACTTATCATTAGTACTATTTTTCTCTCCATTATTATTCTATCCAAGAAAGTGTCAAATTTTCCCATAGGAAATTTGACTGCATTTTCCTTAAACAGGGCCTATTGTCATTTACAAATTAATATAAACAACTGTCAGCAGAGTCTACCTTTAATAATATAGATTATTAATATTATAGAACATGCATTCCAGTATATAAAGAAAATTATGGGAGATTTATGGTAGATGTTAAAAAATGTTTTGTTATATTCACAGTTATCAAAGCCAACAGGTTTTTTGTCACTATTTTCTTACCCTTTGTTTCGCACAACATTTAATGGTGGAAAATTTTTCCAAAAAAGCTTGGAGGGATGTGTGCTCTGTGTGTCTGTGTGCTCTGTGTGTCTGTGTGTGTCTGTGTGTCTGTGTGTCTGTGTGTCTGTGTGTGTGTCTGTGGGCATTTTATGTATCCTCAGGTGTTAGGAGAGGTTTATTTCGGAAGGACTGTAGTTTGGGGTATTTGAATAAAAGTTAAGTTATCTGAAGCAAATTGTGGAGTTTTTGTAGTGTGGATACAGAAGTTCAAGAAGCTACAACAACTGCCCACACAAATGAGAATAGTACTGAAAGTAGAAATATAAGTACAAAAAATTAATTGCTTTTTTATCTTTTACAATTCTGGGGCATAACACCTTCATTCTGCTGAGTCTGATATCAAAAAAATTCTGTTCTAAATTGTAGCCCTGTAAGTCATAGGGCAAATTGCTGTTTCATGGTATAATACTGAATAGTTCTGTATTGTTCTACTAGAAACTGACAAGCAGATTTTTAAGCCAGAGTTCTGAAAATCAAGCCAAATGCCTATGATATTTCTTGAGAGACCACTGTAATTTTTCAAAGTCATCAGCCTAAATTCACCCTCAGAATAAGTCAGCTCAACTTAGTAGCATTGTAAGAGAATGAGTTTAGCTTAATGAAATTGAGGTCAGGATAATTAGCTCTTGCTGTATGTGCTACAGCGTAAAACTGCAGTTTTTCACATATGCTTTATTCCTACTTGGCAAATACCACTCCTGTTTCAAGAGTGGGTCCTTATGTCATAAACTTATACATCTTTTGGACCAATTGAATGAAATTCTGCTTAAGTCATGTGCCTATTTCTTGACTGATTAGAAAGTGTTACATCCCAAGACGATTTTAACTTAGAACTTTATATGTAAGAGAAATACTCCAAGAAAGCGGTGATGCAAAATAGGATATGCTGATTTCTTCTACTTTAGTTTGTTTCAAAATAAGCCCAGGATTCCCACTGAACAGCAGATCTGTAGGTTTCTTATTGTTGTATCTCCATTGGTGCTTTAGTTCAGAAAAGGTGCACATCTCCCAGAATTCTCCCAGCTTACACATTTTCATTTGAGTAACTTCAGAGGGCAGACGTTGATGCCATTTGGGTGAGCTAAGTCAGAAAACCTGTTCTGGGAGAGCACCTCAGTAGCACCAACAAAGAATGAGCTTCAGTCCAGGAGCTCAAATTATGATTAACGTAATATGTAACTCCCCAAGCCTTTGTAGTGTGGATATAATGATAATAGCTTCTGATTCCATTAATAATGTAATAAAGTTAACGATCTAGGCAAGGAAATCACCATACCAAATATTAGATGGTTTCTTATATATTTCCATGTATAACAAATTTTCAAAGAATAGTTTCCTGAGATTCTTCATCCCTAGCAATACCAACTGAGAGAGGGCAGAAAGAATTTTTTGATGCATGCCAACAGAATAATGAAAAACTTCTCCTAGAGCAGTGCAGGTATGAGATATTGTCTGATTTCAGGGCTAGAAATGTCAGCCTTGAGAAGATGAAATGCATTTTTTGCGTTTGCCAGATTGCCTTAACACCCATGGGAAACACAGGTTCTGTCTGTCAAAGGAAACACTCCAGTGACAGTACAACCTGCAGTGAACTCAGCTGGCAGAAACTGTCCTTTTTCAGTAGAGTTAGGCCTAAACAATATGGAGCAGTGCTCCTGTGCTACTGCCCTTGACAATGACCTCAGCTCTTTCTTCACACTCCCGTGGGAGTGTGAATTATCTTAATGAATTTCTCTCTATAGGCCCTGTGATCAATCTCACGTTCCCACTAGTGGACATAAGTAGCATTCAGCCTTCCTAACCAGTCTCTGCAGCATCTCATCCAGCCTTGTTAGCACCCTCTCACTCAGCACATTCACAGGCTAGCCATTCTCCAGAATGACAGAGGTGACATACAACTCTAAGCCACAGTAGAGGCTGCTGCAACAGAAGAACAACCAGTTGTGCCAGGTGTATGATGACAGAAGTGTTTTTCTCAAGTGTCTTTGTGACTAAAGTGCCTCAGCGGCTAAAAAGTTGCTAGAGCTTCGATATCAAAGAAACATCATTTGGAAAGAGATCATTGTGCTACATCTGTGTCTTGATGTGCTTTTTGCAAGAATTGGAAGGACCCTTGCACCTAGATGTATTTATACCCGGGACCTTGTTTTAATCTAGAAAGCAACTCTGCTACTAAAATTGTAATTCTGGTTGAACTTGCCCCTATCTCTCACAAAGGCTCAGCTTACACATGAAATTTATGAAGCAGTTGCAGTATTTTGAATAAGCAATTCAATGAGAGTAAGAAATTGTTGCAAAATACAGCTGCTGCCTTTCCTTTCCAGAGATAGAGTATGCTAATGTGTTTAATCTCAAAGTCTGTCAAGGAAATGAGGAAGGAAGAGGATGTAGTAGCCTGTTGAAATGTAAATGTTAATAATGAATGTTCTTTCAGTGAAGCAAACCCAATAGAAATTTTCATTCATTTTGTCAAATAATTAAAAATATTGCACTTCTATAGTCTGATTGCTAACTTTTCTTAAATGATTCTTCAACACTTCATTAATAATATTCTATTGTTTAACACTTCATTGTATGCAATAGGCTTCAGCCATCATTCTGTATTTCTTTCCACAAGCCAGCTTGTGGGCCAAAGCACAGATTTTGGAGACTGTTGAGAAGACACTACCTGATTCTAACTTGTTTTTAAAATGAGAACAAATAGGTTTTAAAAGTTCCATATCATCTCTAAAAATAAAGAACCTACCACATTTGCAGAATACAACTTACACAAGGACAAAGTAGTAGATGCAATGTCTGAAATAATAGAAATTAATTTTATCAAAACCAGTGAGTAAATCTTATTCCTTATGAAAGTTTCTGTGTTATTCTTTTTTTAAAGATGTTTAAACAAGTGGCTCAACTTAACACATTTCTGGCTTTAATAATCGTATAGAAAACTATTCCCTGAGTCCTTTCTAACAAACTGTTTATTAAACTTAATTTTGTGAATTGTGTAGTGCATTTAGAAAATTCCAGAGGAACAGCAAGGAATGACATGAAGCAGTAGCTCATGGTGGGATTTGTGTTACTTAACTTGAGCTATTTAGAATCTAGAGGGCTAGCCTAAGACAGTTCTCTGTGTGGTCTCTGTTCTCATACCAGTAGGAGAGACTGAGCTAAATACTGGAAGTAGGTGAAATCAATTGACATTTAGAAATGTCTTTCCCATCTCCATTGGCTATCAAATGAGACTAGATCACGTTAGAAACCTGGAGATTTTAAATGACTAAACTGCATAAGATGTATACTACATAAAGGAATGAAGCAGAAAAGTGAGATTCAGAGATTCATTGAACCTGTGCTGTGGCTATTTCAACCCTGGTACTATGGCATTTCAGGCTCAAAACTGTTATTTTCTTAATTTTATTCCAAAATTAAGATTATGTAATAAAATCCAAAATTCTGTGACAAGAATTAAAAGTGAGGTAAGTACAATTAAAAAAAAATGTAAAAGCCATTTAAGTGTAAAATAATCAAGAAATCAAGTCCGAGTGCTTTTATTTATTCTAACTTGGATGGTATTTCATCATGTGAATAAATTCACTGACTCCATAATTTACAGGAATATATCCAATCTCTCTTCATGCACAGACTGTGGACTCTTCAACCTCACAAAACAATGTGTTTAGCAAACGAAAGAATCTCTGGTGGTGACTGACAATTTGATAAGTGAATACTCCTTCTAGTCCTCTAGGAAAGTTGACATTTTCATCTGCCTTAAAAATGTGAGAAAAATATTACTTAAATCATGTATCTGGGCAAACACCGTTACTTATTTGCTAAGACAACAATTCAACGCATTTTGGTAGAGTTCTAACCCAGAAGTTGATCAGGCTTCATGCAGTACAACCTATCATCTGGTGTACTGTCACCTACCATCAATAAAAGTTTTGTTTTCTGATCAAGGCATATTAGCATTGGATTTGTGTTAGCTAAAGAAAAATAGAATTCCACAGGAAACTGTTATTCTCTGATTCTAGGTTTTGCTATTGATAAAGTCTCTATACTACCAGAAGGTGATGCAAACACAAAACTGCAAGCAGGTTGGAAATTTTAGTAGTGAGGTTTAGAAGTAAAAGGAGCTTTCCTATTTCAGGAGCTTTTAGAATTGTTTAGCTGACATAAAATATTTACCTTATTTTTGCAGTTCCTTGTCATATTCAGGGATATATTGGTTTAATATAGCTTTGTCAAATAAATTCTCTCTAGTAGGATGTAACAAAGTATTTTTATTTAATTTGGATTGATGTTGAGGGCTAATATCAAGTAATTATGGTGGTTGTTTTTATTTGCTACATTATCTGAAATGTTTTGCTCAAGAGTATCTTGGCAGAGTAACCTCAAGGAAGCCAAATCTCCATGGCTCAAAGAAACAATTTTTTTAGGTTTACCATGAACTGATTCTCAGTTATAACCACGTGCAAAAGTTAAAACCATAAACCAGTTAAAGACATGTCTTAAAATATTACTTTGGTGACCTTTAACATAAAAAAGAAATAAAGTTTCTAATACAAGTTAACAATACTTACATATATAGAAATATTATTTCATCAGTTTTATTGAAACAGGTTTAATACACCAAAAGAAACAGAAATAAGAAAATTATGAATGTTGAACAATGCATGCATATATTTATAAAATCCCTTCCTTTAAAGTTTTTCATCCCTTCCCACCTGTCTGCTTGTTCATAAATCTTTGTGGGAATTTCACAGAGAATCAAATGCCCCTCCTCGGACACTTGGAAGAAGTCTCATATACTTTTTTTGGGAGACAGCGAGGGGAAAAAAATCACATAATAAAACCAGGGGATAAGGAGAAATTTTCTAAATATAAATAATCACTACTAACAAAAAATGAGGCCTCTACACCCAGTTTTTTTGCTCTCTCTACCTGATTTCTACTGCAAGTAGATTTCAGGGAATTTTTCCCCTGTACAACGATGCCACAAGGCAGCAACCACTGCCAAAGGAACACAAGCATAGGGGTCACTAGGTATTTTAAAATAGTGTATGGGACACTCAGGTCAGGAAGACAAAGGTTTCAGATGGGTCTGGTTTGTGGATGAGTGGGCCAAAGGAAAAAACAGGAGCTGCTGAAGTGTCTGAGAGGGGTGGAAGATGGCAGCTGTTGTACAGCGTACGACGACTTCAGGGTACCTAAGTGACAAATGGATATAGTCTTTAATTCTGCCATGATCTTAAGAGCAGAGGATGCTTTGCTAAATATCAGTGGTTGTTACAGGACAAGTTCTTCAGCTGAAGTGACAACAGGTTTTGTTTTGGCCATGGAGAGATATTGCATCTCCCATTCTCTGAGAATGATTGTCACTGTTTATGATATGAACTCCTGACATCTTCAGGAAATCTCATAACTCAGTTTCCTCAAAATGACCTTATTCTTGCAGGTGAGCCAAAAGAAGTAAACAAACATGAAAACTGTTTTTACTTGAGACATTTCATCCCTTATGTTGTCTGAAATGGTAAAAATTAGAAAGTACACAGGATGTAATAATGAAGATTGGCATAGAAGGGCACTTAAATGAAAAGAATTAAGATACATCTCCTTGGTGCTCTCTGAGCAGCTGTGCTCTGGGATTCTGATAGTTTTTTGTCTAGACTGAGGTTTAAGTGTTGCTTTTGTGGATAAGCATGTGCTGTGACTCATTTCAGGCACAAAATAATACATTCAAAGGTTTTATCCCTGAGTTGTTCCCTTACTTTATCAAAATGACATTATGTTTTTTACTGAAACCCATTTTTACAAAGGTAAAACAGCCTTTGAGTTCTCATCTTTGTCTTCATATTGGCTGCATTTATCAGTATTGTGTTTTTGCCTTGGAATCAAGGAAAATAAAACAGCAATTGACATTGGAGAATGACCTTTGAGCTAGCTACATCCTAGAGCAGCAAAACAATGTAACTGTGTACCTCTTCTAAACTTTCTGAGAATCCCTTATTCCCATATTGTCTGGTGCACTTCCCATGTCATTCACTATTTGATTTTTATATACATAAGATCAATTTGTTTGAGTTAATTATTTCAGAACCCCCAGATTTTCCATGCAATGTTTCCCAGATCACCTGCTCAGTGACCATTTATTCATGTTTTCTGCGCAGACTTTGAAATTACTTCTGTTTCCATTAATTTCATCTCACGTCCTTCTACTGCAGTTCATTGTTTATACTAAACAATGTGTTTCTAACATATTCCCATTTAGCATTGCTGCAGACATATCAGGAAAGTTCTTTGTTACATTTGGCTCCTTGGCTCCTATTCTATTTTTCCTTTCAACAGTGCTTGTATCCTGAAAATGAAAGAAAAGCTTTTCCATTAGTACCACATAAACCTTTTTCCTGCTGCCTCCAAGGCATGAAGCATACCTTCTCATTCCATTTTCACTTCTCTTGGTATCTGCACATTCAGAGTCCTGCTCTCCCCATCACTATATCTGCATTTCACAAATTCTGGGGAAAAAAAGCTTTAAGCATATTCTTAATGTAGAAGTATAAACATTTGTATATGTCTTAAATAAAAATGAGACTGCTTTATGATGGAATAGCTTTCAGAAAAAATTAGCATATCAAAAGCCTTGTTCCATTTTTTCTAATGTGTAAGACTTTTGTAAGGGACTGGTAGGACCTTCAAGACAGGTCATAAGAAAACACCCAAAGCCACCAATATCTAAGAAAACCCACACACTGTCCATAGAGAGTCTGCCCAGAATGCCAGAGTCTGCCTGGAAACACCAATACACAATGAAGCAGACAACATGAGAGATCCTCTGGGGTTGAGAGGGGACATCTCATTAACCATGCTCCAACATCCTGTTATTTAGGCTGACAGTTTAAGCAAATGTCTTACTTTTCCAACTAATTTTCCTAATCTTTTCTCAAAACAATTAGAGTTCAGGATTCTTGTGGGACTGTTTCGTGGTGACTATCCTGTGTATTTCACAATTTAAACCATGATTTCACACAGAGTGACAGCCAGGGTAAGATTTCCAGCATTTTCCCCTTCCTGGCTCTCTCACAGGCCTCACTTTGCCAACCTGCTGGCACAGCAGATGCTACGGCTGCTGAGCATTGTCCCTGCCAGAGGCTGGCCAAATGCAAGGAAGGCACATGCCAGACTGGCATGCATGGTCTGCCCAGTCTCATTGGGATGTATGGCTCCTGCTGTATTAATAAAAACTGATGTATACAATTGCAGATGGTTCTGCTCAGTAATGATCCAGTCAACCACAGAGGGAATGGGAGAAACTCATCAAAACTAACTGAATTTTTGCTCTTAAGGCTCTCACATCCATCTGCAAATCCTGCCCTCTACCTTTCCAAAGAAGCTGCTGAACACATAAAGCTTGCTAATACTGTGTTAATATGGGCATATAACTGGGGGCCTTCTGATAAGCATGGCAATGATCAGGCTGTCTGAGGTGTACCAGTTCTCTACTACTTAAATGCTGAATGTATTCTAAGAAACTAGGAAGGCAATTTAGCCTCTCATTATAGATGTCCAACTCATTTTAGCAGTAGCAGCTGCTTTAGTTTTTAAATTAAATTGTTAACTTTTAAATTCCTTTGCAAATGTGTGAGTTTTTAAGGAGAAAAACAGGTTTTAAACTTCTGCTTCCTTACACAATAAAGTGCTAGCTGCATGCTAAGATTTCATATGATCTGAAGAGGAAAATAAACAGAGTGAACATTCACTGATGGCTCTATCCCAGTATTACTCATCTGCTGGTTTTGACAGGCTGGAGACTTGTCACAAGTGTAGTCTGGTTCCCACAAGAACACAGGAAAACAGGTCTCTCCCTGTACTGTCATGGCAAACTGTCACAAAACTCACATTCAACCTGAAGATACCCAATTAAATTAAAATATTTGCCATTTTTACTTGCTTTTTACATGCAGTTATCACTAAGGATGCAAGTAAGGAATGTCACCTCTTGAACATGGACGTGTTAGATACAGGAGGCATCTCACAGCCACAACACAGCATCATCATCTCTCTCTTTCTGACCTGGATTTAATAAGACATTAAGATGACTCTAAGTCACCACAAAAAAACTATCTGAGCACTCACATTTGTTTTGGTCTTGCCCATCTATATCTACTCCTTTCCGTCCTGCTATCTTTAAAATCTTTCCTAGCTCCCCTAAATCTATGGGTGTGATGCACCTGGCCTGATTTACATCACTTGCCTTCCCATCTTATAACTTTGAATAACTTTCACATTTTTGAGTCTCTCTTTGCTTTATCTCTAGTCCTGCTGATTGCTCTTCCCCAAGTACTGTTAAATTTTTCCCCAATACTTTCTGTGGGGATTGGTCTGAACTCCCTATTGGAGTTCCTATTTGTCATGCTATTAGTACTGGTTGAAGAACTCTGCCAAGGCATCAGAAATACCTACTGCTCAGCTTTGAAATCTACATGCACATGCATTTCAGTGTAATGTTTATCAAGTACTTAATTGATTGTAACCAGCTTTGTTGTTCATTTCACTTGGTTTTCCCTAGCATAAACTAAAATCATCAAAAAAGAGTGAAGAGGGCTGAGCAGGGCTGTTTCTCATGCCAGAGTCTTTTGCCTCCCAAGAGAACCCACATAACAACTTCGTTGAAGCCTGCAGGTTGGTACCGGCATTTGCACAAAAGCAAAGGAATCCAAGGGAAAGCTGCCTGTGTAGCTCCAGGCAGCTCAAGTGAAAGGCTGTAGAGATGCAAATATTGACCTGTAATATTACACATCCTGAAGCACTAAGGCACCTCAAGCACCAAGCAACTTCGTTTTCTGTTTACCTTCTTCACCCCACATGTAATTTCACAGTCATCTGCCATACCATCCCTTTATCTCTTTTCAGTCAGAGAAGTCTCACTAGTCCATCTGTATGCAAAGTCTGTCTGGTGTCTGCGATCATCCTCATCACCCTTCTCAGTGCTATTTTTGATTCTACTACAATCTTCTGAGAGCCTTGCAATAGAATTATAGTCAATTTTCAAGACATGCTGTGTGAAAGTATTATAGAGTGGCCTGGTGATGTTTTCTGTTTCGTTTTTCCTCAGCTAAATAATTCCTACCACTGAAACTGGTTTTTTCACTGAATCAGAGGAATGCAATAACCTCCTTGTTTTTATAACCCCTGAAACTTGTTCACAGTGAGGAGAATCAGACAAATAGTTGCAATATACTTTTAATCTTTATGTTTTTAAGCTTTTCTAATAAATTATGCTGGCTGAGGCTGAATCACCACATGGGCCTCAGGGACTCAGAAGGTCAAAAATCTATATGCATGCAGACATAAAAAATGTCAAAGAACATTTATTCAAATTATTTTGATAAAGGACATTTTATGTAGGTTAAGAGATATACCCACAGTTCTGTAGTCATTTGATCTGTTAGGGGAGAGGACTTACCAGGTTTTCAAACCCCTAACACACATTTTCCTTTAATAAAGTTCCTAAAAGATAGGCTTGTCTGCCAAAATACTAAAAGTGTCATTGCCACATTTCATACAACCAGTCTGACATGAAATTCACTTAGAGTCAATTATGAAAAACATTTTTAAGTGAATATTCATTTACTGAAGCACTTATTTTTTGTATCACTGAAGAACTAAATAGAGGAAGTGGACGATTCTGCTGTTTGTACATAAAGTGAATAAACACAGTCCATTCATGACTCACGTGAGTGACGTTGATTCTTTTGAGCTATCACACTATGACATGAAATGAACACACGTGCTCACTGCCACTCTCTTCTCAGTGAAAGAAGGAAAAGAGGAAGTTTATTGTATGACTTTGACATATATATCATTCCAAAGGTGACCAGGGATTGGAGGGTGAAGTTGCCACCTCTCCAACCACACTGGTCAAACCAAGAGTTCATTAATTCTTGCTTCTTCTAGAAAGGAATGCAAAACAATCATTGTTTACATGAAAATGCATGAGAACTCCACTACAAAAATGCAAAACATCAGAAGGCTAAGAAAAACTTTCAAAGATCAGGGTAACATCGGGCTACCATTTCTGATATGGAAGCTAGAGAACTAAGGAAGAAATTAATCCATTCCTCCTTGGGTGTGGAGAATCACAGCGTTAGCAACATCAGCCAGATACTAAGGAATTTCACTTACTAAAAGCCATTGAGGACCTAAGGACCTAGGCTCCTAAGGCCTGGCTCCCAGGCACTTTAGGGATTTGAATCTGCTTCTCAATGCAGCATGAAACTCATTTGCATATAAATTCCCATTGTAGCAAAATGTTTTATGCTTCCCATGCAGCTGAGATGGAGCAGAATGGGTCACTAAGAAGAAAGAAAAATATTTCAATCTTTTGGAGACTTTGGGGTAACCCCTATCACCTCCTCCTCTGTCTCACTCACACCAGTGTCTTGGAGGGCAAAGTGCCCCTTAGCCAGAGGGTCGCTTTCTCATGGCAAGCTGCAGCACAGTGAGTGGGAATGGAGCACCTTTTGTTTAGCATGCCAGCTGTTTGCCTGCTTAAATATATTCTGCCTAATTACCTGCTTTTCTTAAATTCGAGCTAAAATTTATTTTAAACTATTTCACAATGTAAAATCCAGACAGGTAATTCAGTTCCTCAGACTTATAAAAAATCATCTCTAATTATATAAAATTAATGCAGGCAGAGAAGAAACCTTAAACCTCTAATTTGTTGAAAAATGCAGTTTATTGAATATGTGAATTCAGGCAACTTTTCCTCAAGTTAGAATGCTTTGTTTAGATTTATTTTAATGACAGATTTTATCTTTTTAATCTTCTTTTTTTTTTTTTTTGAGACAACTTTTTGTTTCCAACTTTTCAGAGCCTGGATGGGCAAAAATACTTTCCAGAGATGCTATTCTTTCCCAATAACTATGTGAGATGGGCTCACTGCAATTCTCTGTTTAGATGACTACCTCAGGTGGCTTATACTAGTTGACATGAAAATGGCTATACCTGTTCTTCAGAGACAAAATTGAAGAAAATCGCAAAGTCTTTTGAAAAAAACATAAGAAAAAATCAGTCCAGTCAATATGTAGCAAATGGGAATTATCCAAAGGATCTCATAGAAAATGTGAGACAGGATTATAAGGGTATATAACAACCTCTGTATTTACACTGAGTAAAACCCAGCCTAGTTTAGCTCCTAGAGGAACTGATTGCTGAAAAAAAACACAGAAAAGCTGTTGAATTTCCATCCTTGGAGCTATTAAACCCTTGAATGAATTAAGGCCAAATCAACCTGACCTGTGGCTGGAGATAGCTCTGTTGTGAGTCCAGGACAGGAGGAAATGACTGCCAATGATTCCAACCAACCACAGCTGTACTGTGAATGTGCTTCTACACTGCTGTAGAAATGAGAAGGAACAATTCGTACAGAAGAAAACTCCCTCTTGCCTCTCATAGCCCAGTCTTTTAAGATACACTTGGGCAAAATTACATTCATCAGTGAGCCCTGTTTCAGGTCAGAATTAAATTTTGCTTGCTGTTTTAAATGGCATACAAAGGAATTTCATCAGCTCTGGGACTGGCTCTGGCTGAGAAATATCTTTTTCCTAAGCAAAGCACTGTCCCGCTGCTTTCTTGCCACTGTCCCTCTCCTTCCTTTTCAAGCAACTTTCTCTTGAACATAGAAGGGAAAACTTCAGAAAAAAAAAAAGAGCATTCCAATTTGAAAGTACCAAGCAACCTTCAAAAATCAGGGAATGGCCTAGAATACTGAACATTATGCCTATTTGTTTGTTTGCTCCCTTTCACCATGTGATACAAAGTTGATGGAGATTTCAAGCCTGATTCTTGTGAGGACAACCAAATTTAAACACAGAAACACTAGCAGGAGAAGAAAAACAAGCAATTAGCTTTGCAATGGTGATAGCATGCTTTTCACTGATTTGCGTTATGGGTATCTGTACTTGTGGATGTGTATCTGAAGTTGGGGGGATGGGATGAATGTGTGCATTCCATACAACTTCTGTTACTAGATCTGTTGTTCACCACTAAGGCTGAAATCTTAATTCAACCTCTTTCTGATATTTACACATTTCTCTCTCAATATAAATTACAATGTACTCTTTCCTGAGGAATCAATGCACTGGATGCCACCCTCTTCCAGGAAATATTTTCTGCCTTTTATTGAAGTGCTATAAAATGAATGTATATAGTATAAAATGTAAAGTATAAAAAAATATAAAATCATGTAGGGAGACATAACTGACCCAGAAAGTTTTTGCAGTCCAGTACTTAAAACAGTCATGAAAGAGCAATTAATTCACAGATGCTATGACTGTACATGTGAAAAATTGTCCCCAAGAGGAACTGTGAACAATGACTGTAGGGTATCTTCAAATCCAGCCATAAAGACTTGATATCCATGAAGCAACTTTAAACTGTCCCAACAGAGAAGAGAGTTACACCTGGGTTTTCAGCAGACTGAAGTACTAAGATATGTCATAAAAACAGAACATAAATGTCTCTAAAATCTAGGCTTTCTGGTCTTGTAAAAGTAGCATTACATTTTGGATTGAGTATGCTTGAATTGGTCCAAGATTAAAATGCTTCATGTCTCTTTATATGAGGCTAGAAGTTTTACTTTTTCTCTTTGCTTAACTGTAAACTGTGGATCAAATTCTCATCTTACACATGAAAGTAGAAAAGCATATCCAAGAGTAGAATTTATCAGTTTAATATCAAAGTAACATGCGCTTCTGGTAGAGCACTTTTTAGATTCTGACATGGAAACATACATTAATTTGCAGCAAAATTTAAAAGAAGCAAAACTGACTCTTCTTTATTTTTTAAAAATGAGACCTAAGCACTGAATCCAATCAGAATATACAAATTTAGAACAATACTAACTTGTAAACAAAATATTTATTTTATGTCAGTTATTCCTGATTTGGATTCAGTATGAATTCTTGTATGATACAAGATTAATGATGTACCTTTTTTGAATGCAATTCATGTTTCAGGGAAGCAATGTGTATAGATCAAGGATTCAATGATAATAAATAGCAAATTTTTATTTAGAATTTCTGTTTCCTATTGTCAAAATCCAGAAGATAAGGCATTGCACTGTATGTGTCTAACACTGATAGCCAGATAGCCAGTTAAAGATTGCTGACAAGAACATACTGTGAGAGAGAACAGGATGTGGCTGGAAAAGGAGCCATTCAGACGTAGAGCAACACTTTTCTGGGACAACCATTCTTGTCCTGGCTCCTGGAGATGAGCACAACACAGCACAGCAAAAGCTCATGAATGAGCCTGAGAAGTGGGCATGGGCTTTTGTCCGAGGGCTGACTCAATAGGACAGGATCAATATTATTGAAGATACTGAAGCCCCCCCAACTCTTTTCCTGAAAGGTATACAAGAACGAAACTGCACATGATTAATAATGATTTCTTTCATTCTTTCTTTCTTTGTCCCCACCTCTCTTCAATCTCTCTCTCTCTTTCTTCTCTTTCAGTCTACCCCTTAAGCAAAATCCATCCACGTGTATTTATATCAAAAAATGAGGAACTAACATATGTGAATATCCATGTCAAGTGTGTAAATTACTAAAAAAAACAATTCTAAGTTTTTGACGCTCCAATGAAGTTTTTGACCACAGACATCTACCAATCTCGAGCGCTCCCTTCCCCTTAGGGTGGGATGTCACACCTACAAAACATTTTTTAATACAAACAGCAAAAGTCTCATAAAGCTTAGAATAAATAACATATAGTGATTTTGAAGCATGCTAACTTTCTTCCGGTGCCAGGTGTAGTTCAGCCTGTTCTGCATCTGAGTTCCTTAAACAATTCAAGAAGGTTTTGATGCCTAGGGCCACCAAAGGAAATTGTTGATCATCACCCTGTTGCACCAAGTTTAGACAACATAATTTCTTACTCTTTTATACCTTCTGGCTTTCTAAAATCAAATACCTGACTTGAAAATTAGATAAAAGTAATTTTTTTCTCCCTCATCTAATCAACTGCACATGAAAATAGACATTTTAGAAAAATAAAATTATTCAAGCATGTAGTAAGCCTGCCAGTGAGGAAAGCCATGCAACAGCTTTCATTTCTGTATCACATCTGCATTTGCTAAGATTTTGCTGTTCAGAAGTTCCTTCTGCTCATTTTCCATTGTTATCTTGTGCTATCAACGTATTCATCATCAAAATTAAAATTAGCTCATCAAATTAAATTTGATTTATTAATCTAAAATTTCCAGGACTGATCATCCCTCTCTGACAGAATCTGATAAAGACATTTACAGATGCATTTAAACAAAGATATGACATGCACATTTTAGATGTGGTAAGGAGGAATGATTAATGCTAACCCAACTTTGTCCACAGGTGAAGACGTGGCTCCAGCAGCCTCCTTGGGGCTCTCAGACATCACTGCTCCCAGCCACAGGAATAACTGCCCTGTGGATGTGCCCCTGAGGGTGATAGACAGAGCTGACCTGCAGATCACATTAATTTGGAGCTACTCTGCTTTATTGAAACCTATTTCAGGAGCAAGCAGTTACAGACAGGGTATGTCTGAATGAGAGAATTATCTAATTCAAACCACATAGTCCACTAAGGAGACTCACATTGTTATGCAAAATGCTACAGAAAGCCAGGATATTCTGCATTTTACAGGCTCAGAGGTTGAAAAGAAAAATCAGATGGATCTTTCTAAAAAAAATGTAAAGTGTTACTTTTATTAACATACATTCTGACTGAGAAAGCAGTCATATCCATCAGAACACATGTGCTCTATCCTAAATGTATCTGTAGGCTGATGGGGCCTGAACACCCAAAAGTAAAAGGCATTGCTTACAATTTTTTGTTTAAAAAAATCTGGATGGTAGGAAACTGTCACAAATGCAGTAGCAGAAGCACACACCTGGACCAGATGGAACATCAAATATTCACTCAAAGGTCACTGTGGACATCCATTTTGAAACAAAACATTCATAGTATCTTGGAAATTACTGGATGTGACAGATGTTTGGTTGCCATAGAACATCAAATCCTCTTTACTAAGGTGATTAAATACATCTGTGGGTGTCTGGTTTTATTGAAAATGTCTGCCTCAAAATCCATGAAGCTTATTTTTCTATATTCTTTGTTTTGTGTGACCAGATTATTCATGTTTATTTATGTAAAATAGTCTTATAATTTTCCTGGCAGAACATGGCTTCCTGAACATAACCTGTTCAAGTCCTTTCAAAATACTGAGAAAAAAGTTGACAGTATTTACTAGAGACCAAAGTTTAGAAATTCCTTGTAAAGATTCTGATAGCATTTTCCTTAAATATATTGTGATATCATACCTTTTCATGTCTTGATAGCAGTTGGACTAGGACCCTGATGCTCACAGAAAGCACCAAGGTGTTCAAAAAAGTAGTGCACAAAAAAAAATTACACCTGGAGTGTTGAATCAAGCATACAAAACATAACTTACTGGGATTACCAACTGTATAATATTGAAAATGTGATTGCTCCTCGTGCTGTGTTGTTCTAATCCTTACACAAAAATTCTCAAATTAACACCAAAGACTTGTGTTCCAACAGAGATGCTAACATAATGAGTTGGCTGTAACTACATGAAAGGAAAAATTCTGCTGTATATGGAGGATATAAGTTCATAAAAAAAGGTTCATTTTATTTTGCTTCTGTGAAGGACATCAGGATTTTTACATTGCTGATAACTAATTCTAACAGAGTTCAGAGTGTGTGCCTGTGATGTTGGGATCAGATCAATCCTTATCCCAAATTTTTATCACAATGTTGCCAAAAAATCTATAGATTTGGGACATAAGGTATTGGCAAACTGAGGGGTAACAGAGTTTGCAATTTGTGAACAAATGCTCTTAGACTGTAAAATGTGAAAATATATTGATAACTCTGGAGCCTGGAGAATAACTCATTCTTTAGTAACTAAATTAACTGAGCTAAAACCAGTTTGTTCTCCATGGCAAAGATCAGAGACCACAGAGCACAGGAACAGATGAGAAACCAGAGGGCACACAGCACTTCCTACTGGAAGAATTTCTTGGAAATGTTCCCAACTTTTATGAATATCCTTTTTTTTTTTTTTTTTTTAGAACATTGTAGGATAAATTTCTTTAGATGTGTAGATTTTTCTTGCATTTCTGGGCAAATTTTCTTATAGCTTACTTGTGAAACCTAAACAGAATTTACTTTGGTTAATGACTCTCATATTTTCATCTGTTCCTGTTCTACTGCTGCTCATCTGCAAAAATGAGCAACATATATGTCAGTCTGAGAAACAGAAATGAGCAACAGAAAACCAGCCTGAGATACTTTAGTCAAGTCTTGAGGTTTCCATGAATTCTATTTTCTTGAAGTCTCATCTCAACAATACTCAGTAAAACTCCTTAAAACCCTCCTCATGTAGGGCTATCTAAAATTTCTCACATTTCTCCTTTACAAAGAAAACTGTCTTACATTTAAGCAATTTTCAAAAGATGTCTGTGAAACAGGTGATCAAGTCACACTTTGAAAGAGACTGTCTCCCTAAGTGCCTTTAGTCATGTCTGAAAGGAAGATTTAGATTTCTAACTCGCTTAAGATTTTCTAAAAAACATGTCTGTCATCCATCTGAAACTAATTTACCCTATGCTTTCTAACTCTCTAGGCATTCATTTCAAGATGTCATCACTCTGTTGGTAGTTCTAAAATAGCTACATGTACAAATTTTCTGAGCAGTTCCAGTTTTGCAATGAATGATTTGTCAGTGCTTCTTTTCAGTCATTCCCTTTCCATGACTGAAACCTCAACAAGAATAGAAAGAATTCAGCTTGTTCGGTATTTTGGGTTTTTAAAACATGCATTTACACCACAAAATATTTTGTAATGTGTGGTTTATTTCCTCTATTTTCATGCCTAATAATAAAATAGAAGATGCTGAGGTTCAAGGACCACCTTGCAGTTTTTCTTCAGGAGCAGAGAAAAAGGTGAAGTGCCACGAAAGCATGTGTCCCAAGATCAGTGCAAAATCTAATATTGCCAACAGAAACAGTATCATTTGTCCTCCCCTTGTGGTGATGATGGAAAAGAAAAACATGCTGCAGTCCACTCAACACCAGTGTCAATATTTTGAAACCTGTCATTATTTTGAAACCTGTTGGCACTTATTTAGCAAGTAGGGAGCAGGATGTGCTGCTCCGGTGTGCAGGCTCATTCCTAGCAGGGGTTTGGCACAGTCCACTGGCAGGCATTGGTGAGATATTTCACTCTGCTTTGCCACTTCCATCAGTAGCAAACAGGCCTCAGCTGGAACTTTCTACTGTTATTGGCAAATTATTCTCTTCCGTACATTCACATTGATTTACCAGCGTAAAGCAATGGTCCAAAGGGACTCCCCATCTTAGGCTTTACCATGTAGACCTGAATAGCCTCAGAACCAGCTGTCTCTTTCCCAGCAAGAAATAAGGCCATTGGGAGCCAGGTCTTTGTTCTCCCTCCAAAACAGGCTGGGGTTTAGCAGAGTGAGGTAGTTACTAAAGTGCAACAAGTACAGAAATAACTGAGTTGCCATTTTAAGGTTACCTGAAATACTTCTCCAGTAGATAGTAGTTCTCTCATGAATACTGTGACCATGAAGATGCTGTTCAAAACATTTTAAAACTAATGCAAAACATCAAATTGTATGCAGCTATCAATATTTTGGAAAATTTTTGTTCTGCTCAGCTGTTTAACCTTGTGGCAGTCAGTCTCACTGCACTTGTGTCTCATTCTGACAGTCTGAAACCGACTCATGTGCAAAGGTCCATTTCTTTCAAAGCAACAAAGAAAAATTACTTCAAGTATATCTTGGATATTCTGCAAATCACTGTGTCACAATTTTTTTTCATTCTTATCACCCAGTATACAGATGCCTTTCTACTTTTCACTTCCATCTTATCTCAGAAAGCACCTGAGGATATGTTGAAGAGCTATTTGTCCACCAGAAGAATTTTTGTGGTTTGTAGAGAGATGATCAAATATGAAGGCTTTGGGGGTGAGGGAAAAAAAGGTCTCTCATCATCTCACTCATTCAAATCTGAACAAATAACTCCTTTTATCAAAATGTTTTTGAGACAGTCATACAAGCAATTCTGTCATTGTATTTTTTTAGACAATAATGGGCAAATGAGACAAAATGGTTATTTCCTATAATGTTTCACTCTATGATACACTAATAACTTTTCAATTCTTATTAAACTGCTCTGTATTTAGATTGAAGATATATAATAACTTTTACCATTAAAATGATATCATTTTAATTTAATTAGGCTCTACACTCCACATTTAAACATATACTTGAACTACTTTAGAAAATATTTCATAGAATTGAGAATACACCTTTTGCTTAGCATCTGAAGCAGGTAGTTTAGAACTAGAGATGACAGACTGAAATACAAAGACATATAATGGGAATTCCTTGAACAAAAATGCCTTATCCACTTCTGAGAAGCCTTTTTTCATCAAGTAAAAACCCACATGCCATACAGATGTCACCACTGCCAGAGAGACAACATAACTGAAAACTGAGCAGAAAAGGCAAGTGGTCTGAGAGCAGTACTGGAGGGAGTGGGAGATCTTCTCAGACCTCAGTGGTGTCTCGCCCTACTGGTGCCAGCTGGCCTTTTCTTCTTGTGACAGATCACATCTACACGCAGGGAAGGAACTCACTGGGCCTGACTCAATCATTTACTTCAAGCAGTACCTCTGCCTTTTACTATGTCAGCTTAGGTTGGAAGGATTGCGATCCAAGGATGTGCCTGGAAGAACACAAGGATTCTGCTGTTGTGTCTGATCTATGGGGGTGCTGGGTGCTGTCCATGGCAATTCTGTTGGTTCCCCTTATCATACACCCCTGCAGGAGCACAGGCAGTCAGTTTCCTTACACCTCTTGTCAGTCACTGCTCAAGCTTTCTCTGAATTTTTCACAATTTCCTGTTCTCTGAATTACTTTGCTTATTCTCAGTATAGTTTCCTTCAGCATATTTGTCAATCTTCTCCCAATTCTTTCCATCCTTTCTTGCCCATGTTCACTTTCCTATCTGCTTTGCATTTCTGTGTTTCTTTTCTTTCCTCTTTTTCTTGTCATCCAACAATTCTTCCTTGCTGTCTTCACCATTTTCCTGTTTTTTGTTTCTCTTCTGTTCCTCATGATGATATAAAACATTCTGCAGTAGTGAGCTCTCCATTACTTGCCATCCTCAGCTGTTAAAGTCATTCCTGCTCCCACTGGCAACACAATGACTCTCTTTTCCAAATACTGTCAGTTATATTTCACATTGTGCTAGCTTTGTACACAACCAGCCAGAGATGAGTGACCACAGCACCACACTGCAGACCACCGGCATACCCTGAGCCTCTCTCCAATTACTACCCAAATCCTTGGCTGGCCAAGGTTAGCCTGCAGCAGCAGAGCTGCAGAACTGGTATCCCAGGTGTCCCTACCTACAACTCAGGGGCCTCCTCCTTTGAAACATCACAACTCCTGAGTACACCTCTCCTAAACTCAGGAGCAGTGACTTAATGCTGCTCACCGCTCTCAGCAGCAGAATGTGCTGAGGGTGACTACTGAAATCAGATATGCAGAAAAGGAAGGTCATGAAAAACAAACTTCACATTTAAGCTTTTTTCAACCCTTTGGAAAGTAGAAATAATTGTCCTGGCAGACAGAGGACATCAGCTAATCCCTGCGGGTTACAGCTGGAGAATGGCCAAGTTACTGTACCAAGGAAAGGAGGACTGCAAAGATTGTAATGGACTAAATAAGCCTGAAAAAAATCATGAGAACTTTTGCTGTTGCAGGGAAAGTACTTATTGTAATAATAACAATAGTTACAAATGAGAGCCTGGAAGAATTCTGAGAATACCTTCATGATAACCTATGTGAGAAAAAAAATCATCCTATAAAAAACTGATGGAGAAACCTTGGAATGAAAATGTATGAGCTGAGGATTTATGGAAGTACTCTGTCTAATTTTATTTATTTTTTCTTTTTCTTTTGGCATTGAAGTCACATGTTTTCTGTCTGAATTGACAACCAGTTCTTAAGATCTACTGATGAAAATGTTCCTAAGCCATCCGAGAAACCAGGTAATAAACAAACAGTAGATTTCTATAAATATTATTATTCTATAAATATTGATATCTTACTCTTCACTTCAAAGTTAATGTAATTCTACTTATTCTGATAATAAGATTTTTTTCCCCTTATTACCTCAAATATCAAAAAATAATTCATTGACCCTGTACTACTATGGAACTGAAGATGAATAATTAAGTGTAAGGGTCATAGGTTTTATCTATCAGCTAGAAAACTAGGGACAGTTTATAATTTATTTTAACATTTAAAAATGCAGAATTTTTTTGAACGTGCTGCAGCTCTATTCAATCTTTGATAAAGTCTTCAAAAAATCAGAGAATGTATATATAGAAAGTATATATAGATTGTGTATATAGAATGTATATAGAGAATGTTTCAGTACTGCAAAAGCAAGTAAGTTCTCTCAGATCATGAGATCCTTAAAACTCCCTGCAAGATTAATATGGTACTTTAACATAAGTTAGCTCTAGAGGAAGTATTCCACCTCCGTTATGTTCCAAGCCTGGCAGCTGTGCCAGGCTTTGTGTTTTAAACCCAGCTGTCTCTGTCTTAATGTACGCTCTGTTCAAAGAGATATTAATCAGACTGGCTAGACTGTTGGGACTTAATGTTTCAGTACCTACTTTTTTATCTAGGCTTATAAACTTTATATTGAGATATAAATTAAGACTATTTGCTTCCTCGACTCCTTGCCTGAGGGTACCTTTTATTCTGAGCTATCTGACGAGCTATACAAATGATGCATGCAAGAATGCCATCAGCTTTGATATGATGTTTATTTCTTCCTGTTAATGAAAAGATTTCCATTTTTTTAATGCATATTTTTTGTGGTTTAAGAAAACACCATCTCTGTATTGCTTTAAAATTCACTATGATGGAAAGACTTTTTATTAAAACAATATTTTCTCTAGTTTCAAGATTGGCACTTGCATCCTCTCACTCTGACAGTTTACATTATTTTTCTGCATAATGGGATTGAAGCAGTGGAAGATTAACAGGAGGCAATCTAATTTAATGGTTGCAATTATAGTTGATGAAGAAATGTGTTAATCAGGAAAAATACAACTCTGATGACTTCCTATGTGAGAAAAAAAAAACAGAAAAGAAGGAAAAAAAAAAAGATGAGAAATCTGTGCTGGGTGAGCTTGCTCATCTGTAGATCAACTTTTGTTCTAGAATCATATTTTAGTATAGATATTCTGGCATAAAACTGCATCCTGTAGCACATAGGCTGTGTCAGCCTGATGGCTCAGCCAGTACAAAATGTTGAGGAGTTACTCAAATGCCTTTACTAACACTTGAAGAGGTACTGTTAGAAAAAAGAACCAACAACCTCTTTGCTTACTAAATCATCTGTGTAGGCAGGACTCTTGTCTGCATAACAGAAATAATCAGTGGGACTGCTTCTTCATTTCAGCTGCACTTTGGTCCTACAAATGTGTGTAAGTATATACTAACTTGGGAAAACTGTACCAGGGTATCATTGACTATTATAAACTGCAATCTGCCTGATGCTCTAAAATGTAGTGTAGCATGCAACAGGGTATTGCATCCTCACAGATCAGCCAAAAAGGGTTCAGGGAACTCCTGACTTTCCTCCCTCCTTAGGAGTGGTTGATGCATTTTCATAGAAAATGTGAATGGTGTTATTTAGTTATTATCAACATAACATGGCAGAAAAATTACAGAAATACAGCAATTTAACAAAATAGAATTTTACACGCAGGGAACACGCTTCCTCATTTTTGTCTGTTATTTTAGGAAAAGAGTGAGAAGAGACTGGTCCGAAGGATGACCCCTCCTTCCCAGATATCCTCAGTATCCCTGGCTGTATGTATCGTGCATCCAAACACCCAACACTGTGGTCCTGGTACTGATTCTGCATCCCCCACTATGGGACAGCAAAGGTCTCAATTTCTGTAGCATCCCTGCAGGTACCTCAGTGGACCACTGCCTGCAGAACCAGCAGCTGCTGGCTTCATGTAGGGCAGCAACCTTCTTCTCACAGAGCTGTGAATATGAGGTGATTCTCAACCATAAAGCAAAATCCACTACTTTAGATCAGACTTCCCCCACAAGGCCCCCCTGCTACCCTCTCAAAAAATCCCAAAGAGACCTAACAAGCAAGCAAATAAAAAACTCCAAGCCAGACCTCCATTCTACATTCAGACATTTTTATACAAATTCATCCTGGAAAAAAAAATACATTTCTCTCTCAGGGGAAATTTCAGTGAGCAACGTAAGAAACAGAGGAACATAAACAGTACACAAAATGAACACTGAATACTTTACATAAATATTTGCAGTAGAACTGTGTATTTTTTAGGATTGATTTTATGACTATAAAAACTTATTCTCCATGTGTAATGTCTAGTTTGATGACTACCTTCAGTGATATATAACTCTACCGGGCTCTCACCAGCTAAAGGTTCTCAGCCTTTGCAAGCAGGAAGAGCATCCCATCCCAGTACCAATCCCAGTTTCAGGAGCAATGTAATCCAGATTGTGGGTCTTCCCAGTTGTCATCCTGTGGACTACAGGGTTAAGGAGGGATATGCAGTAAGCAGGAAAACATCACTGTGGCAAGGTCTCTCTCTGCCAATCATGTGGAGTGGCGAGCCCATAGGATTGGAATCCATAGGAGGGGGGTGTCAAAAGGGCAAAATGGACTCAATCATTTCTCCTGTGAAGAAATTAATCCACCCTACCTTTCTTTAGCACTTTAGCTTAAAATTAACCAATAACACTGCTCCTCAGCATCAGAGGCCTGAGGACCAGAATTAAAATCTACCACCACTTTATGCTGACACTATATATCTTTTTGGCAAAACTCGAGAAACACATTATTATTGTCGTCATCATCATCATCATCATCATCATCATCATCATCATCATCATCATC
>CM031859.1:78030080-78086501 GCA_018697195.1 Certhia americana
TCATCATCATCATCATCATCATCATCATCATCATCATCATCATCATCATTATCTTTAGAAGGACATGGAATTAATGGACTTAATGCTATGAAAAATAAATAACTACTGATTTTAAAAATGCAGTGTACCCTCTGAGGCAGAGCTTTGTTTCTTTATTACTTGCATTACAACAGGAATATTTCTGTCATCTGAAGTTGAACAAGGACTTGTGATTCAACTGACACATGCAGACAATCTGCAGTGAAATGTTTGCAGATTTAAGATTTATATTCAGTGATTTAGATTATTTTATGAACAGTTCTGAATAGCAAATATCTTTGCATGCTTCATGGTCTATTCACAAACAAACAAGTTAAATACAGTGGATAATATATTCATAGCATATAACTCCTGAAACTCCCATGCTACATGTTTTTAAACCTGATCATCTAACACTTTCTTAGGAGGGAAATCCTTGTACATAAACAAGTAAGACTTCAAGAGCTGTGATCCTGAATTATTAACACAATGCAGCACTTTTTTTCTGATTTGCAGCACTTCAGTTCTTCCAGAAGGCTCAATCTTCTGAACTCAAGAATTTCTGGAAGCAGCAAGCTATTTCATTACTTTTAGTGTATGGATTTTTTCTTGACCTAGAAGAAAAACAATAATACTTAATTTTTAAACTTGGGCATAGATATAAGTAACAAAGTAGATTCTGAGGCAAAATTTTCAGTTATTATTGAAAAGTGGGTTTTGAAACAAGTACAACCATTAGCCTTTTCTTTCAGATACAACTTGTACATATGATTTACTATCACTAGTGGGAAATCCATCATGGTCCTATCTGTCTCCCTCCCTTGAGGTCCTCTCATTTTGAAATGTTCTCCCAGCACTCTCTCTTCTGTGCTTGACTCAGCCTTCTGCATTTGCTTAATATTTTTATTGAGCTAAATCTTAATTGTTAAATTTGACTCTTAGGGCAGTTAATGCCATGGTTCCTCAGTGTTTGAAACATTTGTTGTGCCTTCAGGATATCTCATGGGAAAGCAGAATGCAAATCCACTGTAATATAGTAGCCATTTTCCCCTGTTCTCCTAGGAAAGTTATAATTGTCCTTTCCAATTGGTCTGGAAAAGAAACCTGAATACTAATTTATTAGAGTTACAGACCTATATTCATTCAGGATACACCAGAAATAGCAAAAGAATTCATTCAAAAAATACTTTTGATTTCAAGCTGAGTTATGAAACTGACATTCAAAAAAATATGGGTCGTGCATACCCCATATTTCATCTATGGAAGATGTTTAGTTAAAAACTTTAACATAGGAAAATAAGTCAACAGATTTTCTTGGGAATTCTTGGGGGTTTTTTAATCAGAAAAATGGAAAGAAAATACTCTCTTTTGAAGAAGAAAAAAAAGGGTAGCAAATTGGTTACAGAAATCAAAGTACACCTCTTACACCTTCCAGATCGATAGAGTAAAAAAACCCACTTGGATGTAGATTGCAAATTGAAAGATAGTGGCAATGATAATATGAATAATGTCATATTTTTAAAAAAAAGAGATAGAAATGGTAATAAAAGAAATGAATAGAGAATAAAAGTGCTTGGAACTTGAAAATAAGCTCACTGGAAACAGAAATGGAAAAATCATTGGACTGGAACATTGAATGACGGATGGAAGAGGAAAGTGTGGAAGAAACCTTGGTGTGCACACAACTGAAGTGCTTTCAGAAACACTTAAAAAGGAGGATATTAGCTGGCTCAATTCAAGAATTATTTTGAGTTACTAAAGAGAACAGAAGGGGTGATGATTATAAAAAGATTCAGCTTTGTGGATAATATTTAAATGTTTTCCAGTACTGCAATACACAGCAGGAAAATCTATTGCTCTTATGTTAAACACTGCATAATAATATGAAACTTTGCAAGGAAACTTTTGAACAGTTAATGTCTCTGGCAAGTGGATTAGGGCAGGGACAAAAACCTGTTCAAGAAGAGAAAGAACTGGTTATTTTACCAAGATGTGAGTTGTGAAATTAGAAGTGATCAAAAACCAACAGTTTGCAGTTGCAATTTTCAGGGCCAGCTTCTTACAGCTTGTTGGAGAATTAGAACCAAACATACTGTTTGCATCTCAGAAGATTCTGACAGTGCTCCTGATTTTTGCATCTTCCCCATTGGAGCATGGCTAAAACAACATTTTGCACTTGGCTTCCTCTTCAACTGATCCCACCTTCTTTTTTCAGCCTTTTCTCTGGTTCCCTGAGACACCAGGACTCATGGATCTAGGCCAGGGTCAGGTGAGAACTAGCAAACAAGAACAAGTGGCAAATAACTTTGGTTGAACCAAATCCAGTTACATTTTAAGATTTTTCTATGCATCTAAAAAGGAAGATGTTGCAAAGAGCCAGAAAGAGAGATGAATTTTTCTGTTTGGATATTATTTCATTGACAGAAGTTCATAGAGTAGGGTTAAAAAAGATATTAAAATAAAGATATTTTATGACATGTTTACCACTATAAATTTAGTCTATTTAATTTATAATTTGTTTAAATTTCCTGTTCATCAGCATATTGTAAAATTTCTAGGCATTATGTAAAGTAATAACTGCCTCATAAAGATGTGGTCCAAGGAAGAGGGGCTGAAAGTCTTTTATATATCTATTTATTCTGACCACAAAAGCTGTGCTTAGAAGAGCATTTAAGGACACTGAAACTTTCCCTGAAGGCTAGCTCAGTTATTTTGCACAGAGCTCCATGCAGTAATATGGGTCTGTCCCACGCAAGCTCCTTTTTGTGTCAATCCAGACAACCCATGATTGTTACAATTTATATCCCTTGACACTGCTGATTTTTGGAAAAGCCATTGAAGGAATGGCCTGACACTCTGCCTGTGTATGGTAATCAAAGAAGTGTGGGTTTGGCCTGGTGTGGCAAAGAAAGAAGCAGCTAACTGGAAAAGTCATTCTGTCTAGGAAATGAGAATAAACATTTTTATTTAATTGTCATCCGGGAGGTCTGTGTCCTGCTTTTGAGTGATTGAAAATATTTTAATGTTTTTTACATTCTAAAATAACAATAAAACACAAAACAAAACAAAACAAACTACAACCAAAAAAAATATAAATCACTCTCTTCCTGACCACCTTCCTAGAGGGTTTTTTAAAATCACAAATTTTTTTGTGAAAAAGATTTGAAACCCTCGTAGGAAGCACTGAGAAGTGAGGAAAGATTTAATGTTTCATTGCACTTCAGGGTATCTGCAGGAGACATCTCTAAAATTACCTTATCTTATGAGTAGTGCCTTTAAATGTTGTGTTAGCAGCATTCACATCACCAGAGATCAGGAGCAATTTCATTCCCACACCCCATTACAGATAATCAGGTGCAGCAAAGTCTGAATCCCAGAAAAGAGAAAATTTACTGTGAGCATATCAAGCAGCATCATTCTGGCTCAGAAAACAGCATTAACCCTCTGTACCCTTCCAACAGAAGGCTAGCCTCAGTTTACTTTTTACTTTTTTACACCTTACTTTTTCCTTGCTGGCCCTGTGACATCTTTTTTTTTTTTTTTTTTTTTTTTGGCAAGTAGTGTTTGCAATTTAGAAATGCTATTATTTACCATTATTCTGTACTCAGGCTGTTTCAAATTTTCTTTTCGTTCATTGTGTCATTCCTTTTTTTCCTTAGAAATCTCCTTGCAACCTCTTTATTTGTCCTTAAAATGAAAATACAGGAGCTGTGCAAGTGAGTAGTACAATAACCCATTGGTGTGGACATTGTACATGAAATAGCCATTCCATAAAGGTTTAGAAATTTCTATTTTTCTGTTCAATCACCTGGCTAACTTAGTCTGTACATTTTCTGGTTTACTTCATAGAGTTTCTTTTCAGGGCTTGGCTGGAATTGTCATAAGGGACATTTAAAAACCTCAGGTACTAATTAACTTATTAGGAAAGCTGAAGTGGCAAAGCCCTTAGATGATCTCTGTTAAACAATTTTTAACATTGAAATTCAATTTCCTATGTGTTAGAATACCTTCAATACATAAACACCTGGTCAGCTGAGAAGTTTGATTAATTCATCAGAGGAATTGATACAGCTCTTCTGGTGGTATTGGCTAGACCAAACTAGACTAAAATAGATTATTTCAGTTGAAAGGGAGCTACAAAAATCATTTAGTCTACCTGCCTGGCCAAGGACTCACCATGTTAAATCTTTTTGTTAAGAGCACTGACCAAATGCCTCTGAAACACTGACAGGCTTGGGGCACCAGGCACCTCCCCAGGAAGTCTGTTCCAGTTCTTGATCCCCCCCTTGGTAAAAAAATGCTTCCTAAGGCCCAGTCTAAACATCCAGTACCTAGAAATACTCAAAAAAAAAAAAAAGAGTTCACTTCTAATTGCATCTTTTTTTCCCCTTTATACTTACATTAAGAGTCTACGTGGCTGAATCTACATGGCCTATCACATTCACTTAAAAAGCTTTAACAATCTGTAGCAACATGGATGTAAAGAAAAAGTTGAAACTTAAATTTTGTGGGTATTTTTCATAACTCTTGGTTCTAATAAATTATAAATATTACTTTTCTTGGTTTTGTTTTTATGTTTTGTGCTTTTTTCAATTAAAGAAACTAAGGCAAATTCAAATTTTTGTTTTGTTTTAGTCTGAGCTCTGCTTTAATTATAATGTCCATCCTAAAAGGGCTTTAGTCAGGGACTATCTTTTTGATATGAAATACTTTTTGATATGCTATGACATATAAGAGCTATAAAATAGTAAAATACTATGGTAATCAGTGAATTTCAGTATTTCTGTTATGCATTCTGATTTGATAAGACTTGATAGCCCTATGTGAAATAGTGAAGAAAAAAGAAAAAAAGGTTAAAAGAACACTATCATAACCAAAAGAGGGTGTTATTTTTATTAAATTTGCAGCAATCTAAACTTGATAATTTTTTAAATTAGTGTAGTTATCCAGCCCAAAACTGTAAAATGGGAAAATCTGAATTCCTCTGTCTTCAAATTAAGGTTTTCACTGAAAGGGTGCTGTGTGTTTATACTGAGGATGCGTAAACACAGCCTCTAATAGATGAAACTACAGGAGATGTTTAAAAACACTCAGTGTTGGCCTAACTAGTGAACACAGTGAAAAAATTTTCCAAGAACTTCAATGCCTGCTGACCTGGGTCACTGCCAAGTGCTTTAAAACTCTTACTTTCAGACTTCCAGACATTTTCCTACTAATAATTAATGCTTATTACATCAGTTTTTATACCTCACCATAAAACCCAGACTTTTGCTGCCTATTCAACAAAATGACTTATTCAACTACATTTAAATTCATAATTTATTTGAATATATTTTCAGGAAGTTGCATCTCAGGAGCTTATTGGATTTATTTTCCATATAAGCTGTTGAATACCATGACATCCCCAGACTTGAAAACATGCTTCTGCCTCTTAAATCTGATGAAATGCTACCACCACTAGGCATGATTTCTGTCACATACAATCTGGAGTAATGGACTAACGTAAGTCAGTCAACTTCTCTGTCACTCTCCCACACCTCAACTGTTTTTTTTAGTAATTTGAGAGTTTTAGTGTTCTTGTTTATAGAACTTTCAAAGCTAGAAGCTTCTGCTTATTTCAAAGTCCAAGAAAATGCTCAGTTTTACTCTTGCTTAAAAAGAACATAAAACATATTTCCCAAATAATAAGTGTTTCATATTTCTTTTAAAAATTGTAAACCAAAATAAAAATATCTGTATGTTGCTGCTACAAAATATTACATTTATTTCAATTGAAATATTTTTACATACAACAAATTTTTCCCTAATCTTCCATGGAAACAAAGCTTCATAACTGACCAGTTTTCTATTAAATTCTTCTCAGAGGTCTGCATGTCACAGCTTGGAACAGGTGGGGTAGTGGACAGCAAGTAGGGTCCAGAGAGAAGAGGAGAGAGAATCTCCTGGAACGGGAAGTACATCTAAGTCCTCCCAGCATTTATCCTTCTACCAGGGGCCTTACTTCCATCCATAATCTCACCTCTGATGAAGTAAAAGTTCCAAAAATTCAGGGCAAAATAGGGCTGGTTCTTCAAGAAAAGTCACAGAACTTTCTAAATATTTTTAACGCACACCTTTCAGGAGGACATACAAACATTTGCAGATTACATTGAACAGTAAAAGAAAGAGCTGGAATGTCTTTTCTTCAGAAATACTTATGCAGTGGATCTTTACAGAATTTTGGGGGAGTTAAGGAGAAAAAGGCAAGTGAGTTTTCGGAGTGAGAATTAAAATATTATGTAACAACTATCGTAATAAACCAGGGACTTAACTGCTTTATTACTGAAGTGCTACTAATTTTGCTCAACCATTTGAAAATTGTAATTACTATTTGCTCATATACTAATCATTTGGTTTTTCACTGTAATATTCAGGACCTGAACAAATATCTTTTTTTTGTTTCTAATGATCTTATAACTGACGATTTTTTATAAATTAGGACTATTATTATAAATATAAGTGGAAACCCATATACAAATTTAAGAAAAGCATGCTCTTTTCAGGCAGAGCCCAGGTTTTCTAAAAAGCCAACAAGCCAAAAATATGTGGTTGCAGTTTCTCCACTAAAAGAACTAGAGTTGTCACAGATCCCTGTGTCAATGCCCTGCACTTCCTGCAAAGGAGGAGCACAATCCACCATGCCTCAGTTGGTGTTGCTTTTAACAACCCTAGGTGGAGAGAATTCCTGCCTACCTGATACTTTGAGGAGAATCTGTGAGTTGAAATGTCAGTCTTCTCAGCAAGAAACACCTCCTGTCAATTCTTGTCAAGGTTTGGTGGCAGAAGCTGAGATTTAGCATGAAGGCAGTGAGGACATCCTTCTTTCATCCACTTGCTAAATTCAAGAGTTCATCCTCGAGCAGCCCCTGGAGCTGGATGGGTCTGTGAAAGCCACCCTCAGCCATGCACTTTAGGGCAATGACTTTGCCTCAAAGGCCAACTGAATCTTCACCAGGGCAGGCTGCTGGAGCCCTTACTGGAGTTTTTGAAATGCTCTGATAATACGATTTTAGTTGAATTTTGTTCTGAAAATACAAAACCAAACAAACTCAGAATAATCACCACAAAGTATTTCAATATAATTTCAAAATTCTCTTTATTCCAAGGTCCAGCATACACAAGATTCCTAATTCTTCAAATCATTGGAGTCTGAAAAGTCTGATACTGTCTTGGCATCTTTCAGGTGTGAAAGAAAATTATCTAGTCTCTCTTGAGAGCAAGAACCCAAAACCCAGCTGCCTGTCCCCAGGATTCTGTTCTCCCAGTCATGTGCTGTAATTTACTACCAGACATATATATACCATACTGAATGTATCACTGACAGCCTATAAAATGAAAGGATTTAATATAGCTTTAAGACAGAACACTCAACTCAAAGCAATGCTTCTCTATCTTCTTTTCCCTGCTGTGGAAGAATAATTTGCCAGCATTTCCTGAAAGTTTCTTCTGCACTTCTCTCTAGTAAGTCACACTGAGACATGCTCTTTATACCTGACATATCTTATTCTGTCTCTGATGATCTTCCATTCTTTTCTTTCTTCCATTCTTACAAAAGGTAGGAAGAACTAATAGGGGACAATTTTCACAAACTCTTGGAAGGCTGTGTGTGTGTGTGTGTGTGTGTGTGTGTGTGTGTGCGCACGTCTGTGTCTGTGTCTGTGTGTGCTAAGTTTCATCTTACATGTACTGAAGGTATCTTGCAAATCTCTGTGGGACACATCTCTTTCTTCTCTTGATTACTTTTTTCAGTTATTATAGGTTATAATGGACCTGTTTACCAGAGCAACTAAGTAAAGCTTTCTTAGTGCAAGTGAACAGGACACCTATGGGATAGAATACACCTCTTGTTTAGAGTGTCAAATATTTCCTGTGTTAGTGACAAGGAAGAGAAATAATTGCCCGTGAAAAATGTCATGTCCTCAAGTAAGAACTACTATATTTAACATACTGTAATAACTGAAAATTCTAGGAAGAGGTCTATGATCCAGGAAAAATATTTTTAAAGGTCTCTAATCTGATACATCTATTTCCTCCTTCTAATTTGTGCTTGACTGCTATTCAAGTTATATGCAAACTGAAAAAGGTTATCCTGAAAAGAATAATTTTTGAATATATGCCCTCCAAAGTTTCATAAGTTTCATGATCTTTCTTGTTATAACTGTGAAAAATACCTAAACTCTTTTCATGTTCTTCTTTAAAATTGTTTCATAAACTGAAAGTCTAAATTCCTCCCTTTGCCTTCAATGAGATGTCAGGTCCTTAAGCAAAATATTGTTTTTACTTAAAGTGAAATTCTGCTTCGGATTAGCATTAGAAGACATCTGTGAATTTGTGAAATGCCATTTTTATAAGAGATAAAAATTTTTGTATAGTACATTTTTGTACTGGAGTAGCATAGAGGGTACAAAAAGCAGCCATTGTTAGAAAAGAGGTGTTTAGTTTTAGGAAAGGGAAGAAAAGAAATTGTTGCTAAGCAAGACATATAGAATACAGAAAAATTAAACCGGATAGGTGGAAAATCTTCTAGTAAGTACAGAGCATTGAAATGAATATTCAAGTTCTTTATGAAAGTTAGAAAAACATGCAAGAGGAGAAATAGGTCTGCCTGGGTGGGAAACCTTCAGTGTCCCTTCACACATTATGATTTATGATGTTTATTTGACATAGTAAATCTAATTTAATCTCACAAACCTTGCTATACCTCATTCATTCTGTCTGAGATATTTTTCACTTTTTGTCTTCTACCACATCTCAAAATTCTCAGCTATTCCAGTGAGCTGTTATCTGTTCAGATGTTCATAATTCACAAAATCTCTTTCTTCCCGCCTTCCTGTGTGACAACGTATTTAAAATCTTCTTTTATGTGTTAGCCTAGCCCATTTTATCTTAGAACCTGCCACATATATCTGTCTTGGTTGTGCCTGTATTCCACGCAAGTCTTCCCTTCATTTATGCTGTGGAAAATTACTTGCATCAAAAACAAAATCCAGCATAACTGAATCACAGAAACCAAGGAAACAGAGGTCACCAAATTTTTGTTTCACTCTAAGGAGGGTTGTTTTACCCATCCATCTATGTGTCCTTGAGCAACTCTCTAGACTTTTTTTATTATGTCAAAGATAATAAAAGCAAACAAATCTGCCTTTTGACAGTAGCCTGAACATCTACATACAGGGATGCACAAGAAATGTTTCAGGGGATTTGCAAATTTAAAGTGTTTACCTGAGAGTAATACACCTCCAGTTTTAATTTTTATTTGTAAATATTAGGGTGCAACTTCCAATAGATCTTTAATCATGACAGCCCCTCATGATTTAGCAGTACAGGTACAGTTATGAAACACCTGTAGCCTGGGGGATGACCTGGGTCTTGCATCCTAAACAGAATCCTGCAGTTTTCTGCTCTCACTCCTACCCATGATGGAGGGCAAGGATGGCTTGCCACTGGAAGTGCCCTGACACCCATCTCCTGATGAGACAGGGGCTGCTTTTCCTGGTTTTCCTGGACAAGAGGCCTGATCTTTATATAACTGAAGGTATCTGAGATGGAGGTTTCCTGTGGCAAAAGGAAGACCTGACTTTACAGAAAAACAAATGCCAGAAACAGCACCATGAGACTCTGTGCATTGCTCCAGTCACAGACATAAAGGTCCATTTCTGACTGCATATGGAGATGCTAGGACAGCTGGAAGACTGATGTTTTCTGTTCTATTCTCAAAGCTACTAATGGAAAACAAGAACATGAGTTCTATCCTGAAATCTGGCTATGAAATGTTCAAGAATACACAAAGAAGAAAGATTTTTACACCTGCTGAGTTAAACATTAGTAATTTATATCTTCTGGGACAACAGAACATTTTGATTTCCAAAAACCCAAGTTTGAAGTTGAACTGCTAAAGTTTTGATGGACTTTTCAAAAACATAACTAACCATTGAATGGTTCGTGAAGAAAAGAAATCCTTTCTTTGAAACCATATTCTTAAAATAAGCTGCTGTCTCCTAATCACAATTAAGCTTTTTAAGTATGCCAATTAGACTTTATCTTGTTCTTTAAGAGATTTTGATTGCACTTCTGAGAAAAGTGATGTGGGAATCAAGTCAATTCTCAGAAGGGGCTCAAGAAGCTTTTAAAATAATTTTTGTGATGCATGAAAGCACAATCTAAATGAAGCAGTGTTTTCACATAAGGTCTTTTCTTAATGTATGATGTATTAAGCAATACTACTCATAGCCATAGTTCAAAGAATTTTAAGAGGCATCAAGAAGTTTATTTAAAAGGTGGTAGGAAAAAAACACCCTCTTGAATTCTTTCTACAGAGCAAATATCATTGTAAAACTTTTTTTTTTTTTTCACCTGTCAGCAGCTTTTAACTGCTGGTATTTTCACTCTGCATTGCATACAAGCTTAAGAGCATGTGAATATATTTGCACTGTAAGGGTGAAGTTTTTCAAGGGCTATTACCATTTAAAATTTTATTTTAAGAAGGTAGAGAGGATCAAGATAGAAAGAAGGATTAATGACATCAAGAGCACAGCTGCAAGAGAGCCTGGATGTTCCACAGGTATGAAGAACTCTTACTCCAAACAGTGCTCCACCAAAAGGCAGCTTGGGAGGCAGCAGATCACAGGACTACCATTTCCTGGCTGTCAGGACTTCAGGGAACTCTCTGATTTTGTTTTTCATTCAAAACACAAACTTTTTCCTATATGTGGAAACTGTTTTTATTTGTATGCAGCTTACATACAATGTGTAGGGAACTTCACATGGAAAAGGTGTTTTTAACCTGCCTATGTATATTATATTTAAAATAGCTGGGAGCACATGGCTTTTTCTTTCTAGGTTCTGTGAATAAAATTCACCAAAGCAAATTAAATACCTGAAAGTGAGCGCAGAATTATAGTACAATACAAATGTCATGAGTCTCAAAGAGATATAAGAAATTTTATGGTGACATTGTAATAGGTGGTGGTCATAAAGTCCTTGCTCAGCTATTGCCCTTTGAACTACAGAAGGTCTCAGAATAGTACAACACAAACCCTCCCCCACTATAGACTTGGTTTGAAAAACACCTTACTTCTGAATAATTATTACTGATGGTGAAAGAAATCCACTTGGTTCAGCAATCTCACTGAGAGTGTGAGCTCACAGGACCCTGTGCTCTCACCATCTCCCATCTCACTGTGTTCTTACACCCCTGCAATCCCTTCAGCCCTACAGCCCACATTTCTGCAGAGGAGTGGTGGTGTACCTGGAATTGTGCCTGCATCTCAATTTTCATCAATTCTTAGCCCATCTCCCAGATTTTTTTTATAATTAATATCGAAATCAATGCAAAAAGTAGAGTTAAAAAAAGTTTAGCATGTCATTCCTTCTAATGCCGAAGTTTCTGACATAACAGAATAGCCCTGAAAATTTAATGTTGTATCCTCTCTAGGAGCATTAAGGAACTCCCTCAGTAAAACCTAGCTAGCAATTTGGCTGTAATGGAGTCCTGAAGGATTATAGAAGTAGCTGTATTATCCTGTGCAAATACTCAATTGCTACTTGCATGAATTTTTTAATTAAACTGTCATTAAGAATTACAAACAAATCTGAATACATTACTGTGATCCTACATGGAAGAGACAGAGAAAATGGGAAATAAAAGCTGTCTTGTGCTGAGGAAAAATTTCTGAAATAAAAAATCCAATCTCTCACCCCAAAATAATAAAAAAAAAGGATCAGGCTGCAATGCTCAGCTAGTTAATGCTACAGCCCAAACATGTGTTCATATTCAAATTTAGGTTATGTTGGTTCAGCGCAAAAATCTGTTAAGAAAATAAAGACATAGGAGAAACCCATGTAAAACATAAATTATGGGGAAAAAGTCAAAAACTGACTGTGATGTCTTAAAAATATATTTATATGGAAGTCTTTCCTCTTTTTCATATATTTTCTAATATCTGTTTTGCACAAATTGATTAGTACAAATAATCTGAAATAATTAAAGAAAGTTGAAATAAATATTGGAACTAAATATAACTAAATATTGGAACTAGATATGGCTTTAAACCAATCTTAATAGTTAGTTGATATCATGGTAAGACATGCACTACTAAGACCTTAATACGTATATTCCCATCTGTGTTTTAGTTAAGCTGCAATTTCTTTCCTGTTTCAGTAAAGATCTACTCTGTTTCCATTCTGAATGCGCTGTTCCAATTAGAAATACACTGTGTTTATATTTACCTTTGTTACAGGCAATGGGTTGATACTTCAATTCTCTCATCAATTTTCAAACTATCTTTATAAGGAGTATCAATTTCTTTAGTTTTTTTCTGAGACCACATTGCCTGCGTTTAATTGCAGATGTAATTTTACATCATTACTTTGAAACTTGGGCTTTTGGAGGCATCTTTCCTTTTTTCAGGGTATTTTTGTATGATTATATTTCACTTATTTTCCACAGCTCTTACCAACAGCATTTTCTTTGAGGTAAATAAAACTCCAGTACCTGTACAAAGAAGCTATCTATTTACATGCAAACATGGGAAACATCCCACTTCACAACAGAAAAAGAATCAGTACCTCTGTTAACCTCCTTTCTCAGTTCATTCAAGTGGCATTTAAATTAATTTTGTCTTATTCTGTTAATGCTTGCTTGGGGTAACAGATTTGTCCCTAATAAGGTTCATGTGGGTGAGTGGCAATGTGGAGGGATGATGTGATGTGTGCAGTGTTTATTTTAGCATTGAAGGAAAATTTAGTTTAAAAAAATGTGTCTTGTATTAAGTGTTGGTAATGGCAGAAGACAGGACTATTTTTTGACCTCCTGTGAGTTCCACTATTGTGTGCCAGTTTCTGGGAATTTCATCTTCTTAGGCTTGAATTTCCTTCTAGTCCCTTGGTTTTGGTGTTCTGGTGGAACATAGCAGTGCCAGGAGCCTACTGAGCAGATTGTGCCAGCCTGGGGGCTGCAGGAAATATCATGATTGGGGTTGGTCCCTGCATGGGCAGCCAGACCTGGCTGTGGAGTTGGACACCCTTGGCAGCTTCCCCTCCTGACAGGGGGGTGGGGGACACAGGACATGGGATTTAATCCTAACAAGTGAATGGCAGCAGCTTCAATTACTGCAGTGACCTTTTGGAAACCACAAATGTCAAAAGGAGAGCTATATTTTGTGTGTGAAGTCAGGGCTATTTCAGAGCTGGAAGAGGTGAAGCACCTGCCTATTTCACACATTCCTGATGATATAATGCCTTCGGTTTGAGAAAAAAAGCACACCACCATCTGGTACCCTCTTTAAAACTTACAGCATCTGCTTTCCAGATGTGTTGCCAGTGCATCTGGCAGCAAGGTGAAGCTCACCCAGGCCCCTCAATCAGGATCACGTGCTGCCAGAAGCTGTAGTGGGGCCTCAGAGACATGGCACGGAGAGCAAAGCACCAACACCTCCTTCCTATGAACACCTACCGAAAAGCTCTTTCTGACAGAGAAACATAATTTTTCTGATCCATGCTACATGACAGAACACAGTGAGAAATTATGTTATTTGATATTCTGTTGTTGTAAAGTTGTTACAGCTTTAAGCTGATTAGAAGGTGTGAATAACATAATTTTCTCCAAGGAGATCTAAATAAATGATCATTTTTAGCCTTTTATTTACAGCATTTTAAAAAAAGCCCTCAGCTTTATCTGCATGAGCAGTCACATCAAAATTCTTCAGAAAGTTTGCAGGCATGAGGATCAGTACCTACATATAGGATTGGCCTCATACTCAGTGTTTGCAGAACCCCTTTAACAGCAGGAAGGGACACCAAAGGGTTAGGAGATAATTTTTTACGCAAGTTCATGTACATCATGCAGTTCTGGTGTACTTTGCTGCATTTTGAAGCATTTCATAGAGTTATAGAATTATTGAGGTTGGAGAAGTCCTTTAAGTTCATCCTTTAAGTCCGTTAAGTCCTTTAAGTTTAAGCCCAACCACCAACCCAGCACGACCATCATGCTGATCATTGAACCATGTCCTGAAATACCCCACCCACAAGTTTTTTTGAACACTTCCAGGGTTATGACTCCATGTTTCCCCAGGCAACCTTTTACATTAATATTTTTTCCAAATATCTAATCCAAACCTACCCCGATGTAACTTGAGGTGATTTCCTTTTGTCCTGTCATTTAAATCATATTTTCATTTGACAACAGAAAAATTAAGGTGCAGAAGTACCTTTATGTAACCATTTTTATTATATGTCTTTTTTGTTTGTTTGTTCTTAGAATAAGAAAGCATATTCACATGTTTTATATTAACAAAAATAGCTATGGTATGGCATAACCTTTGAACACCGTGAAACAAAAATTAAGAGAGGAAAAAAACCACAATCATTTAATCAGCTGCAGTTTTCTGTATTTCCTTAAATCATACATATGTTTTCACTCCAAATATGAATAAAGATGAGGTGAGTGCTCATTTTATGTGCATCATTTCAGCCTTTCTTAATGAGCAGACATTTTCAGTGTAATTTATGATTTTTTTTTCTTTTGAAGTTTTTACAGTAGGTAAGAAAATAGAACAAAAAGCATCACTTTCCAAAAATGCTGTGGAACATTTTAATTCAACAGCTGTATAGCGAACTTGCTGTACATGTTCAGGCAACAGCAACATGTTAATAAATCCCATTAATTCCCTTCCCCTGAGGTCTTTGCTCACTGTTTGACTGATAAAGTTCAAATTTTATTAGTTATGACAGATCAGGCTTTGATTTTCCTCTCTCTGGGGAAATACGATTCTGTTATTTTAAGGTGAATTGTTCAGTTCAATTAAAAACTGCCTTAAGTTCTCATGACAGTTAATGCAGGACAGTTTTTTTAGTCAAACAGTTTCTCCTTTTCCCCGACAGTAGGGTTATATTGATTATGAAAGAAATTAAGAAGTAGATGTGACAGACAAGGATCCTCATAGAGATTCAGACCACAACAGCTGGAACACTTTTCTTCCCCAGGCTTCAAAAGCATGCACCACAGAAAGATGAGCAAATAACTTTGCCCTTCCCCTTCTCTTATAACTTGTTTGGGTTTTATTATTTTCAGTATGATTCCTCTGCAAATACTTAGATGTCAAAGCTGCTACTGTGCAGATGGGTGCAGCTGGGAAGTCCCAGTTTGTGATGTTTCTGCCCTGGCTTTGCTTCCCCCTCCTGTCATGCCTGTGTACCTACAGGCTCACCCAAAAAGCTGAGCCAGAATATAGAGTAGGAGAATAAAAATCCAACCTTATCTAATCACAGATTTCTGAAAACTCGTTTCTCAAAATAAAGGAGTGTAGATTGTTCTTGAATCCCCAAACTGTGGATTACTAAAAGCTGCTCTGGGACAAGTAAGAGAAATGAGATTGTTATTGTATGTGACAATGGGCAGACACCAACAGTGAATCGAAGCCAGAGAATTCTGTTCTCTTCATTTTTAAGACCTGATGAGTTTCAGTCATCAGTTTAACTGATTAGTTGAAATAATTGTGTCTTAGGAAACATTCATAATTTCTCTTTTCAGCCCCACTACTGCTTTACTTCACACTTGTAATATTTAATATTTATAGTGTTTTTCCATTAGTAAAATTGATAATTAAACAATTGGTCCTGTAGAGCACCTTGTAATACCTGATGTTAACTTTCCACAATTAAAAATTAGACAGTGTTCATATCTTTTCACAGCTGAGCTGTTTTAATGGCATTGAGGGTGCATTTCTCACCATGGGATTTCTTCACAGAGTTGTTTAATGAACTTTATTATTGACTTTTTAAAAAATATTCACAATTTATATTGACCTTTTTCCCACAGACGGCCAGTATTTTCATAGGCACAAAAAATTGCAATAGGTTAGAGGCAGATGGTTTTCTTTTAAAGAAAAATTGCTGTTGTATCTCTGAGTTACCTCGAATCTCTGCAAATTGAATAATTTTGTTTTTAAAGATCAATTTTATTGTGAAGATAAGTCTTAATTTTCTGCAGTCTCTGAAGCATCAGCTCTGATTTTTCAAAGCATATATATAATGTTTTCTAACTTCTTGATCTTCAGCAAGTGGAATGATATTAGCATTATATTCATCAAGAAAAGGAGCATTATAGTTTATTTACAGGGTAACTGAAATAAGAAGGACAACCAGTCTAAGAACAAGAATTTCAAATACAGTGTGGGAGCACCACACAGCTCTTTTGTTGGCGAGTGGTGGGAAATTCTCTTCCACTGAGTCATTAGTGGCTCTTACGTGCCTGAATTATTCCAGAAGTTCACTAAAATGTTAATTATGTTTTTAAAAAGCTCTATCTGCTTTATGAATGTTAAGGGTCTTTCAAAAGTGCTACATGTTCTTGGGGAAATACAATCAAAGCCAGCAATAATAAAAATGCTGTCCAAGCCCCATGAATCCTCAAAATTACTAACCTGTCTCCAAAATTATTTAAAAACTGAAATCCACCATTAGAAAGCTCTTGGCAAAATCACAAGAGATTTGTGCCAGAATTAAACCAAACTGATAACATGTCCTGTGCCAATATACTTGTGTCAGTCATCTTTGTCAGTTTTCCCTACCCTTAGACATGCTATCAGGAGCTTGCTATCACAAAGCTTGCACAAAAATGTCTATATTTTTCCAGTCAATTCAAGAAAGAGTCATAGAATCATTAAGGTTCTTTTAGAACCTTTTAGAACATTAAGGTCTTTTAGACCTCTAGGATCTTCAAGTCCAAACTAAGACTGCGAGGTTCACAAAAAATCCAAGTTCCCTTGGAAGGTATAAATTGGCCTTTGGCCAAGTAGACCCAATGTAGGTAGTCAGTGTAAGTTTTATTCATATAGCCTGTCCAGCTCAGCATTCCTCCCAAGTCATCAGGGCTGGTAGAGTTACCAGCACAGAACCTTTGTCCACAAATTAGCACTACAAGGGGCAGGAGTCCTGTGTTTTCCACAGACACAGAACTTACTGTTTCTGGCATTCTCTCAGAAGAGGGACTGCATAAAGAGGCACCACATAGCTGAGTACAAGAAGCACGCTCATGACCTGAATCCTCTGTCTCGTGACTTATTCCACTCTCACTGGCCATAAGCGATGGAAAAACATTAGCTTACATCCTTATTCTGAGTGCTATTATGAGTACTTAATCATTTCTTGGATTGATATTTTATGTATCTCATGGGGTTTGCCCCATTTAAAAGAAGGAGGCTTACAAAGAATTAGTAAATGGGAGTGGAAAGGTAGTACACCAGGTCAGGGCTTGTAGCTTATGGTATGTCTGAGAGTAGAAAAATCCCATTCTTGCATGACCAAGGAAAATGCAATCAGCACTGGAAAAAAATCTTGCCTAATTACATATTTACACAATAGAAAGAAATGGCATTGGAGCTGGTCCAGGTTTTTGGTTACATAATACAAGTTTAATAAAACTGTCTAATTATAACTGCATATATTTACTCAAGAGATGTAAAAGGCTTCAAAGATCTTTCATCCTCCAGGAAAGATTTTTTTAAAATTTTAATCATTTGCAATGGCTTCAAAATCTGTTACCTTTCAGTATATGCATATATGAACTGAATATTATTTAATGTTTTATAATAATGCTCATTGAGTCTCTTTATTATTAGTTTCAGTCAATAATAGCTTGGAACTGAAGTCTGAGTGGTATATTCCTTCCAGAACAGACAAAAACAGAACACAAGGGCTTAAAAATTTTCCTTTCTCAGGATAACTGCAGGATGCAGCCTTAGACCCTGAAGAATCAAAATACCTTCATATGTTAATATGTAAGGGATGTGATGGCTTCTTGGATAACAGAGGTTGTTGTAATGGGAGGTCAACAAAATTTTAAAAAATCACAACAAAATAACATAAGCTGTTAAAACTAGAGCAGCAGAGGTAAATAGGAAAAGCCCATCCTGCTGAAAAACAAAGTAACTCAGTAACTCATGATTTTTAAGCTTCCCTTTTGAGTATTGGCAAAAATGCAAAATCCTGAAAAGGACTGATATTCAAACAGATGTTATTTTGGAAATATGGAAACAACATTAAAGGACAGGTTTCTGGAATATTTTGCTTTTCTTCTTGCAGCTAAATATAATCTTTTCCCTCTGTCCATCCAATGGGCTTCGTGCTTCACACCCCACATGCTGGGCTCTCTACTGTATGGTGCAAAGGGCCAGCAGCCTCTCCCTGCATCCCATATTTCAGCTTCTTTTCTACCTCTTTCCTGCCTGTGTCACAGCACACAAGCAATCCAGCAGCCTCCCAGCCCTTTCTCCTGGACAATCATAGTGCCTTGGAACCTCAGGGCCATTGCTCTTTCACCTGTCCCTTCTCCTTCCTCAGTGACACTTCCTGGGCTCAGCCATCAGGATGGAGAAGCCAGTGTGTTCTCCTTGATGTTGGTATGCTGGGAAAGCTGCATCCCAGCTTTGAGGTCAGGAGACCTCCAGACCAGGAGGAAAGTGGGGTGTCAGGTGAGACAGAAGTGTTGTTGCCACCTGGGGAATCAGGAAGGTTCAGGAAGAACCAGGCATCCTGCCCTTTTGCCTGATTCCTACAGGAACCAACAAATCTCTACAGATCATCTCATTTCCATGGAGCCAGTATTTTCTGATGTAAGAACTGCTCTATCAATGCTCAATCTCTTTTTTTTCAACCATCTTTATTCCTGAGATAAATTTAATGAGGTTTTGTAGAAGTATCATGTCCTCACCACATCAAGCACAGACACAAGGCTGCACCACTGACTCATCAGATGCAATGCAAAATATCGCAACACAGCAGGGCTTTAGAAGAAGCTCAGGGAACAAGTGACTCTTCTGCTTGTACCTTCTGTCATGATGAACTTCCACCCAAAGAGAAATTTCATTTTGTTAGTACAAAAGCACTCTTTAGTCAACAGGACTTCCACAAAATTGACAGGGGTATGTGTTAATTCAAAATTTTTCTTCTCCTAGAGTGTGTACAATAAAGTAGTATCTTTACAGTAAGTAATGATAATAGTGGTACACAGGCTTGAGACGATGAGTTTGCATGTTTTCACCAGAGACCAGAGATAAATTATACCCAAGACAGAAGAAAACTCCCTTTTTCAGAAGCCACTAACAAATCCATTTCTTGTTTTAATAGATGCACCTCCCTCCTACATTTTTGCCCTCCCTTTAAATATGTTAAATGTCTAAATACATTATCAGGCAGAGGATATTACTTGAATGCTGATTTTTAATCTGTGACAAATGCATTATGTATAATAGCTTCCTCTTAATATTTCATAATCATCTTCATTTAATAATTGATCTGAGTCTAATTTGTAATGCTCATTACTCATATGAATTGAGAATGTTTTTCATCTCACACTATATATCCAGCACAGGCAAAGACAGGAGCTGCGACTGCTGCTCTCGTTGTGTTAATCAGGAGCCAGAGCCTGGAGAGAAGCACAGGTGCAGGGCGAGAAGCATGTCCCTTCCTTAGGAAAGCTCAAGGACAGAAACTTCTTCTCCTGAGTGTGCTCTGACGTATGCTGAGTGCATGTCAGCAGAGTGAAGGGCATGTCTTGTGCTATCAGCTCAATTGCGCTGTCACTGCCAGCTCAAGCATGACTTTCCCTGTGTTGACATGCATGACAAATTGCAGAGAAAGCACTGACTGCTAATATTTTCTTCCTTCATCCCAGCTTTTGGTGCTGGTAAAATGCAGTTAAGCCTCATGAAAGGGCTGTGCTCATAAATTCTTGTTAAATATGTAATATATTTCTACGTGCACTGAGATGATCTGTCATGGAATAACTCTGCTCATATTTTGGAATCCTGCATATTCAGTCTATTGTGATAATTACCACTTAGAAAAATCGAAAGTTTTTCCTTCATTGTAATATTACAACATGCCAACAAACTTATTAGTACTTGTGAGGATCTGTTGCCTGAACTACAGTTGAATGTAGGCGATATTTCTTGCTGCAATATTTTTCTGTAGCAAAAAATATACCATAGGGTTTGGACCATCAGAGCAGTATTTGGACACAGCAGGTGAATTTTCCGTGGTTTACAGGCTAACCCAAGGAAACCAGCAATTAGTCATGTAACAAGCAAATATTGGTAGAAGCATTTTGATTTGTTGAAACTATGAAGCAAAACATGTAGGAAACTTGTTTCAACAGGTGTGAAATCATGCTCTTACAGGAGAACTGTGGAACTTTTCAAGCCTGAGGTTGTTTCAACAGATGTCTTGCACTCTTCATTACTCAAGCATTAACAGGGCACAATAAGCATCAAAGAAAACCCGAGGTGAGATGCAGTGGCAAAGCCCCTGCTACAGCAGGCAAACAGACAGGGGCTGCTAGACACAGCTTGCTGAACCTATGCCCAGTACTGGATGGGACTTCCTCCCTTTTCCACATCTCTGAGACCTCAACTAGAGATACTTAAGGTGAAACCTTCCATGAAAATAATGGGGTTTACTTCAACAAATTATATGTGAATCTATGCAAAGTTCTTTTTAATTATATTCTTTTTTGTATAAGTTACTCTTTTGTAAAAGTTATTCTTTTTGTCCAAATAGAGTGTTTTAAATTTATTTCCTCTTCTGCCACAAGTTCTTTGGAGTAAGAGTTATTTCTTCACATGTGAAGGTAAGACACCTATGTTCCAGAATTTTGAGGGAGGCTAATTGTATTATCAATACAATAATTTGCAAGTATAGAAACAAATTAGTCCTATAATATATAAAACAAGTAATTTGGTACTCTCCATTGTTCTTTCCAGAGAAAGACTGTTGAGAAATGAAGAGGAAAGAAAGGTTTGTTGAAGCAGAAAAACTCTGGTCTACCTTATTACTCCTACTCCTCTTCTGTGTCAGAATCAAAGCCCTTCTGAACAAACTTGTGGTAATACCCACATATTTGGTATATGTATGACAATATGCATAATTTTTTCCAGCACCAAAAATTAGTAATCAGGACCAACAGTGCTTGACCCAAGCAGTCCTGTCTGTACTTGCATCTTTTAAGAGCCTAAGCCATGTTCCCTTCCCAGCAATTTCATTTTTCTGTACTGATCACCTAGTAATTCTGATGATCCTAGTAATTCTGATTGATCCTAGTAATTCTGTATGGCAATGATGTTTGTTGCATATAAAAACCACAAAAAAGTCTTGCTGTATTTTAGATTATCTGACACTATAATCAGCACTGGCCTCAGCAGGGCATGTGACTAGCTCATGACTTTGTCATCAGCTCTGACCCGGGGTCTTGCATCAGGTCTCTCCAACAGCTGAGATAGATCTGAAAATGGGGTTGGGTGTTCTCTGGAATTTAAATATCAGAGAGGATAAGGATATTTCACAGGATTTTCCAATGCCCAGCCTGTAAAAGCCTTACATTGATTAGCCTCTTTTGCTTAAGCATGTTCTCAATCTGGGTTATTTGGATTGCTAATGTAAAAGTTAGAGAGTGGAAAACCTCCAATGCTGAATGTGCACAGATGAATCCCACTATTTCTGTGTGCAGTGCAGATTATTTCCAGACGGCTTTGATGCATACTAAATGTTTATTATGTTTTCTAAAATTATTTGATTGAGTTTAACAAATTATAACAGTGTCTGAAAGGAGAAAAAAAACAAACAGATACACAACTATAATGTTTCAGAAAGCTAAATAATTGTTTGTAATTGCTATTCAGAGATATTTGTTTTCACCTGTGGTAAAATATTTTTGTTATGTGCTCTCTAACAAGTACTTTGGAAAGCAACTGCCAGAATAAGGTGTTCCTACTCGTTGTTTGAACTCCTGGCAGAAAGAGAATAGGGGTGAGGAAGTCCTTAAAAATAGAGCAGGCAAACAAGGTTCACCAGCCTACCAGGATGAATGCATTCAAACTGGTTTGCTAAATCTGATCATTTCCCAGTAAGATTGTCTTTATTTATTTTTGTATTTATTTTGGTGTATAATAAAAGATTCCCAAAGCACCAAAATGTTCTATTCAGAATATTAACTGTTCAAGTTAGCTGCTATGGCTCCTTCTTGCTTTCAGAGACAGCCCCCAGAAACAGAAGGTCACAGGTTTTTTATCATTCTTGCATACAGTGCCATTCTTTCATATTGCAGTTGATTCTTTGAAGATAAACTTGCAGGAGATGGCAAAAATATTGGATTAAATTGTTTGGGAGCTTGACCTTCATTGCAACTCACTATGAATTATATTCATGATGCTTACCACCCAAGCTAGTCAAACATCTCTCTAACTCTAGTGAATTCTGGTAAAAGTTAGTCCCAAACATCTTTTTGCTGGGCTGGATATAAGTCTTGCATCATCTACAAATCTGTGCTTAAGTATCTAAGTTACCCAAGAAGAAACCACATTTTAGTCCTTCTACTCCTAATCTCCAAGTGTTGTGTTAACCTGTGAAGCCACTGAATGTCTAGTGAAAGAAAAGCAGACAAAACAATTTAAAATTTAACATGAAGTAAAATTCAGCTTGCTTCCAGTTCACCAAAACAATCTTCACATAATCATCAAGATTTAATTAAAATTTCTCTTGCATCTCTTGAACTGCTTAAACTGATGTTTGAGGTTATTTTGCACTTTTCACCTCTTGAATAATTTTTCCCCTTTATAGGTGAAATGGGGAAAACTACCTGATACATCAAACACAGTTTGAATTTATAGATTTTCCCATAAGACTTCCAGGATCTTAGTAAATGGTAGGTTTCTCAAGGATCAGATCAATACACCTCACATTCATGATTGTATATTGGAAAAGGTGGTTTTGTAACATACCTGGAGATACTCTCCCATGACTTCTGAATTTAAAAGCAGGCTTTGCAATCTCTTTGAGTCACAGTCTTGAGCATTTTCAGAAACCAGTGTTTTATTTTCCTCAGTGATAAAAAAAAATATCATCAGATATTTCAAAGGACCCTAGAAAGAAGTCCTTTGAAAAGCATCAGAGTGAAGTACAGATGAATATAGACAGGGTAAAACAAATAAGGCAATAATAGGCTGTGTCAGAAGATCCCTTTGGAAAGCTCACGGTCAGCACTGCTAGAGAAGTCCTCAGAAATTTACCAGACAGCATTTGATATAGCCAGGAAGAAAAAACAGATATAGAAGGTGAGTTAAAGTTGGTCCATCTGAGCTGTGCTGTGCACTCAAGACCTCAATCTCAGCCTCTGTTCAGGACAGGTTACTAATCATTTCTTCTTAACCTCACCTGCACACATGAATATTTTCATAAGTTCCCACACTAAGAAAATATTTTTTTGTGTTTCTCCCCATGGGAAATATTCTCTGTTGCTAATTATCTTATAGATGAAAAATACTATATTATTTTGACTCCACAAGCTGCATTTTCCTTTTGGCTAGATAACATTCAATACTTTGTATAGACAAGGGCAGAAGTTGAATCATTTCTGTTGCCCAGTAAGAGAATGGCAGGTTACAGATGCCAACTCCTTATGACTGCACTGCTGAAACCTAAGTTTTCCAGCTCCTCAGTATCCTAGGTATATCCACTGCATTGAAAAAAACACCAACCAACCAACTTATCAACCAATCATAAAACAACCAGAAGGTGAAAGAAAATGAAAGTGAAAAAGACAGTGAAAGGCAGCCTTCTTTTAGCAGAATGAAAAGCTAGATTTTCTATTTCTCCAGAATTTCCAATGAAACAAATGCAGGTGGAACAAGCAGTGGAGGAATAGTTTTCCCATTTTGTTCTTTTCTCACATAGGGATTTTGATCCCAACAAGACCAGGAAGAACTGAAATATATTTTAAGGTGTACTATAAAGGTCTTCCATTTTGAATCATTATTTACAAAAATAAAGCAGGCAAAATAAAGCAAACAGGGTAATTAAAATTTCCCAAATATCAGTTATTTCATATACTTGCCACAGCACAAGGATTTCCTTCCTGTAATTTGTTTCTCTCTTAATAGACTGCAATTTATCAAAGTCTTTCAAATGTGAAAATTCTCCTGTATGCTTAAATCTGTAATTCCCCAGTATTTCAGCAAATAAGTCAATGTCTGAAGAAAAGAGCTCTGCTTGAACCCATGTTCAAAATTAAGCACTATAGTGTTTTATTAAATTGAGATTAGACATTAGACCCATACCTCCGTTCCTAAAGCCACTGGGAAGTAAACACATTACTTAAGTTTTTTCTAATCTCTTACATCAGAATCCTGACTAAATATCTCCTAGAGCATCTTTCTTTATCTTTTTATCTTTTCACAGTTTCTTTAATATTTCCTGTGTAATGAAATCAAAAGATCATGCTTCATTCTGCATATTAACTCACCAGAGCTACGAAAACTGCCCTATTTCCTCTGAGGTCCTACATGGAATCCAGAACATCTGGCTCATGTGTTGGTTATTTTTATCATCTCCAGATGATCCCTGGTGGTTTCAGGAAATCCACCTTCAAATTTTTGATGGTTTTTTTTCCTCCTTGGTATTTTGCACAAAACACATGTCATGTTCCTGCACTGTACTATTCTGACCTCTTTACATCTTCTTGCAGTTTAACTTCTTTCTGTCTATTTGTTGATGCACTTATTTTGATGTAGCTGTCAAATTCGATCAATGACAAATGTAACAACCCGTTTAAAATAATCACAAGATCTTAAACACTAAGGGCCATATAGTACTACTCAATGCATTAACCTCAATGCTCTGTATGACAGTTTCTAATCTATTATGTGATACTGGATGCTTTGATTCCAGCATAAATCAATAATGTAGCACTATAGCACGTGCATTATGGAATTTCACATGTAAGGAAATCTGTTTTCTTCTTTCTTTTTTTTTTAATCTATATGACAATAGGTTATACTTACTTGTCATGCCATAAAAACATAATTTTTTTACTATTTCAGAATGATAGTCCTATTATAAATATTCATACAGGACTCATTTGAGATTTTACCAACTCAAATACTCTAGATGACTAAACAGGATTGATATTAGTATAATGTTTGTGGGTTTTTGTGTGCTCAGACCCTTATGAGGTGAACCTAGCATGTGTGCATGCAGAATATTATATGAAAGTATATGTTCACATTCCTTCAAGCCAGCTCAGCAACCAGTGGTAGGTATGTCAGTGCAGTTCCTGAGTTTGGATAACTCAGCTGGAGCAGAATATCAGAAGACCAAGAGTTTCTGGCACACAAATGATCTGAGACAAATTAGTTCAGCCATCTCTGCATGACAATGCACAGTGCTAAATGCCTGTACCTACCGCAATCAGTATTGCCATGAGTTCTCATCTTCTGTAATTAATCAGTGTATCACCAGTAGTCCCCATACAAAGATTCCTACCTTTTGAAAATAAATGGAAGAGGATCAAGAAGAGGGCAGATTTAAGAAACTGTCCAGATTTCAGTACTGTCTTCTGACAAAATTAAAACACTTCCCTTTGGACTAGAAGAGCTTACTCACAGTGTTACTCCTAACAAATTCTTATTTTTGCTAAAATCGAAATGATCAAGCAATGAAAAGAAAAGAAGTAGACTTTTTTTTAAGACACCTTATCTATACTTCCAAAGAACAAGCACTGACAAGCACAGAAATTGGCAGTTCAGGCCAATTATAAGAAAATCTGACTGAGTCTCAGTGGTAGAAGAAGCCAGGGCCCTCTTCTCTTTGAGTACCTGAAGCATCTTCCATACACAACCATGCCTTTCCTGGCTTTTCATCCAGACGACCACTGCATTGATCTCACAAGATGAACTTTCTGTACCATTTCCACATCAGCATGGTCACAATTGAACTGAACCCCATCTTTACTGTCCTCTTCTTACTCCTGGGTGTCCTTCTGCATTCAAGTCTAAAGGAAAAAGATCAGTTATATTTTAGACTGCAATTATTTCTCTTTAACATTCATAAGGCTCTGCCACCTCATTCTATTCTCCAGACTTAAAAAAATCTTCTCAGAGTACTGAGGCAAATAATGAGCTAATACAATGTTGCTGTTGCCAAGTATTTACTATTTTTGTTAGCCCTAAAGAAAGGGCTGACAGATCATTACATGCATTTCACTGTGCAATACAATCAAATTTGTGTCTAATAAATCAGTTAATTTCAGTATAATCATATTTGGAGAAAGATTGGATCATGATGGTCATTGTTAGTCATTTGAGATTTCCTGTTTTCTCAGTCAATAAAGCTCCATATTGAACACTTGAATATAAAATTATGGAATATTTTTAGTTTTTGCAATTCTTCATTGAGTGAGCAGTGCCCTTGGGAGGCTCACTTTTATTTTGCCCTCCGTTGTCATGTACATCAGCAGTTCCTTATTCAACCGTTCTTAAACAACACAGGAGAATTTGCATTTGATATTCCAAAGCCCATATCTGAATCTGGGGTTCAGCACTTCCATAAATAGGTTCCCAGAAATAGAGTGAGCAGAATCAAGAGAAAGGAGTGAAAAGATCTTCCTCCTCCTTCTGTCAAGGATATCAGAAGTCCTGAGACATTATCTTTAATGTCTCACACATATCACAGCCCCTAGGGATGGAGTTGAAAGGATGATTTGGAGATTAGAACACTAATGAGTTGAGTCTCTGAGCTCTGCCTGTCTGACTCCATTGACTTCTTTGCACCCTTGTTCATTACTATCATAGCAGTTCTACCTTACACAGTATCTGCAACTCTTCATGTGAACTGATAACTTACACAGCAGTTTCTCAGAAGAGAATAATTGTGAAAACTCAGCGTAATATCAGTGCAAGATAGAAGTCAGACACAGCAAGTTCTGAAGTGCAGTCAGACTTTTTACAGCTATGTTGTTTTCAGTCCATGAGATAAAGGGATGCAAGGGTGGGGGGACAGGGAGGACAGGATAGAACTCACTGTGCCCTCTGCTCAGTTTGTAGGTGAAAGCAATCTCTACAGTGTGAAGAGAGGGGACATAAAGCCACATCACACACAGAAAGCCACAACACAACCACAGTGTTGTTCCACTGACAACAGGGAAAAGGAGATCATCGAGAAATGTGGAAGAGTTTGAACAATTTTCCTTATCTGCTCTAAAAAGCATGCTCTAGCAAACTCTGTCTCAATTTTCCCAACAAAAGCAAAGAAAATGAATAGGCAATATCTTTAAGAAACATCATGGCTATCATCTCTCTCCGTGCTACTCAGGAATCTGGTGGGAGCTAGCAATATTTGACTGTATCCCAGTTAACAACTTGAAATTGCAGTAAGAGATGGTAAAACAGTATTCACTAAAAAAATTCCAGAGTGTTTTTTAGTCTGCTTCACACTGTTGAGCTAGCTGAAGAAGCTCTTGGGAATCTGGTGAGGCTGCTGTCTCCTAGCATGCCAATGAAGAAATAACACTGCATTTCCTTTGCTGTTTTGGTGCTTGTTTGGGAATTGGCAAGATAGCATCACCTTAAGAAATGAGTCCTAGAAATGTGCAGTGATTAAGCTCTCAGCTTGCATGAGTCTGTCAAACCAGACAGAGCAAGTCATGACAAGGCGTGGCACATGAGAAATGATGCACTCTATTGACAGATTTTTCAAGGATCCTAGACATGTCTCCTACTGTGCAGTTTAGCTCCATGTCCAGCCTCAAGGAAAGATTCTTAATCTAGGAATCTTTCCTGGTATAGGATGAGAGGCTTTCAGGTGGCAGGTGCCCAAGGCTAATCTAAGGTGGAATTACCTCACAATTTTCTATTTACAATTTTTATTTTATACACCAACAGTAAAAGAAAAATATGAGGAAGAAATCTCCTTAAGAACCTGTAGAAAAAGGACATGGTTGATTCTTGGTCCCATTCTGTCTCAAATATGGAAATAAAGTTCTAATAGGATGATTATTTGAGCAAAAGGAAAAGATGAGTTGTATTTCTTTAGTTACCTTGGGAACAATTCACAGGGACTAGACTAACAAAGCTAAAAACTAGTAAAATCATGTTCCTGGTAATCTGTTCTTCTGTGCCACAGCAATGAATTTTTTCTCATCAACCAGCTGTCTCTGGGATACATATGTTCTGTTTTCAAGCAATTACAGAGAGTTTTAGATACAACTTATTGTTATAAAATTTTTATTGGATGTGTAAATTGAAAGGCTATTCTCTGTTGAACTATATAAAAAAAGGGTAAGAATAAAAGAAAAAAATGGAACAAATGAGGTATATATATATTGGGTATTGGAAAGGCAAATTTACACTAAGCAGAATAATGGGACTGGAATTGGATTGAAGGACAGAAATAAATAATTATTAGTCAGGCTAGAGGTAGATTGCTTGCTCCAGGTTTTCAGTCTTCTAAAGAAGGCACTTGAGCCCAGCAACAGGAAATGGAAAATGTACCCTACCCACATTTGTGGATTATTTTTCAATCACAATGCAAAAGTTACATTATCTTAGGCAGTTGCCAATATGTTCTGTGAATTAAGACTAGTACTAAAGAAGAGTTTAGAATGAAGCAAACTTTATGCAAGAAGAAGGAAACTTGATATCTTGGCATCACTGAGGAATCATGATTCATGACGGAAGATGTAGTCTGACTAGGAACAAGAGAACCTGAATAATACAGTAACTAGAACCACTAAGAAATATTTCCTGACCAAAATATTTCAGAATTTTGGCTAACATAAATCACGAAAATTTTAAAGGTTTCCACAGAAATAAAAAAACATGTTCTGACCTCTACAGTGTCAAAGGATTAAAGGCAATTATTTCTCCTGTGTGTCTGAATTCACGCAGTACTAAAATATGCTTTTTCTTCATATATTGTGATTTCAGTATACATTCACTAGAGTTCCAGGAAGGATTGCAGTCATCCTTCCTTCAGGCTCTATATTTCAGAAACTGCTCATTAAAACTCCCATCATATCTATAAATGAACTTCAAATGGTTATGCAGCAAATCTTGTCTTTCATATAACATTTGATATGTCATGTATTTCTAATAATGATGAGTGTTTAGGTTCTTCTCAGGCACTGAACAAATGTAAATCTTACAGAATAGCACGTTTCATGCCCTTAGATAGGAGGATATGGTATGGGCAAAAACAATCATTGGTTTACTTAAGTTATTTCAAAGCTGCACCTACGTCAGTAAGAACCACTAAAAGCAAATAACACTTACAGGAAACTTTTAAGGATAGAGCCTGGAGTTTGTAAAATACATGCAGGAATGAACATGTGACAACAACTTATTTAAAATGTCCCTTTAGCACCTTTCCTTTTGCTGTCACATCAGTCGATCTCATGAAGATTCAGTTGTTAATTTTGAGTTGTTTCTCAAAAGATATCTACATCTTTGAGAACTTCATCAAGTCACTGCAAAGTTCATAAATTCAATCAAAGATATGGTGTATTTCTTGGCTCTGATACAGTTTTTGTTGAATTCAATAGAAAGCTTCTCAGGCCTCTTGGGGCAGTGAACCCTGGACTGCAGAATTTCAAGGTGCCCTAAGACAATACAGGTTGCAATGAAAGCCAGTGAAGCAAGCAAAATTTGTCAAATAAGCCACATAGTTTAAGCTTAGCTGGTAAAAATATGATTTAAGATTCCTTGTACTGTGCTGTGTGACATCTCTACCCTTTCAACGAGAATTAGCAGGTAAAAATCCAATATTTTCAAGTTTTTGCATACTAATAAATTAAAATTCATGTGCAGATAATGTTGTAAGTGTATATTCAGAAGAATAATAGAGAATTGCATGGACTTTAAGGAAATTTGATAAACCAAAGTTTGTTTTTCTGGGGTTCTTTTTAATTTTAACAGTTATAACTAAGATTCTCAAGTCCTTAAATTATTAGTTTTCAGTCCCCTTGCACAATCCAGGCTTCTTCATGCAGCTCCCACTCTAAGGCATCACCATTAGTCCAGAATCCTGCTGTTTTCTTCAATATCAAAGAAGCAAAGTTAAAAGGGAAATGAGTTAATAACACAGCTTACAGCTGTAAAGTTTTGGTTATTTACTGGCCAAAACGTGCTGCGTAATCTACTGAAATTATCAGTCACACAGCAAATTTTAAGCACCTCTACATTTCTCTTCCCACGTTATGCCTTTACAGAGAAAACATGCAATTCATTGTGAAATAAAATCTGTGTCCAGTATTCATCCTGGCATTGACTAAAATGACTCAAACCTCTGTGATGCCTTGATGTATGATTCAGATCCTGTACTGTAAGGATGCTGATAAAGGGTGGAAATAAGCATCAGATCTTAGGTCAATTTTGGAAGCTTAATCCTGAATTTCCTGACTTTAGTTGCTTTGAAGATAATTATTAGCCTCTTATAGTTATTATAAATATTTTCATAATATTCACGTTTCCTGATTCCACCCTGAAAGAAAGCAGGAAATGCCAACAACTGGGAGAATTGGCATTTGCTAATGGGACAAATGCTTTGCCTTTGTGTACAGTACACATGAGCTGGATAAATGAAGTTTTACATGCTGATCCAAAGCATATGAAAACCCTGAATTTTCTGAGGTTTTCTCTTTATTGGAATTTCTTCTCACATATTTTAGCTGTAAACTTTCTTACAAACTCAAAACAGCTCTTTTGAAGTGATAGCCCAGCAGTGAAAGTAAAAAGTGTATAGCTTCTGATATCAGTATGTAGGGTGAGAGGGCAAAAAGAACAGAAGGGCTGTGTACCAGACTGGAGCCACAGGGAGGGAAAGTGAACATGTGCTTGTCAGAAACAAGAGTTTTGTAATATGAACATATGACATGCAATACATGCTTAAAGAAAATCCCAGGTTTTCAGTGAAACTTCCTTCAGTTCAAAAAGAGCCCTCAGGTTTAAGAATCTGTCAGAGCTAATATTATATATGTGACCTTAAATATTCATTGAGTTTGTAGAGATTTCATCTCCTTTTGCATTTATCAAGAATTATTCATAATATGGCAGTTTCTGTCATAATTCAGACACTTTAGGCAAAAAAATGTAGAAAGAAAACTAAAGCCCAAAAGAGAAAATGACAGCTACAGTGATGGAATGGGGATAAGTGATAGTTTTAAAGAAACTCACTGTACATCTATAATTTTCTCTTTTAACACCTTATCTTTAAGCTGTACTTCATTTAAGATGTCGACACAGCTTGACGTGAAATGCATTATTTATTGAATGCTAACTTTCTTGTATGATTTATTTTGTTGTTTTGCAAGTCAAGTATAATCTTGCAACCGTCTTACTCGTAAAATACTAAAAAAACCTTTTGTGTTTACTGGAGCAATGATCAAAATGTGAACATTATATGCCACTTCTAGTTTAAAGCACAAATATGAGTGCCAAATTTGCCAAAAAATCAAATCACTCATCCAGAATGCATAGTATCAGAGTTTTGATTCAATTTCACAAGGTAGCACAAGGCACTTCATAGGACATTCAACATGCCAGTATAATTTTTTTTGCTTGTTACATCACTCTCTACTTCCTGGTGAGTAGTTGTTCCTTATTTTTATGAGGTGGTAGAGTTGACAAAAGGAGATTAGAGAGATCTAGATGGAAATCTGTACTTTGAAAGTTGGCTGTTTAATTATTATTTGTCATCTGTATTACATCAAGATGGAGAAAGATACATATCCCTTATTTTCAGAATACAGAGCCTATATTTCTCTTCAAAACCAATGACTAGAAATGTTTTCATAAGTAAAGTGATGAAGAAATAAGTGAAAAGGATGAACCATGGGACAAAGAAAATTCAGTGATAAACCATAAAAAATAGGTTCAGAAATTTGTTTGTAATATCTGGTATACAATTAATACCAAAGATCTAGTCACATAAAGATACTTTTCTAGGCTTATTATTGCCACTTGCAGGCTTTATCATTGCAAACTGTAGTCCTTTCATTTGAAGACATTTTTTTCCCCTCAAGTGTATCCATAGTAAAATAAGTCTCATGAAATCTTTTTATGCAGAGGTCCTGGAGGACAGACAAAACCTTTTCTAGAAAAAAAGCATTATTATTATTATTATTATTATTATTATTATTATTATTATTATTATTACTATAAAATATTTCCTGTATCTATAAATATATCCACATATTTCTCTTTGTTCATCTCTCTCTTTCAGATGCCCACGGGTACTCATCTACAAAGACATCCACACACCACATCTGGCTCAGCTGAAGGACCTATGTCATCCACTTCTCCCTTCTAACACTGTCAAATGTCTGTTTTTCATGCAGCCCTTGAGAGCTATTTAGTACTTTGGGATTGTGTCCTTTTTGATGGCATCACAAGGAGTTTGCCCTTATGGAAAGAAATGAGGTATTAGATAATTAGTTTGAAGAAAATATTCAATAACATATAGTTAGTTGTAAATATATTCATGAAAAAGTTCATGATGTACTAAAGTAAAAAAAAATTAAAAAAAAACAAAAAAAACCCCCACAAAACAAAACAAAAAAAAAAATTCAAACCCAAGAAAATAAATCTGCATTATAGCCATTCAATACCAATTCACACGGGAATAGGTTTGTCACATTTTTCTGTTCCCCCTCAAAGGACCCTCTCTTTTCCAGCTCCCAGGTCTCCCCCATCACAAGCCCACCCTCTGCATCCTGGCACTCACCAGCTCAGAGCAGGACTGCACCCTCTTGTGCACCCACATCACTGCCCAGGCAGAAACCTTCTCTTTTTCCCCCTTCAACACACACTGGCATCATAAAATAGAAGCTTGGACTGTTCAGAATACTTTTTCTCCTAAAATAAACAACTATGGTGGGATTAAAAGAATGAGCAATTCTGATTAATAAAACTGATAGTTTTTTCCTCATTAGAAGAACTGTTTTTCTACCAGCAGAGCCCAAGAGTGATGGACAGACAGACATGAATATAATTAAATGCAGGAAAAATTAAACTATAGAAAACAAGTAAAAAAAATCACAAAAAATAAACCGCCCTTTGTATTATCTCTCAGTTTTTGCCAGTGTGAAACATCACTGGAATTCAAGTATATGAGTTTGTCCTGTTTTGGCCCTGATTTGTTGGGAAATTTCAAACTGGTGAACCAAAGCCACTATAGTGTTTTGGCAAAATTTATGGCAAAAATTAAACTTTAATAAAAGGGCAAATTTTTCCTCTATATTTTGAAAGGTAATTATTCTATGTCTGTATGTGATTGTGTGAAGTATAAAATAACAAAAGATTCATACTCCTCTATTTAAGCATGAAAAAAAGTGGAAGAAAATGGGTTAGTGTCTGTTTTCCTGGAAAAACTTCTGGTCTAGTTCAGATCCAGTTATTAATGTGACATTATAACCAGGGACATAACAAGAAGCAGCTTGGACCAAAAAAACTCTAGCTTTTCAAAACAGATCAGTCTTCTTTGGATGTGTGCACAGTCTGCTGCTCTTTAAACTTCCAGAGCACTGAAACATGTCCTTTACCTCCCAAAATCCAGGCAAGTTTTTTCCTGAGAAATAGGAGTACTCCTATATAGACAAGATTGTGTTGTCTGTGACTCAGTTTCCTCATTCAGACTGAGCAATTGTTGGGTATTCTCAAAGAATGTCTCTACCCACAGAGACAGTGACTGCATTTGGCATGACTGCATTAAGCTGACACTTAATAGTTATTGGAATTAAATAATTCAACTTTGGTGGTCTGTTTATGCTAGACAAATAGAGTATCAGGAGTATCCTGAATCAGCACATTTCTACATTAAGGAATCCAAAGAGCTTCCAGTGCCATCTTGGCAAGTGTTTCTCCTACTGGGTACTTGAAGTGACAAACTAGACTGAGATTCAAAACGAGGTCTGGGCCTTCAATCCAGCTGTCTGTAGCATCCTTTGACAGCCAACAGAGTTGCATTTTTGTGCAATTTTGTCCAATTCTCCCTCCAACAAAAAAAAGGAGGACAACATGTAGGTCCTTACCTCTGAGAAACAATAATCCATGCAAATCAGCCAGATAATGCAAGGTGATATTGTGGGAAAGAGAACAGAGGAAGAAAGAACAGTCAGCTATTATATCACTGTACATCAAGGGCTACTGATAAATAAAGCATAGGAAACTAAAACATCCCCAGTTTGAATTGAGCAACATCCCAGACCAGCATCACATCCATTTTAAGAACTCTTTCCTTATAACACATGATTATATGAAGCATAGTTTAATTTATATTAAATTTCAGGATCTTAGAAGCTCGTGAATGTCCAAATGACCATAACTATCTTTTCTCACAAAACCTTTCATTGTTAAGGAACGTTGTCAGTCAGCCCGAACTCGGTTTGTCAAAGCACTGTGATTAGTTTGACATTTCAGCTCTAATATCAAACAATAAGTATTTTTATGGATACAGCAAGGATTCTGAACAGTTTTTTATTCTAAAATTTTGTGGAAAAGGAAATACTGTTAGGAACAAGACTCAAAACTTTTCTTTTCTGTAGGAGGAAATGAACACCCCACCAACGTCATTCTACTCCAGTTCATTAATCAAGATATAATTAATTAAAACTTTATCATTCCTCAGAATGAAGAAACCAATCTCTAACAATGGTCTACTGAGCTGTAGCCTTAATCTTGGGTCATAGGCTGTGAAGAAATGACCTGAAGAGGTACTTTAATTAACAAGTATTTTTTACAAGTGATGATCATGATCGTTTTAGTATATGCCAAGCAGAAGATAAGACTGATGAATCTCTTGTGGTTAGAGTATTGATTTGTCATTTATATGAGAGAAAGATATTTAAACAGAAGAGAAAAGTTATCGAACAATCAGATCAGAGGTTATAATGTTTTACAGGTCTCTGAGGACTTTGCTTTTCTTTTGAAAAACATGTTTTTCATGTAAGTCATTTAAGTCACAGTGTACACCACAGGGGATAACAATATTGAGTTTTGTGATATGGCATCTAGATTTACACATTTGTAAATACTATGTTGCTTCTATTCACTTATTATAAATACTTACAAAGTCCCAACTCTAAATATTTAAGCACTTGCCTTCAGCCCTTTTATAGTTTTGTAGATCCAATCCTTAAAACATCTGCATTTGTGGAAACAAAACTCAGAGTTCCCCTGCAACAGTGGATATCCAAGGCCAGTGACTACTTTTTAAAACTTGTACCTTGTGAAAAGACTTGTGGCCAGTACACCTTCAGAAGTGTTGCATTGCAAGGTGCTAGGATAAATGAAAGATATACTACAAGTGGGCAGGTGACAATTCTACAGATTTTTTTGAAATGTCTGTGCTCTAAAGCTACACAATCTAAATTACCATAAAAAATACATCAGCCTCAACCTCCTGCAATGCTTGAGCTTTCCCTTCTTCAAAACAGAGACCTTCTGCATCTGAACTACTGCTGTTTATTGCTAAAAATAAAACCAAACCAAACCCAAAACCAACAACAGCAACAAAAGCTTTCCCTGCACCAAAAATCTTCTTTCCTTAAACTTTAAGAGTTCCTTTTTCTTCCAGTTTTTTATCTCTTTAGCCAACTGAAATTATTTCCCTTTCATGGGATCATGTTACACAGAACAATTTTGGAGAAAAGAAGTTCCCTTTCAGCATATGAAGGAACAGCAAAAACTCTACATTTAATCATCTAAGAAAAACACAGAAGACACTAGTAATAAGTGAGATACACAAGACATTCTCTCCATACCTGCTGCTAGAGTACACCAAGCAAAGTTTTCATGGAGTGGAAGTACTGTTTAGCAGCGACAAGCTTCAGCAAAGCTGGTCTGGTGCAGAGAATCTGGGAAGCATACAGCCAGCTTTACTTCCATCACTTTGCACTGAACTATTTCATTTCTCAATGAAACTAAAGGAATTCCATGCATAAGAAAATTTTACTCTGTGGGAGGGGAAAAAAGGGGGAAAAAGAACCGAATGTCTGAAAATCTGCATTTTAGCAACTAGTCTAAGAATCTTTAAATTATTCCATCAAGCTCTTTTGTTTTGACAGGTGCTTCAATAAATGATATTTGACAGTTCACATTTTTCTAATGTCGTCAGTGTAATGTTGTACAAAGTATATGTGAATTATCTGATGGGCCTAATGTACCGAGCAGAGGGAGTAAATCCAGCTTTCTCTGGGGACATTAGTTTATTTTAGTATATGCCAATTCACATTGAACTGGAAACTGATGTTGTTTCCCATTGTGCTGTTTCATCACTTATGAACTTTTATAATGCTTCCACAAGTGAAGAAAGACTAGATCATTAGAATAAAAGCTGTGAGCATTTTAAGGGATGATTCTGAGGCAATGAATGAGAATTTCCCTGTGGCAAAAAAAAAAATCATTGCTAGAGTAAATATCTTAATGGGCCTTAAATGCCTAAACAAGGCAATGAAATTTAAGATTTACACTTCTTCTGTTTGGTAATAGGGTCAAGAAACTTGTGGAATTTTGCTACATTGAACATCAGGCAATGTCGTGTATTTATGCTCACCTGTCAAATACCAAGGGCATTAAAATATGGTCATCTTAGCAGCTCCTGGTTTGAATCTCAATGAGAGCTCCAAGAGATCCAAGTCCTTAGCACTGCCAAAAACACTGCCACTTTTACCCAGGAATCCAAATGTTTGTCCAACAGCCAACATTTCAGTTGGTACTTTTTGCCCCTCCTTCATGGTCCCATTTGGGATCTGATCTTTTCAACACATTTGCTGTGTTCAAAATAAGCAAGTTTCATCAGGAGCATGAAAGAACAGATAGAGTAATGGATGGCACCTCTGTACAGGAAAGCAAGGATGAAACGTGATGCATGCTTTCCGGGTGCACAGAATAATAGGAGGAAATCAGACCTGCCAAAGAAAAGGGTCGGGCAGAGAAAAACACTTGACTCTTTTGTCTAAGAAAGCAGAGCTGTGAGCAGCCAGAAAATTATCAAAGAATGGCTTGAGTGCCTAGAGCTTGCTCTAAGTCAATGGTCTCCTACAAGCAGCCCCAGGAAGCTGCCACCATTATGGTCCAGTGAGACAGGAACAGAGCATGGCATGTTGTATATGTGCGCAACTGCACTCCAGTACACTACTACAGTATACTTTGAATAGCTTTCCAGCAGTGTTAGATCGGTTCTTTCAAATCTTATGAGCAGCAGGAAATATTTTCCAAGTTGGGGAAACTGCCAGAGATGAGAGAAGGTGATCTGAGAGTACCTGCTTCCTGAAAAATTGTGACCAACAGCAGACAGACTTGTTCCCCCATCTACATGTCTGAGTCTGTGCTTGTGTTTAGGCTTACATTCTACAAGGGGAGGCCATTTCCTCCACTATTGTTGGAAGAACAGAAGACAAATATCCATTTTAAGGGATGATTCTGAGGCAATGAATGAGAACCTTCTGGTTCCAATGAATGGAACCTTCTCTTCCAAGGCTGTTCTTCCACCTGTGATGTCAGTTGACTTACTCTAGATTTAAGCTTTAGAGAATCAAAAATTAAACTAAGTGAATGAAACAAGGCAAGCTCATGCCCAAAGCTTACACATCAGGACTGATTCTGGTCTTGGTTTTTGACAGTCTGTGGGGATGGTTTAAGTGGATGAGGAGAGCTGCATCAGCAATTTTAGGAATAGCTCATCAGAGCTGTATTTTTTCTGCTAAATCCAGATTTGATGCACAGAAGAATATGCCCAGGCTGAAAAAGAGTATTTGGCAGGGAGGGTAAAATAGACAGCTCAGTTTGCAATTGCACGGATCCAAAATACTCCATCTATTCTGCAAACAAGCAGCAAATGTATGGTGCCATTGATGAACAGCTGAGGTATAAATCACCACTCTGATATATGTGCCTACTGATTAAATTTATGAGATTCACTACTAAGATGCAACTCATTCAGGGAAGAAGCTGATTGTTCACCATGTTTGCAATGCAATTATAAAGCCTCCTGGATTGGAAATATCATAATTAGAAAATGTGTATGCACACACTCAGTAGTAATTATATAAGAAAGCATATAATATTTTACCACACACCATATTTTAGAGAAAACTTTAGACTCCTCATCTTCAACCTTACAGCTGAGAAATGCATACTAGATAAGACCTTTCCTGGAGTAAGATTACAGACGTTTTCTTGCTGAAATGTATGTAATACCTCTTGAGCTTTAATCAAACAGACACTTTTTTCAACAACATTTTTCATCCTCCAGCAAGCATCATGAATTCATAAGGTCCTGAAAACCTCCTTGCCCTGAAACAAAACTTCGACCATCACAAATCCTCAGCATTGGCTTCTTCATATACGTTTGGAGAGCTCTGACTGTGAGATGTGTTAACAATGTGGTGACATTTTGGGGAGTGACACTGTAGCCTGCCTTGTGAAAAGCAATATCTGGAACAAGCTTATGGCAATTCCAAAGTCAGCTGCATCAGCAGCAATTCCTGTATGTAACTCAGAGCTGTGGTTGCAGCTTTCTTTTCTGCGTACACAGGGTAATCCTCAGAGAAATGTACAGTATTACCAAAAACTGCCTTGTGTCAGTTCAGAGCAGCCAAGTCAATGTGGTTTGTGCATATGCATGATGATTATATCTTGCATTTTCCATTTAGTTACTGAAGTCATGCTTACTAGGGAGAAAAAAATGCTGTGGATTATCCTGCTCCAGTAGTGAAAAGCATGTGAAAACCATGATTGATGACACGACTCCAAGGAATAAGCCTCAATGACATCTGCAGCACAGCTATGAGGTTACTAATAACCACAACCTGTGAATTGAGAAAGAAGACCTTAAAAATGACTGCTGACAAACACAATGAAATAGATTTATGGATTGCCTACATCAAGAGTGCCCAATCCTTGTGAAGTGGATGGCTTGTCTCATTCATTATGCTACTGTGACATGAAAACGATATTCTGCTCTTTTTCCTTTTTTTTCCCCCCCATTTCCACTGAGTGAGTATCAGAGACTCCCTTCCAGGGAAAATAAACATGACTTATGCAGCCACTGAACTTTCAGTGATTTTAGTCCTTCATTCCCTTAATGGTTGAGGAAAACAGGATGTCTTTAGCTCCAAACAAAATGGATATTGGCTTATCAACAGTAGATTTTAGCAAGCCTATAATATGGCTGTAAAGTCAAAGCCACTTTTAAATCCAATTATCTGCATTCTTTCTGCCTTTATTCCTGAAAAATGTTTATACTGAATCACTGAAGGTTGATGTCCCTACTGTTAAATATATTCAAACATTGCTAAGTTCGCAGTTGTCAGGATTCTTTCTCAACTGTGCTGTTATAAAGCATAGTCAGGAAGAATCTAGAAGACTCTCAGCCGCACACAGACAAAGACTCAAGGGTTATTTCTGTATTGCTTGGTAAAAATAAATATATTAAAAGAGACAGTGGGTCAAATATTTTAAAATTAAGAAGCCTAGTTCACAGGCAAGCATTATTCTCAGAACTACTGTAGCCAAGAAGACCAGTACTGTCAGAGCACCTTGCAGCAAACACTAGTTCTGACACTGTGATCTCCTGTTTTAGTCTGGTGGAAAACCATGCAGCTGTGAAAGCTGAGTTGGAAATAGATGCTCTCCCTACACCTGTCAGGGTTTCTCTGATAGTGTCTTGCTATCCAGAGAAGAAAAAAGGAATATAATATCCAAATCTGCATATACAGCAATTCCTGATATCCACAACCGACACTAAATGAAAAAGATCTTGTGTTTTTTTAAGGATTTTTGTGTCTTAAGGTCTTGGGCAGAGGCAGAAGCTGTATGGAGTGAACAAGTAATGCAAAACTGCTGTGTTGCTAATTTATGTCAAACCAGCAACATTAAAACTACAGAAAAGCTGTGGGTCACAGGTATGGTCGAGACAATCTTGTTAGTCTCTGTTAATAAGGGATTCTGTCAGGTCAATCAAGCTGTTTATCTGCTTGGGGATTCTACACTGCCACCCATTTGTGTAGTGGGATGCACCTGCACTGCTCCGCAGCAAACTGCTGAAGAACTGTTTTTTCTTAGGTTGCCTTTGTAGAGCTCATGCGCTGGGACAAAATATGAGAATGAAACACCTTGATACACATATGTAATCTGCAGAATTTTATGTGGATTGCAAGTACTGGTATCTCTTTAATTTATAACATTGAAAAATGAACATTTTTCCTCTAAAGATCATTTAGAGAATGTTTGGAATTAAGATATACAACCTAGTTAGTTGTTAATCATCATCAAAGAGACATCAAAGGGTTACAGAGAAAATTCAAATACTTATCTAACCTAGTCACAGAAAAAGAAATATCACGCTGCAAATAAGTCATAAGAGAATGAAATAATTTAATTCCAACATATGTCCTAATGAGAAAGACTGTGTATGGGAAATGTGACAAAAGGTATAAAATAAACAGGCAAGCAGCTGGACAATGATGGACTGCACTGTGGAAATATGAGGAAATCAATGTATCTTGTAGATCGTGAGGAAAGATGAGGAAATTATTGTATATGGTGTGTCATGTGAAAACATGAGTTCCATCCTAGGCTTCATTATCAGAGTCTTCTTGTTGATGTAGGCTGGTTTTGCTGTGGAATCCTCCAAGGATGGAGGTCACACAACAATCCCTAGCAGCACATTCCTGTCCTTGGTTGCCCTCAGGATGCAAAAGCTTCTCTCTTTGAACTTCCGTTTCAACTTTCCGCACATTATCCTTTGTCCTCTCACCAGGCACTGCTGTGAATAGCCTGGAACCATCATACCCTACTGGTAGAGACTGGGAGGCTGCTGAGAAACCCCCACTAAAATCTTCTAGTCTCCAGGGTAGCTGAGCCCATATTACCAATCCTCTGCTCTCAGGGCAAGCAGTCCAGATCCCACCATCTTGGTGGACCTCTGCAGAGCACACTCCAGTTTGCCCATTTCTCCCTTGTACAAGGGTGTTCCTAAGTGGTCTCACATCCGGAGAGGGGTCTCACCCTGCTGCGTGCACTCCTCCTAGCATATCTCAGTGCGTGCTTTTCTGCCTCTGCTGCAGTAAGTGTTTTGCCCACAGGGTTCTCTGGAGCATGCTGCCGAGATGAATATCCACTAGCTCCAAACCAGCCAGCTCTGCTGAAGAGTAGAGCACCATGTGGACTCAATTTCTTTGCCAAGGAAGTTATTAGGAAGCAGGAGAAAATAACTTGAGTGGATCTTCATGCTGCTGCAATCAGATGATTTCTGGTGCCTGCAATAACTTGCTTAGAGTTAATTGGACAGTACAGCATGGCACAATTGGTACTGTGGTCATCTCCTTTCCTGAGGAAAGAGAAAATGTAACTGTCATAGCTGTAGCTATGACAGTCTGAAGACACTAAACAGCAGGCTTAAAACTGCTATCTTTGTGTGAGAAATGTGAAAGTTCTAGAGGTCAAACTTAATCACCTACTCAGTTTCTTGAATGCCTGTGCTGTCAGCAACAGTGACCTTGAACCAACTCAGAGCTTTATTTTCCATAATGCAAGGACACCCTCACACCCAATATACAGTACCCAGCACCAAATACATCCTAGACAGAGGCAGATGTAAATGTTGGCTGCTTCCTGATACTATTACTGTGAGTTACAAGCTTCTGATAGTAGTAACTGTCTCTTTGTCCTCACTAAACGTTTTATTTTGCCTGAATCATAAATGTCTCTTTTTTTTCCCTCAAAAATATATGCAAAATCCTGTAGGTGATATAAAGTCAAAACTGTGCATGTGTCATGCTGAAATGAAAATAGCCAGGCAGTCAATTGTGGAAGATTAATAAAGTAAAAATTGCAATATTGAAAAATAGTTCTTTATAAAGTCAGCTTTAAAGGGGATAGGAAGGAGGGCAAGGGAAAGAAGAGTATATGCTTCAGATGTATGAAACAGTTAAATGAAACAGAAAGACTATCTGACCAATAAATATGCAGAGGATATTCTCCAACAGCTTTCTGAGATGTATTGTAACATTATTTGAAAGAATATATGAGAGACTGCTTGTGTTTTTATCTGAAAGACATATTCATTGGTATGGTACATAAATGTTAAGTCATTTAGTCCATGTTTTCTTGGAGACAGGGCAAATCTGAATTTAGCACTGTAAAATCAGCCAGGTCTTATGGAGCCCCTCTTTGAAGTTTCTGAAAAAAACTGTTTAAATACCTGGAAAATTCTCAGCATGGGCCAAAGAAGCCAGTTTGGGTTGATACCCTCCTTCTCAACATGTCTACTGATAGATACTTAGGAGAAAATTATGACTCACAGGGATTCTTTCCTGGAAATACCCTGTGACCATTTTTACAGAGATTTAGAGTCCTTCAGAGCTGGATACTGTCTCCAGACTCCCATCTCCAATTATTACAGAGCTGTATTCCTAAACCTAGATAAACGATACAATCACAGGAAAAAAAAATTGGGTTTTTTTCTCTCGTGTGCCTATCTGCCTTATACAGTACATTACAAACTTTCCAAATTCTATTTTTTTTATAATTAATAACAAAGCAAATAATTGAATGAATAAGTTAAAATGTGCTCACATTTTGTGGGAAAATTAGAACAGTAAAATGATGCAGCATTAAATCTCTTCTGAACATAGCAACTGTGGTGGAGTCTTACACTCTGCCTAGGGTAGCCCCTGCCTGTTCCGTCAGACTTTGCCTTTGGCACCAGTAATTGATGACAAATAGTTAGTGCAGCAGGTATAAAGAATAATATCTTTCTGAAAGATTGAAAGGAGCCTTTCTTTACTTTGGAATCCTGTCAAAATTGGTTTGGCCAGCTTCAGAGGTTCTCCACCCAGCTCTGTTTAAATTTGAGTCTGATAATTTTTCAGAAAATAAAACAAAGTCATTAATCATCCCATTGGGTCACTTAGGACAGCAAGGTCTAAGATGATGAGCAGCAAGTCACCAAGTCTGCTGCTATGCAAGTACATCTGTTAATGGGGATTTGGAAAGAGCTGCACAGACGTCCAACACTTTCTAACTCTGACTTGTACAATACACAAATAAGGATGGAATCTTGATATGTGGAATGGTGGACAGAAGTCATCTCTTTTTGGTCATACTTTGAGTAAACAAATTCTGAGTGGCCACAAAATCAGAAGCAGGGGACAGCAAACTGGGTGAGATAAGGGGCATACTGGACCTGCCCAGAATCAGAAGGGAAGTCTCATGGAAATCAGAGCTATATGACAGTTGATAAAAATGTCACTCAGGGTTTCATAAAAGAGCTATCCCAGTGACACCTACAGACCAAAGTAGGTCTCTCAGCCATACCTCACTTTCTGGGAAGGGATAAGCCACCCCAAGTGCTTGCGTAAACAGGGTGTCCTCCCTGGATATATTTTGAAACCTTGCACATACTGTGTCATGGGAAATCTACAGTCATTGAACCTGTGCATCCTGGACACAGGAGCTGAGAAGATGCTGATGAGAGTCTGCATGGAAAGTGCAAGGAAAGAGAAGGCAATGATGGTCACTTCTGACTGGCTCAACCAAGCACAGTACTAACCACTCTGTTTCAGGGAACAAAGAAAAACCATAAATATCTTTCCTTACTTCTGTGTTCAAAAGTTCATCCACCAGAGAACATGCTGGAGTTGGCACAAATCAGGGCTTTAACACTCCATTTCTGTGCACTAACCCATACACCTTCCAATGAGCTTATTAATTCCCAAGCTTGGTATTCAATCTCTCACCAACCCGGTTCTCCCTTGTCTGGGTTTCACCTACTGACTGACAATCATCCATAAAAGGTTGTACTGAAATCGATTCCACTTCATGTCTCAGACTGGACAGATTTGTTTTCCTGTGGAGACAATCTCCAGCATTCACCATCCACTCTATATGCTCCTCTTCCTCTCTTACTTGCACACACTGGGTGACATACCTGGCACCTTTCCCAACAGTTTGAAACTTGAGAATTATTGATCTGGCTCTGGCAGAGGCTTGTAATCCACCTTTCCAACAACATTTGTATTATGTCTGTGTCAGTGTGCACATTTTTTAGCAAACTCAAGCTTATCAAGGCAAGTCTTGTCCCTAAATATAATAGAGTCCTGTCTCACAAAAATTCCCTCAAAAAATTCTCTGATTCCCTGTCCCCACCAGCTCTCTGACTTATTCCTTGAGCCACAATTTACTGTAGAAAGTATCATAGATCACCCCCAGCTCTGAAACTACAAATATTTTTATATATATTTATATATACAAATATTATTTATACTGTATAAAAATACATAAATATCCCATTAATCAAATTAAGGAAGACTGACAATAGTTGAATCTTTGGCAAGTCCTTCTTGATGTAGACTTGATACATACTGGCCTCCTTCAACTACACAGCAGCAACTCCTCCTGGGTTGCTTTTCATGAAAGTATGGTGTCATAGCTTAGCTGACAATTAACAGTAATTCATCGTAGTTATCCCTTTCAGCAGTCAAGGAGTATATTGTTCATTCTGGTCACATTATTTTGACTGTGATCAGGGAAGAGGGAAGACTAGTATTGTACACCATTTCTCTCATTGTGACATGAAGCATATTTAAATGTTACCTTTGGTTTTATAATTGTTTAAATATGGTTCAAACAAGAAAGGAAGGAAGGGACTTTTTTCTGTTTTCTTATTGTCTTGTCAACCAATAGTTTGAAACAGTTTTGTTGTGAGGAACCCCTTGAGCCCAAGCACCCTGGCAAGCACAGCAGAACACTGCTAACATGCCCCATTCATAAAGTGACTTATCAGCCATGCTGTGGTGAACAGGGGATCTACCACTAGAAATAGCACAATTCTTGAATTCAAGGACCAAAAAGTGTTCAGTCTCCATGAAGGATGATCAGATTTGTTTCATTAGAAATTATTTTACCCCGTTGTGGTCTGTCATCAGGGAATGGCTTCCACAGCTGCAGCGTGGAGCAGGTACCTGGTACAGAAGGGGTGAATGATCTTCTTTATTGTCATTCATGTTATCATTCTCACACAGAAGACACATTTTTCTCCATTAACTGTGCTGTAACTTGCAAAACATCCAGGGCTACAATTTGATTCCTTTTCTCTGTTGATAAAAGGCAAACCATTTCTCTTTCTTGCGTATGCACCCATGGCTATTTATTACTGCTTTCTGTGCCCATCAGCAACAAAATTCTTGCTGTTTCATCAGTAAGAAAGTCTAAAACAATTTATAGAGCATAACTTCCTCTATTTCTATGAGAAATGTGAGGTATGTGGCCAATGGAGCCTTCAGCTACTGGCATCAGTATTTTTTTCCCAACCAGTCTCTGAGATGGTTATCTACACTTTCATTACCCCAAGATGACATTAATGCCATTCAGTGATGACTGGTCTGCCTGATAAAGCTAAGCATAAACCCAGGCTGATGCAGAATGTGACTGACAGTTTTCATAAGAAAAGCAAAAGCCAGGAGCACATATCACCTCCCTAGAAAGAACTGCATTTGGCTGCCAGTTAAATATATGAATTTTAAAATTGTTACATTTGATATGTTGTATTAAATTTTACATGATCTCATTATAGTCTATATCACTTTCTCCTCATGTTCCTGAATGTCTTTGACAGTCATCTGTCAAATCGCAGGAGCTGATGTCCATTTGCAGAGTAAAACCTTGTACATTGGCAATGAGTAAAAAGAAACACTTCCAGGGAAAGCACCTTCATAAGAAAGTGGAGGAAGAAGGGTAGAACAGAGATTCAGGATCTTGCTTCAAACCTGGGATTCAGGGTAGTACCTAAGAGCCATTGTCCCACAACACACCTTGCCTCTTAAGATGCAAAATTCTGAAGCAAAAAATGCTTTTTCATGTTGTACAGCATGTGGCTACCACAAGTTTAAGCAGTGGATTTATTTGGGAGGTAAGAAGAATATGGAAAACTGAATATAATACTAATACTGTCACTGTAGTAGCTGCTGGGTTATTTCTATTAATTCAGTTCTCTTGACTTTATTTTGTTCCTACTTATTTTTATTATTGCTGTGCCACATATTTGTGTATTGACAGATTCAGTCACATCCTAGTCATTGCCATGAAAATTTAGGCTTCAGGGGCTAGGTACAGCTTGGACTTTTGACACCAAAAGTCAAAATGGCTGAGATATTTCCAGTGAATGTACAAACAAGCAACACATTTTGAAGCCAGGTTATGATCCAAATCAGGAACCACTGCTGACCAGGACAACTGAAAGAGGCAATATTTTATGAAACAAGAGGAAAACTGTTCATTGGTAAAGATGTTTTGCTTCAAAATTGTCATAACCTTTTGACATTTAAAAATGTAAAATAGTGATCTCTTGAAATAGCATTGCCACTTTCTGTACTGGCATACAGTTTTTCGAAAAAATAAATTTAGAAATATGAAAAATTATTAAAATCAAAATGAAATATTTTCTGTTTAATTCCAAATGCATTATTTGATTCACTTTTATTTCCTAAAATTTATGATAATCCAAAATGCCTTACCTTATTCTCTTACCGTCTTTTTCAGAGTCAGCAAATTTGTCATCAAGTTCATTTCTTGTCCAGCTCAATCTGACACCATAGAGACATTCAAGGTAATAGAATACTGGCCTAAACTTTTGGTGATAATAAAAAGTGAAATGACTATGAAATGCTGGCATTATCCTCAATTTGTCACATGAGATGAAGGGTCATTCACTCAGAACCACTGTTATAAGCTGTCTGCCAATTCAAGCTATTGTATTGTATGGTCTTTACTCCTCCCACACACAATTTGTTCAGTTAATTTGAAATCCTGTGATCCTTTGCAATTTCATTTCTGCTTTCAATTACTTGACTTGTTCATTTTCCTGAGTAGCCACCTGAAACTGCATACAGACTGCCTATATGCATTAAAAACTTCTTTCTTTTTACTTTCTTTTTCCTTTTTATGTAATTTTTGCTCTCGTTTCGTCTGAACTTCTTTGTTTCCTTTCAGTGTTTCCTTAATCCTAACCTGTTTTTATCTGGTTGTCTATTTATTTACCACTTGCTTGGTTTCATAATTCCCTGAACTGTCTTTCTTTCAAATTAAAGAAAAGAAAAAAAAAAAAGGGAAGAGGGGGAGGGGGAAGGAGAGGGGGAGGGACATTTGCTGGTGTTAGGCCCTGTTCCCTTTAATGTCCTTTTACCTTCTTTGTACCATCTGTTGCTGCCTATTTCCAAGTAAAACTGTAATACACTGGCTGCATCATCATGAACAGATCAGTGAAATCTGTTCAGTGAGCAGAGGTGGTCAGAAGAGCAAATGAGACATGAAACTGCAGTGAGAAAGGACTACAGAATAAGATTGTTTCAATTTCTGGACATGCTGAGAATTCTTCGATCCCACTGGACCTGTCCATGCAGAGAAGAGCTTTGGCACCTCTGGAAACCAGCCAGCTGCTAGAACACTCTCTAGAAGACTATGGGGTCCAGATGAGCCCAGGCCTCTGTGGGCAGAGAGAGGACATAGGCAGCCTGAGGAGGTACAAAAGGTCCCACCTCGAGTGTCCTGTCTCTGTGTGTGCAGGCTGTGCACAGACTGCTTCATGTGGCTGCTTTGGCAGCTGACACCATTATAAGCAAAGCAGTGACAGAGAAATGTCCATAACAGGATGAGGAAAAAAGTTATTGTTCCTACAGAGACTAAGTAGACACTGCTTGGCCAGGGGTAAAGAAGTTACTGCTGGCCTTGACCTAACTTCTGGATAAATCTCAGCTCTGAACTAAGATATCCCACCATCATGAGAGTTGGCATTTTTTCCATAATGGGTCTACATATATTTTAGCTTCCTAAAAACAGTTTTGCAGCCACTCATAGCTCAGTCATCTTCCAGTTACAGTTCTCACATACTACAGTTTGTCTCTCTTCCTGCCTGGACTCTGGAAGCTTTCAATGCCTGCTGTCAGCACATTTCAAGACGCACTAACTTGAAATGAGACAAACTTCTCTTAGCATTTAATTGACCTGGCTGGCAAGTGCCAAGGGAGGCATGTCATGTTTACATATTGCTTTTTGTTATAAAGTATTACCTGACATGTGACAAGTCATAAGTCACCTCCTAGTTTAAAAAGAGACTGAAGATAGGTAAAGCCATTCTCATGGTTTGGAATATTCCCACAATGAGAAAAGAAAGAACCTGGACTTCAAAAGATATTGTTTTTATATATCAACCAAATTAATGGAAGCAGATATTCCATTGTTTAAGATAACCAGTGCAAGAAAAAGATGTACTAACACTATGCAACATTGGCCCCAAAGCCTTGCCAACCATATTAAAGACAAATTGACTTGCTTAAATTTGTTCTGTTGGAGTTTTTTATCTTTGTAAAAACTGAAGCAATTTCAAAATTGCAAATACCTTGCTATATAAAATAATTCCTTAATAATAATTTCTTATATAAGTTGTTTGGAGCAGAATGCAAGGCTTGAACCAGTGATAGCAGTGGCTCTAAAAGGAAGGTGCTGCTTTGGGTGTCGCTCTGTGCTGAGACCAAATCAAAAACATGCACATTCCCAAACTCCTATGCAGACATTAAATCACTTTCTGTACAAATGTGGGACCAAACCGGCACGAACTGCTAGGTTTCTTCCTAGAGCACATAGTGAGGTAGGGCCAAAAAAAGGGCAGGCTGAGAGTTATGAGTCTCAGCCAGGACTGAGCAATCTGAGATTCTTGTGATTTCAATTAGCAGTTAATTACTGCCCACTTGTGGCAAAATGACAGGGACTTGGTTGGAAACAACTTGCAGACAGCAGATACCCAGCTGCAATTGCACCAGGTCTCTAAAATTTGATGATGACATGATAGGTTCCCTTCTCTTCCTCTGTCAGGGAAGACATACTCAGCAGAGCAAGGAGAAAGGTGGATAGCTGGAAGACAGCATGCTATATAAAACATGCTTCTGCTGCAGGGATTGAAACAGTTAAAGGTTTTGTGCAGTGCCAGCACATAACAATGTAAATACAATCCTGAAAAATAGGGAAGCTTACAACAAAGAATCTCCACAAAATATTACTGTGAAAATCCCAATACAAAAATGTATTTTTGTCTCTTATTTGCAATGTAAGATTGAATTCAGATCCTAAACTGTATAAGTTAATTTTGGGATAATAGATAATCTGCTAAAAAATATTGTTTCACAAATGGTGGGTCTGTATTTCTTCCAGTCAACACATGGAGATGAATGACCTATCTCTTTCTATATGACTAAACCTAAAGCAATTTTATCAGCTTAATATTATACAAGTGCTTTAGAAGCTAGTAATACTAGCTTCTCCCTGCAAATCAGGAACTTGAAAGCTCTAAAAGCAAGGAGGCTTGTGAAATATAAAAAAATTTTACAGCCTGAAATGTTTAACAGTTTTATGAAATGAGCAGCCATTGCAGACTGATTTGTTGTTTTAAAACCTGCTTCATGAGATCCTGCTATTTGCTGCAGAGTACGTCAAGGACCTTTCAATTCAGAAGCTTGAAGAGGCTATAGCCTGGAAAACTTCAAGGGCAAGGGCAAGATCAGTGAAGGGAGGGGTATGGCATTATATCATTCTTATAATATTGCATCTGTTATATGCAGCTCAGCTCAGCAAGAGCAGCTTTTCCAGGGTAGTTGCTATGACTTTTCCCAGTCAGAGAGTATTCTGAGTTGGTAGGGATCCACAAGGAAAGTCCAACTTCTGGTCTTGCACAGCACCATCCCCAAGAGTCACACTGTGTGCCTGAGAGCACTGTGCAAACACATCCTGAATTCTGTCTGGCTTGGCCTGACACTTCCCTGGGGAGCCTGTTCCAGCACTCTTTACAAGCCATGAGTTAGATCTTTTATTCCTCATCTCACAATAGGGAAACTAGAGCATGGAACAATTAGGAAACTTATTTTCCAAGGTGTTGAGCACACCTGCTCCAGATAAAGTGAATGGGATCCCTGCAAACCAGACCATAAATGGTAAGTCTGAAGTCATAGCGGTTTACTGTATTGTCAACAGGAAGAGAATCTGTATCTCCTGTCCCCCAGTTTTTGCTCTAACCAGCAGTTCTCATCCTTGTAATGGCAGTTCTTTTTTATTTACCTTGAAAAATGGAAACATTTGGCTTGTGACACTACTTTAATAAAAGATGTGGGTCTTCTTTGATCTCATGCCTAGCTCTCCTTTGGCAGAAAAAGGGAAACCTTCTTCCCAACAGTACTTCAATGAGATGGACTGGTAGAGCACACATTTATTAGGGGCTATTCCTAAAATCATTAGTCAGCTAACATTACATTGTGCCCCATTATATCTGCCTCATCTACTTTTTTGTCTTGTCTGTCAGCAATTAACAGCTAAGTCAAGTGTATTTTCTCCGATTCAATTCAGAGCAAAATAGATCTTTAAAAATCTACAGAGGGAACATGCAAGGTGTTCATGTACTACAGTGATAAGTGTAGTACAAATTAATTGGAAGACTGCTTTGCAGCTATGAGGCCAGTCCTAGCCACTGCCTCTGATATGGACTCTGCTTTCTGAGAAGTTTTACCAGAAAAAGCGAGGCTCTACAAAGTCTCTGTGGTGTGAGCTACCCTTGCAGAACCTCTATTGATTTTTTTGTGCCAGAACAGCAAGGGAGAGCTAGCTGCTGGACTGTAAGGCAACAGTCAGTCATAAATACCTGTTGTTTAGGAAAATATAAATTAAAGAACTCTAAGTGAAAACAATGATGAAAAATAATAGAATAGAGTATCAGATGGTCAATATTCTCTAGGAATCACTGGAGCAGGAGACTTCACATGACCTAGCACTTTATAATAAGATAAGGTAAAGTATCTGGAAATAATGAACCATAATAACTAATCCCAGCTGTAATGAAAATATCACTTGCTATCCTATTCCATTCCTATTTGGCATTGTCCTTGATTTGGAAGTGATAAAAAGAAGACGTGACATTAAATAGAAAATGTTGGACAAATGATGATCTATAGGCAATGCAACATCCATGGCTTCTGAATCTGAATTTTGGTCTTATTGTGTTTTCAAGGCTCATTGCTGTAGAAGAGATCGTGTTCAGTGAGTCCATGAGACTAAAACTTCAGGACTTGAATATGACTTGAGGATGAAATAGAACCCAGTGGGAGAGGGAAAGAATCCAGTTCTTACCAAAAAGAGAAGCTATTGCCAGATTTCACCTGGAAGAGAAAAAGAATGATGACGCCAGAATGAGGAAGGTGCAGAGCCACAACTAATCTTCAGTGGAACATTTCTGATCTGCTGAAGGAAAGTTAAGTACTCCAGTACAGATTTCACAGGATTGAACTGCTTTATGGATGAAAATCTCTGCAATAGAATTTAAGAAATAAAGTATCAAATTTTCTTTTTCTTTTCTGGAAGGATCTAACTTTTCAGGTATAGAAACAGAAATTCTAGTCATTTGAGTGCAAATGTGTCTGGAGATAATAAGATGAGGTATTTTTCCTGTCAGGTACTAGCTGAAAAGAAATAAAAATTGAGTCATGTATCGTAATGAGGACACTCTAGGAAAATGGCTGTAGAAAATTTAGTCAAGCAGAATGACCTGTAATTAACTTGATCTAAACAAAATGAAACAATAAAGGTAAATCTGTAATTTATATTCTTTAGGGCAAAAAATGAAACTTTAATTAGAGAAGAGGAATTTAAAGTTAACCATATCAAGAAACTATTGAGGGAGCACCTGGTGTTTTATTAGGAAAGATACTTTAAAAAAAAACTATGCAAAATCTGAATCATGAACAAAAATGGCAGAACAGTTCCAGGCCTGCAGACATCAAAAGAATGTCAATATGAACAAAAAGAATAAACTTACTGGAAAATGATAAACAAGAAGACTAAGAAAAGCTATTTCTAGTGGATGTGGGGATGAGATTGAAATATATATTATTAGATATTGAAAAAGCCTTAACAAGAATTTTACAAAAATCCACAGTTCCTACCACAAACCATTTTCTAACCAGGTAAGCCAAAAATACAGTTGGCAGATGATCTTTTGAGGAGAGGCTAGGAAAGCTCAACTTCTTTAGTAAATCAAAGACTGAGTGAGGATCCAAGAGCATTTGACAAGATTGTCTGAAGAGCAAACCAGAATTAAAAAAACAAAACAAAACAAAAAAAAAACAAACAAACAAAACTTCGAAGGCAAAAAAGTTGTTCATGAATAAATTTAGATTGTCCATAAATAAATTAGAAATGTGAAGCCAATTTCTACTCATAAGCATAAAAGTGAGAATAGCTTCCATGCAGGAGTTCAGAGGCATAAAAGTTGATATTTACGACAGTGATTATATGATTTCCAATACCAAAAGGTGGAAATCTTTCTATAAGATTAAGAAATGTCCTCTAGTTTGTCTCTTCCTGAGTTTCCTGATGTTCCTGATACTTTATAGTTTTTCTGTGACTACTCTGCACTGATCTTTACTGCTTATTTACCCAGCATGGGAAAAACTGAGAAAAAGACCTGCCACTTTAACATACTGCATAACTAGCCTATAAATATATTTCTTTGACATAGTAAGGCTAAGAATTCCTCAAGGGTCAGAACAATAGGCATTTATGAAGATAATGAGCACAGTCAGTGCTGCTGTAGAGAAACAAAGTAAAAGGGGAAAAGCAATATGAAAAGAAGGTGTTGAAAAAAATAAGATGATTGAATACCAACCTTGCTGCTTTAGGTTCACGAGCTAGGTACTAATTGGTCTTTATGACAAGGTAGTTCATCATTATCCACTATTTCTTACATCTTCTTCAGAAGCACCGAGCCTTACTCAATTTCTAGCAAAAGGGTAGGAGTTTTAGATGATTCTTTGAAGTAACTTATTAGAGCTCATTATATAAAGTTCCTCCATCGTCTTTGTTTAGAGGGAGAAGTGATGAGACTCTTATGCATATCAGTTGGAAAATTACAGAAGGTTAAGGGATTATGGTAGTTGCAGCACTTGATACTGAAGACAATGGACAAATAGTAACAAAAAGAACAGGCTGAAGCCTGGTTCCTGGGGGTTTGTTGTGGATTTGTGGCTTAAATTTTTTTTACCATCATTTGTGTGAGTCACTCTCTTGCTCTGGTGCAAAAAGCTTAAGTTCCCATGGTGCACAGGTGTAATTATTAGTAGCTATGCAAAATATAAAGCAGTGGAGAATGAGAGTCAAATATTTTAAAAAAAAGAGGAAGAAATGTAAAAATCAACAATGAGCAATGAACACCATTTCCTCTCCACACGCTTCCGGGATTGCAGCAGGAGTATGAGACAAAGTCAATTACTCCCCAAACTAAACAATAAAAGGATAACTTTAACTCAACACCTACAAAGAAGAAGTTCATAAATAATGGACAAAGTAATTCAGAACAGTGGGAGTATGAAAAAAGTTGAAATAATTTCAGTGTATGCAGCTTCTGCAATTGTCAATACTTCTTTGCATTTTAACATGTTAAAGTTCCAAATGCCTTAGTTTTGATACATTTTTCTCCACTTCAGTTCAGGGCAAAAGTTTTCCCTTGACTAAATGATAAACTCAAGAAAGATACCATATGCTTAACTGAGATATTAAGAATCTACATTTCTTCTTTAAAATAAAGCAGAAATCTCAGAATTTCATTACCAATTTTCCAGGAAGAATTCATTTAAACCATATTGAAAAAGAAAGAAAACAAAAAAATAAATATGCAGAAAACACCACAAAAAAACCCTATCAACAAAATAAACAAAGAAAATCAAAACCACTGATAGCATGGTCTGAGACAGTTTTTAGAGAAAATACTCTATGTTGAAAAACACTATAAAGAAGTTAGAAGCAGAAATGACTGCAGTAAGATATGTAAGTAAGATATGGGCTCATATTCTACCCAGTAAAAAATAGAAAAAGCACAGACTGGAGATGATTACTAACTCTAAATTTTTATTTATTTTATTTTATAAAACACTCCTCTTTATGTGTGCATTGAAAAAAATTATTTTTTATATAAAATAGTGGGAGAAAAATCTGTTACTCATGTTGTGAATGACAGCAAAATATCTTCTAACAAATGATAAGAAGCATTATGATTAACAATTCACACAGAAACTTAGAGAAATCTAAATCTGAAACACCTGTGAGCATGATTTCAAAGGTCTTTATTTTTGACACACCAGAGTATACTGGAAGGTATTCTGGTGGATTCATGTATTTCTATTTGAATTCCAAAAATGTTAAGCATTTCCAAAAGGGGCTTTGTTCAGGGGTTTTTTGTTTGGTTGTTTTTTTTTTTTTTAAATGGGGCAACTGCCATATGTTTTATCTTCCCCAGTGTTTCTCATAGCTTAGACTAATCTGTGACTCAAGAAAAGGCTTCAATGTGTTTTTGTTGTCTTTAATAGCACAATAATTTTTTGGTGGCATTTTTTTTTCTTTCTATAAATATCTGCATTCCTTTTTTCAAAACTTACTAAGCCAGAAAAAAGTTAGGATACAAGTTCTATTTGGTTCTCTTCTTCCCTTTAAGCGATATGTTGCTGATGGTTCATGCAACCTCAGGCACACTGATGACCCTTGTCTCTAAGAAGATATCCAGTTGCTTCTTTCTTCCCTGAGATACGAGTGCCATTTTTTAAAATATAAAATAGAAGGGAATCATGCAGTTACTGTTGTGGACTATAAAAAATATGCTGCAAACACTCTTCTGAGAGCTGCCTGAGAGCTGTTGTCTTAAATTATTGCTTTTATATGCCAATGACAGTAGTGTTCACATTGAAAGAAACTTAAAGCTCTGAGTTGGTCTGAACAGAAAAAAAAATTAAGAATATGCACCTAAAAAAACTATAATAAAATGTTTTGACTCATTTGGGAATGGTATTATTTGAGGGATACATTTTTCTGTAGACTTTGGCAAAAAGAAAAGATGCAAACTCACAGCAGATTTGATTTTTCTTTATGTCAAAAAAAATTTCTCCCAAAAATTTCTTTAGCCAATCACTATTGCAAGGAGAATTAAAGATGCAGGCAGTGTTTTTCAGACTGATAGAAGCAATTGGCTAGAGCAAGAAGAAATCTAAATTACAATTACTTGATAAAAATTAAGACAGTGTTGATGAAATTATTGTTACAAAGAATGAGATGAATTGGGATAATAATTTTCCATTTTGAGGTTAAAATGCAAGAGAGCAAGAACCTAAAGAAACAAAACTTAACCAAAAGAAGGTAACATAAATTTCCCATGTATATAACACAGTTTCAATGGGATTCCACTGGGAGTAGAACACGGTAAAGCAAAGGTTACAATCATAACTCAAATGGCAGCTTCCACTGATTAAAGAGGAAAGGCTTGGCCGGTGTTCAATAACCTTGACAAGGACATTTTAAAAGAAGTTGACCTCACTGAATTTTTGGTATATTTATCTGTGAAGAATTTTGATGGTTGGCACTGCACCAGAAACTGAAGCTGCACGAAGGCAAGGGACTCTCAGCAGTGGCGTGCTCAGTCCAGTGATGCCACTGAATCATACACATGTACCAAAAATGAATGGTATCCAAACTCCAACCCCAACTGTAGGATGAGCCCTACAGAAGGCTCCCAAGCCTTTGCACAGCCAAAACATTGCACAATAATTCTCATTGCAGCTTATACATTGCTCCAGCAGCCACCTTCCACCCTCACTCCATCTGCAACCCTCGGCTCCCTTTGGTAGCACATGAAATGCAAATTGCCATTAGTAGTGGTAATAGACTCCAGGACTGATGTTGGCTTGTCTTGATCTGGGTTTAGCTTGTTTAAACCATGATAGCAATTGTCTGGCAACTATGTAACTGTTCCCTAAATCGGTTTTGATTGCATTTAATTTTGTGCAACGATGTGGTTAATGGTTATTGTTAATAACAATAGCTGGTAGTTGCGTTCTGTGGCAGAAATTCTGGAATAGAATATGCTGTTGAAGAGCACCAACATCAGTAGACACCAGAGGTCCCCTACAGTGAACATAAATCACAGCAGCTGCCACTGGTCACAGCAGGAGTGAAGCCCTGCAAATCAGGGACAACAAAGACAACTGAAGCAGGAATGATAAGTAATGGAAGGAAAGAATATATATATATATATATATATATATATATATATATATATGTGTTGTGTCAGGAAACAAGTGATTAATAACCCCTTAGGAGAATGCAGCACCAAGAAAGAAGGTGTCACTGTGACCTCTATCAAACCTCTTCTGGGCAAAACCTCCAGGGCACCAATATCTTGATATCCTCATCTCCTTTTAGATGAACTCTGAAGCTGTGACATGGTGACTCAGAGAATGAGTGGCCATAAAATCAGTGAAACAACCAGGTAATTAAGAACAACCAGGCAGGTAAGAGGAAATCTGGCCTTTGCAGGTTTTGAGGGTTTTTTAATTAATATTTTAACCATGTTGTTAATATGGTGGGGGTGTTTTGGATTTTTTTCCTGAGTTCCTTTGAACTACTACTACTACTAGTACTATTATTATTATTATTATTATTATTATTATTATTATTATTATTATTA
>CM031859.1:78086511-78119123 GCA_018697195.1 Certhia americana
TTATTATTATTATTATTATTATTATTATTATTATTATTATTATTATTGTGTCTGGGCTAATAATAACTATTTGTTTTATGCATCAAGACTTTAATGAGACTAACAATAAATTATTCTGTCTATATGTCAGTTGTGTTCCTTGTTTGCCCATAACAGGATTTTGAGAGCAGTAAGAATAGGTGTATAGATCAGTTCTGTGATACAATGCAATCTTAATGTGGAATTAATCTTTTTTAAATGGCAGTGTAGGGATCTGCAACAAGGCTGATGTCCTTAGAGTAATGGTATTAAGAGCATGATTCATTCAGAAAACACAGACATTGACTTCAGGATAAGATGGATTGCATTAGATAACATTACTGACTGTATAAACTAGATAAACTCCATTGAGTATTAAGTGGTAAGACAAGCTGTAATTCCTGTTCTGGAGATGCTCATATTTAGTCACAAGGATAGGACCCCTGAGACCCCAGTGATCCATTTCCAGGAACAGGCAAGTCATGCTTGCATGGGACACTTCATCTGGCAGATGGAGGAAAGAGGCTGAGGTGCTGTTAACCCCAGTATTATTTACCTTTGGATGAAGACACAATATTTTTCCATAGGCAGGGCCATATGTATCTATAGCCAATTTTAAGCTCAACCATTCCTCTCTTCTGAACAAAACAAAATTCAAGCGTGAAGTCTGGAAATTATTCCTGGAAAAAAATTTTAAGAGGAGAAAAATATATACATCATGTTTGAGCACTAACTTTTTAGTCAGCCCTCCTGAAGACTATAGGAGAGCTTCTTTGGAATTGGTTTATGAAAACAGAACATTTTGTTCACAAGCATCAGTAGAAATGTATGTGGAATAACAAACCATTCAACTCTTCTTTCATTAAACTTCTGCTCACTACCATAAGATGAAAGTGAACCCTGCTATGATTAAAGACTTGCAACTGTGTGTAGATTGTTAATATAGCATCTAATGAGTTGGTATCTCTCCCAGCAGCCAAGCCCCTAACAGACTCCTCACAGAAAATCACTAATTGTATTGAGGAAGGGGCAGGACACTTTTCTGAGAATGGTAAGAGAGATGATGTTTTTTTCAAATCCACATTTACATTATGTGATACTGGATACTCTTAAATACTGCCAACATGATAGGATTTAGGTACCTGTCTCAAAATTACATCTATTTTCTCCTTTAGAGAAAGAGATGTCTGGACATGAGTTTTATCAAATAGGAAACAGACTCTGGAAACACACATAAGATTCACTGGAGTCTATCCCTCAGGTTTTTAACCTTGTATTTCCTGTCCATAGGACCATGCCAAGCCAACTGACTTCTTTTTACAAAGTGCAATTTCAGCATTGTCCTGCCACTCTCTCGTCTCATTACTGTTCACAGATGAGTTGGCAGCATTCATTTATGGAGGTTTTTTTTAACTGGCAGCTTAAAAATGTTCTAAGTTGTGCAGCTTTTATTTTTTTTTCTATCTTTTGGGGGAGGCAGGAATGAGGGAATATGTGGAGGGAGACTGTTAGGCATTCCTGCATGGTTTCATACTTCATTCAGGGATGGCATTTAACACAGCCAAGCCAACACTTCTCTTTTATCCCTCTAGGGTCATTTTACCCTGAGTGTTTGACTGCAAATATTTAATTGTACTTTTCTTAGTCAATAATCCACATTAGTTGGGGGTTTTTTTTAGGTTTTTTTTTTTTTTTCCCCTTTTCCCACCTAGATTCTACTGTTATGAGCCTAGAAGATATCTATCTTCCTGCTTATCTCTGGTTTGAATTGCCTCTCGCTCCCACACTGCATGCTTCCTCAGCAGTCCTTGATTCTAATCAGTTTTCAGCAGCTCATTTGTCTTTCTTTGATTTCAGTGATCATGTTCCAGCTCTTCCCTGCTGCCACTTTCTGAACACATCTTCATGGATATCTTATTCAGTGAGTACTGTGATGGACTAGATTTTAGTCATTTACCGAGATGCCTTCTGCTACCTTTGTGCATAAGCGGAGATAAATTTAAGTCATACACAATAACACTGTCAGTGAAAACACAGGAAAGAAGCCAATAGAACAAAATGCTAAATAAGGAATCTATAAAAAGATGGGGTTTGTAACAACAGATTTCATACCCAGGAATGATTATCAGAACAACAAAAAAAAAAAAAAAAAAACAAAAACAAGATATTGAGGGAATGGATAAGAAGGATTTTTCTGTCAGAAAATAGGGAAGAAAAGTACAAAACACAAAAAAAATCAAAGTTATTTCAGTCAACTTTTCCTTCACAAACTGGGGTTTTTTTTAACAAATCAAATACTAGAAAATGTTTACCTTCTGCCTTGTCCCAAAGTTATTAGTTATAAATTCCTGTTATTAACCTATGAAAATTCCATTTCGGGAGTTTTGGGATTGTTTCAGAAAAAGTTTAATTTCTTCAAAAAAGAATAAATAAATGGAAAATAATTTAATCTTTAACAGTGTTCTCTCACTTTTTTGGATTGCCAGTCCAAGAAACTTTGATAACATTCTCCAGGTAGAAATCCTGGTTTCAAAGAACCATGCCTAGTAAAGGAAATATTCTAGTGAGGGAAAACTAATTTGGAAACAAACTAAAGCTTAATCATTTATTATTATGTACATAATTCTATTTGCATGGTGGTATCAAATGGGCACAAGGCACCAAGGGTAGAAAACCAGTCTCTATACTTAGTTGTTTTGTCTATCCTGTGCCTTATGAAAATTAGCCTGTTGTTTTGTGAGATGGAATCCAAAGGCAAACACTCAACTCTTCAGCTTAGAGATGGGCCTTGTCTTCTTGGGTAAATTTCATTTTTCCAGTGATCCAGTCTTGAGTGGTTACACTCCCAAATATTCCCCTAGCCAGCTGACTAAAGGCTTCCAGGTGCAGTAGTCCTGCAGAATACCAGCACCAACAGAGAGGACTTGTCACACCAAAATGCAGTCCTTAAAGACACAAATTCTTCCTCTGCTTTGAACTTAAGACAATTGCCTAGTAGCAAGACCGTATCAGCAGTGAATCAGCAGGAGAGTGTCAGTTTTGTAAAATTACTGTTATAGAGTAAAGCCTAAGATTGCTGTTACCATCCTATATTTTTAAGATAAGCGACGGTTCTGTTCAAATTTTTTTTTTGAAAGTCTGTCTCAAGGGAGAAAGCATTTCTTTTAAACCAAAAAGGCATAAGATATAAAACATCCATTAAAATAGTTCAGCTTTGATGTTATTTTTCTTTTTCTTTGTTGTCTTTCTTTTGATTAAAAGTTTCAGTGTTTTCAAAAAACAAGAAAGTTTCCAGTTTTCACTGCAAATAAGATTTTAAAAAGTGAAATGAGGGGGCAAAGGATATTATTTCTAAGAAAAAGTGTTTCTCCAGCAGAGTCCAAAAAGGAGCCGTTCATGCTGCAGAAAAGCACATACAATGCCTGCACTTAACAGAATGGAGTCTCATTTTCCCTCAGAGAACTGCATTATGTTGAGTTCTGTGTGTACTCAGTGGTGGCCCCATAGGGCAGCCAGACACCACTGAACTCAAAGGGAGAAAATGAAGGTCATTTTTACTATTCTTTCCACCTTGAAGATTTCTCTACGAGGGAAGCAGTCCACTCTAGCTAACCCACTGCAAATTATCTTTTAAGAATAAGAGTTTAATTAAAGCACTTTTGAGAACTATCTCTGTTAACCTCTAAACATAGAGTCAAAACCTTGAAATAGCATTACTCAGTCCTTAACAGAGGTCACTTCCATCACAGAATGCAAAATAACTAGCAATACACCAGTGAGGTGCTAAGTACTTCCTTCAAAATGGATCTTGAAATTACTCAGCCTATGCCAGGCATGAGCCTTTGCCAGTAACTAAAACATACTTTACCTATTCAGCCTGTGGACTGTGGTGATTGGTTTGGTAATGGCTGCAGAAAGGGAAACATAGGTAATTCAACTTGCAGATTCAGAGGTTAATCAGGACTGATTTAAAATTCAGAGCCATGTTTTGAAAATAATCCTACAACTGGTCCAGCATTTGAGATACCAGACCCAGTCTCCACGTGTCACGCAGTGACTCTGCATATTCCCAGGATCCAGGCATGCAGAGATGCCCACAATAGTCTGGACCTTACCCTGTATATTGCTGTTCTGCCTAATCCAAAACTCACATAGTCAATAAACCCTGATAGAGTTCATCTGCTGTTTCAGTTCACAATTTCTTCAGAGGTCCCCGTCCCCCGTGTAATGTATTAATTAGATGCTGGTAATAGCAGAGATAGCCAAGCAAATGCTTTGCAGGCTGCGACTTACTTACACCCAGATCTGTTCACGTGCTCACTCTCCATCCCTTCTGGCTTCATATGGGCACAAGCTCCAGAGTCAGGTGCAGCAGAAGACTTTTGAATTAAGTCTAAGTCTATCTATAGTGATTAGATAGAAAAGAATGGGCTCTGAAATTCCAGTGGGGCATTTCTGTGGTGCTAGTTAACTTCATGCATCATTTTCTATAACTGTGCTTACTCTCAGTGAGTAAACTTCCAAATGATGTTTTACATCACACAGTCATAAACTAATTTCTGGGTGCAGAATAAGCAACAGAAAATAAATTAATTGTGAGGATAGACAATAAACATCTTCTAACAAATAGGCATTGCAATAACATTCGGAATTCACAGACCTTTCCATGAAGAACCAGAGACTCACAGTAGTTTGCAGTGCAATCATGAGCTTGATTACATGAGTCAGAGAAAACTATTTACTCTTTTGGGTTTTAATTCATTTTTATTTTATTTTTTCTTATTTACTGCAATTAATGATCAGAACTGAAGAGAAGGTAATATTTGAGAATGAAAGAAACCTCTTGCAAGCCAATTTGTTAAAGTCAGCAATTAAACTGACACAAGATCAACAGAGTTGTGACAGAAACCTGCAAAAGTCATCATAATTCACTTCAGTACCTCTAGCAGAGCTGTAAGTTTTAATCTTGCAAATGCAACTTTTCACCCTAAAGCCTGAGACACCCACTAACGTGTCAAAAAGGATTTCTCATCTTTCTCAGAATCCTAAATTCAGTGCAGACACTCATTTGTTATGGAATGAACAACTGCAGTCTCACAAGTATGCTTTCAGATATACTCGTGGCTCTGCTATCATTCCTGTGCTCTGCCACTGCCTTGTCACTCCTGCACACAATGGGTTTGGTATTCTGTCAGATTCAAAACTTGCAGGCTGTTCACTTCACTTGCAGGCTTGTTTGTTAGTTGTTTCTCTTCTGATGACAATACTGTAGGCTGTTTTTTGGTATTTCATAATGTCTGGAACAGAAGCAGTGTATGTACGTTAAAAAGAGAAATAATACCTCATTAAAATGATAAGAAAATCATATTGTGAATTATTATTAAAGCACCAGACACTAGCAGTACCAGATGATAACATAATTCTGTCCCATGGGGCTCATTACTTGAAGGTACAACTGAAAAAGAGATATTAACCTGTACAAAGGCACAGGTTCAGCATCATTGCTAGTTTGTCCCAGTCTTACACATGTAATCTTGAGCACTGTTCCTGAGTGTCTTCAATGCCACCTGAGCAAAGCAGAGTTCTGCAGCTCACACACTCCCTCAGTTCCAGCAGGACACCATCACTGGTGGAAAACACTCCTTGAAAACTTTGATTTTTCTACCTTTCTTGCTCAACTAAGATCAAATGGGAGCTGGCCCCATTTTTCAGTGGAGGAAGCATTTTCCAGGAAGAATGAACTTTCCTAAGGGACTTAAATGATTTGCAAGTTCTGCTCAAATTTAATCTGTAGTTCCATAGCAAAGAGAAGGAAGAACATGGAAGAACACGGAAATATTCAAGTGTTTGGATTTCTGTTGCTTTTAAGATCCTAATATTTAAACATGTTAACTAACACAAACATGCATTAAAACTGAGGTAGAATGCATACTAGATAACATTTATTTTGGTTTTCCTCAAGGTCCTATTTTTGTCTACTGGAAAATAAAGAGTAAAAATTTTGTTTCTAATGGTAAAGATAACAAAATATTTAAATAGACATTTCACCGATCACATGATCAAGAGGTGTTTCAGGCATTTTATCCAATGATCTATGTGAAATGCCACAGAAATATGAAAACCTGTGCTAATTATGAAACAATTATGAAAAAATAACATGCGAAGTTTGTAGCAGCATTTTGGCAGCGCACTTTTAAGGTGCCAAATAGGAAAAAGGGCAATGTGACAAAGTCAGATGGAAGAGATACAGTGTTGTATTCTTGAGTCACACAGGACAAACACAGTCCTCCAAGACTTTTGTCACCTCTTACAAAAAGTTGCACTTCTGCAGAGCTCCCATTTAGCTCAGGGACTGTTTTCAAACAGCCAGCACATCACTGGAACAAATCATTAGTGCCCACACTCCTCCTCGTGTTGGCTTGGACTCAGCCAAGGGGAGCCCTTCCTACAGCTCCTGGCAGTGCTGCCATTGCCAGGGGCTGTTAATCCCTCAGCAGCTGCAAGTGTCACCCAAAGCACTTCACTGCCTATGCCCCCCAAATCCCCAGAGGTGAGAACATTTCCTATATCTGATCTCAGCATGACAAGAAATATGAATATTTTATCAATGAGTCATGAATATTCTCATTCTGTCCACCACTCTTCCAAAAAAGCACATTTGCACAACCTGATGCAGAGTTAAGCACAGCTGCTTAGGGATAACCTGCATTCAACAAACAGGACATTCATATATCATTTAAATACTTACATAAATGCTGTAGCCATAGATCAAAAAGGAGTCAACTTTGTTACTATACTTGTTGCTGAACACAGTTGATAACTTAGAGATGGGAGCCATAAAAAGTCAGGAACTAATGGTGCGTGATTGAATGTGGTGTTGTGGAGGGAGGAGAGGACTGAAAGAGCATAAATGTTTACAGAAGAGAAGATATTAACCTTTGTATAGGACTCAGAGTAGTGAGAATGTCCAGAGTAATATCTACAAAAACAAACAATCAAAACAGTATTAAAAGGGGATATCTGGAGTCCAAGAGAATGTTTCATAATGGGTGAAGGATGAAGAAAAAGAATAAGGAAGAAACTGGTGGAATGAGTGGATGTCAAAAGAGAGGGTGTATCCATAGTATAAAAATATTACTAAAAATCCTTGTATTCTATTAGGATTAATTTTATTTATAGGTAGAAATTATTGTTTACAAGTTATTAATCATTAATAATCTATTATTAATCTATCTTTAAATGCATTTCTCTTTGTCCTCTTTGTGCAAGACAGATTTTAGGTCACTATGATATACAAATTTTTTTAATCCCAAGAATCTGTGGTACAAAAGTGTTTATTAGAGCTTTTTATAAGAAATGCTACAACCTCTGTATTGGTAGAATCAGAATTCACTCTTTGCAAGAGTCTCACTGAAGGTGGCAAGATTATGTGCTTGGCTAAGTACATTACACTTCAGTGTTCTGCACTGTGATAAACTAAAACCTGTCCTCAGCTAATCCTGGGGGTTTTGTTGGCTTATACATGATTTTCCAGTGCAAAACTAGATTGCTTTCTTTTTGTTTAGTTTCATGATTCATAATGGCATTTTGAAGCTAAATTCCTTCTCATACAGTCATATAAAATGATAATCACAAAAGGCCCACTTTGGGGCAGCTATATCAATATTTATACCAACATTTTCAATTGCAATGGAGCCTAAGATTAAACTTTGCAAGCTCCCTTATGAAGTTGATACTAAATAATGATTTTAAATAACTATGCTGTTTAAAAAAATTTAAAAGTCTTTTGTGTTTCCACTAGACTTCAACTAAATGTATACAATTTCAGATATGTAGAAGATGGATGCCATTCCTTACCTATGAGATTGATGGAAAAATAAATTAGATTACTTTTTTTTTTTCTTTTAGTGCAGAGAATCACAACAATTTAACTCCTAACCTTTCAATCTCTGTTGAAAAACAGAGCAGTCTCTGATAATTGTTTACCGCAGGAATGAGAAGCCAATCTGGCAAAATCTGCCATCTGGATGCCACCAGCACAGCCAATCCAGGCAGCTCTGCTCCTGCTCTCGCTCTTGCTCCAGCAAGGATGCACACTTGGGATGGATGTGCCTTCCTGCACACACTGAGCCTTCCTGGTGCTTTATACACAGCAGGCTGTTTTGCCCTGGGTGGGGCAGGCAGGATGAAGAGGTCACCTGCAGCTCTTCACACCAGGGCCAAGGTGCATCTGACATGAGGTGATGAGAATGAAAAGCCAAAACCAGCTGCAGACACACCAAAAAAAGTACGAAAACATGGTGAAAGCAATGAGATGAACCAATTATTTATATGTCACCCTCAGAATGTCACTGTTGACTTTCAGAAGACTGAATAGCATATTAAAAAAGTAAAGTTTATGAGTATTGGAGGACTGGGAAAAACATTGCTTGTGTAAACTGTGTGACTAAGATTCAGTTCAGTGAGGGTTAATCAACAGTTGTGCTGAAAACGGAGAGAGTAGAGTAATTAGTTTGTCCTGTTAACTCAACCTAAGAAGTGGTTTTTGAAACCAGAGGAGATTTAATAAAGCCATTAAATCTTATTGCGCTATAATATAGGGATGTTTCTCCTATAGGCCTAATTTTTTAAAAAATATGAAAAATTTTCCAATCTCTATTCCTCATAAAGGGGAAAAATATCTTTCTTGTATTAAAGTTCCATGACTGCAAACTGAATTTCAGTACATTTGATAACCTCACTAATGCTCTATATTTTAGTGGCAACATATTTAATGCATCTCTTGATGTCATGAAGATGCAAATCTAAGTTGGAGGTTAAACTCTTAAATGGCAATACAGAGTCTCTATATTAAAAAGGTATTTTTTCCAATGATGACACACGCACAGAATTTGGCAATTCTTTCTTTCCTGCCCACCTTCCTTCGAGGATGCACAAGTATGTCTGTTCTAAAAATGGTAGATCTTTCTCCAAGGAAGGGGGAAAAGGAGCAGTAGGCAAGGACAGTTATTTTTTCTCTTATAGCAACCAATGCAGAGAACTGTATATCCCAGTGTTAACATTCACAAAAGGGAGTGTGCCAGCAAAAATTAATAGCCAACTCATTTCCTTATAGTGTTTAAAAGGAATTAGGTACATTTCTGACATGTCATTTTATTAGAAAGCTTTTTGCAAGAAAATGTTTACATCTTAGAAATCTTGCCCTGTAGGTAACTAACTTCAAACAGATTAAGTTTATCATAGATGAGGTCATTTTATATCAGGATAGAAGGATGTGTTTCTCCTGCCCAGTACTAGCAGAATTTATCATAAACTGTTATTGTGCAGTACAAAATGTTGTTTTTATGAAAATACAGATCTAAAGGAAATATAACTGTAACACACCGGATGGGGAGCTGTCTGCTCTTCCAGAACTGAGGTTTTTTTGTCATGGATTTGTTGTTTTGGGTTTTTTTAAATATAATTTCTCATCAGATTTTAAGAATATATGCCATTTTGTGGTAGGGTGTTTATTGAGGAAAGTACTGGTTGATCTCTGAAAGACTGAGATCAGTTATGCCACTGGGATTTGTGGGGATGAGGACAACTTCTAAGTGATAAGGAGCTAATGAAAGGAGTCCTTATCTCTATACATGCTAAAGCCTGTAGGCTGGGACAGAAGAAGAATGAGGCCCAACAGTAAAACTGGCTTCAGATTGGAACATCAAATGACCTTCATGCTGCATGGCACACTGAGCCAAAGTCCACACAGCCATGGAAAAACATTCCCACTTTTTCTTGTTCATTTTACTGAGAATAATGAGCATAGGAGAGACCTGGCTTCCTGTAGACCAGTCTAGGACTACCATACTGTAGTATTATCATTACTTAAAGATTTTCCACTAAAAGTACAATAAACAAATTTCTGAGCTTTGGCTCATTATGACTGACATTTTATCTCACTATTTTTCTGTAAATGTCCAAAACTGCTTCGGCAGATCAAAATTTTTGCTAGACTAATTTGCAAGACTAATTGTTGGTTGCTAAAATAAGGACTGCAATTTACCACTTACTATTGTATTCTTAATCTGGCAGTTTATGAAATTTAAGAGCACATCACAGATGAAAAGACGTGTGTTTAATTGCTAAGAGATTTACTGCTGTGCAAAGACTGCAGAGTTGCTGTCCAAGAGTGATCCCTCGGGCTTCTTCCCTCTCACTTTCAGAAGTGAGAGCTATCGATACAACAGAGCACTCTCCTTCCAGGAGTTTTCCAGACTGGTTTGGGTAAGTGTGAAAATTCATACTTATGAGGTAGACTTAAGAATAAATCAAAGTAAACTTTGAGAGTCTGGCATTCCTGGCTGTGAAATGAATGGCTAATCTTCCACTGACTTTAAAGTCAGCAGAAGCAGCTTCAAAAACTTTAATTCTTCAGGAGAGAGATTTGTTACTGCCAGTAGTAACTGTGCATCACATGAGATCTCCAGCTGATGCTTAACCTGACCTCCGAGAAACACAGGCTGACAGCTGACAGTTTGTATGAGAAAATATCACATATGTTTGTGAAAAGTCATACTGAAGACTGAAGGATAACCCTTCTTCTGTTTTCATAAGCACAGTCTAATTGGATATGATAAATAGCATAAATGTAACTGCCTTCATATTTCTGCAGATAATAAAGTCAAATTCTCATTTGGTATTGTCCCACTTCTAAAATTTTAATGAAACATTATGATAAGAACCAATTTTCTATGTTAATCTAATCTGAACATAACAGACTCAGAACAGCACAATTACTGTGCTACAGCATATATAGAAAATTACTCATTATTAGTGAGCTCCAAAGGAGAGAAAGAGATTTCCAAAGGCACAAAATGTCTAGGGCTATAATTCCTGTTTGCACTAATAAGAAACTCTCACAGTACCATTAACAAAGTAATCAGCTTTTCAATATTTTAAGATGACAAAAATAAAATTATAGAAATAAAGAAAAAATTTTATATTGTATTTTAAATTTTTTGTTGTTAACTCATTCTTATTTCCAGATTCATATCTTCATATTTAAGATCAAGGACTGCATCAATCTTGACAAAGTGACTTTAGTCTGAGAAACAGCGATAGCAAAGCATATATTTCCACACACTGAAGTTATTGATGGATTTCTGCTCTTTGCCAAATTAATTACCAAGCAGTATTTGATCTTATGTGAGTTGATAAATATACCAGATCAAACATTTATAGACTAAAAGATTCAAGATGAAATGTCAGATATCATGGCTAACAGTTTTGCTGCACACCTCAATGCCTCAGCCCACAGGCACAGCATCCTGCCCAGGTCTCAACCTAAAGTTAATGATCCCACTGTCTGTTCTGCTCCATCATTTTTGATCCTCAGTGCCATCTATTTTTATTATAAGTATGACTGTGATAAGAAAGGTTTCTGTCATGTCACTGTTTATTCCAAAGAGGTCTTAAGGCACGGAAAAAGGAGAAAAAAATAAGCGAGAGACCAGCACAGAAAACAAACAGCATCCTTACTGAAAAGAGGGCCTGCAGAGCACATTGTGATCACAGACGTAGGGAGACCCACTGCCAGCAGCTCATATGTTGTGATAATGACTTCTCCACTACCAGGCAAGCTGAGCCTCATGACTCTACTTAATTCCTCCATGAATAGTGTCAAGGAGTCAGTACCCCCTCCAGCAGGGAACAAAAACCTGCTATCCACATATTCCAAGATTTGAACACTCTCAAGAAAAAGATCTCCCTTTTCACACTGCACATTGTTTCTGTAGGTTCTCTCTCTAGTGCTTTGTGTCCAAGTAACAAGATCTTAAAATAATGAGAAAAAGCCTAGAATAAACCATAAATTCTCATAAATACAAACTTTTGCTTGTAGGCACTGAAATAAAGGCAAATAGAACAGTGACTTTACAGGGGTGCTGTCTGAAAGCTTGGAATTTTGCAGCCTCTCAAGAACATGAGAGAACAAAGAAAGCTTCAGTTGCTGTTTATTGAGAAGTATGAGATTATGTTTTTGGATATATCCCCACAGGTAAGAGTTGGAACAAAAACACAATTAATGGTTACTATGCAATCTTACGAATAAAACCATATTTTCTGGGGAGATATAAAATAATAGTTTTCCTTCTGTTCACAGTGGAAATATGTTCTGGTATGTTTAAACATCCTTAAACACCTAGCTGCTTTCTTGCTTTCCTTTTGGTGTGATTTCTATTGTGGATAATATAGACAGCCAATATACACATGGCTACAGGATTTTATGCATCTGAGAGATTGATTCTGGCATCAGCAGTATCCTCTCTCAGCCGCTCAAGCATGTAACACCAGGGATATTACACCAGGGATGATGGTAAGGGAGGAGGCAATGAGAACCAAAGGATGTAGCAACAAAGTGAACACTAGGAAAGAAAACAGATGGAACAAGGGAGATCAGCTTCTGGAATGTTATTCCTCCATTTCAATATCTTTGCAGTGGGAATAATTCTACATTGGCCAGAGATGTTTGAATTAATTCTTCCTTTCATGCTACCTCATCCTACCACCATCTGACAGACACCTGCAATCAAACCCTGGCCTGAAGCTGTACAGCCAGGATATCCACCGTGGGCTCTAAGCAGCTGGGGCACAGCTAAAAGCAGCACAGTCAGACACATCTCACCACCCAAAACTCCAGGGCAGCAATAAAGGCAGCAGAGCTGTGGTACTGCAGGTCAATAAATGTGTGAGGAAAAAAAACCATCTCTCCTCACCCCCTCAATTGTTAAGCCACTGTTTTCTTGATTGTGGCAAAATAGACGTGTAGTTGACATGAAGGTCCTGTGGTATCACTGACATGTTTCCCTGGCCAAGGGCAGTGGAACCATTGCCTTGTCCTGTGACAGTGCACACAGCCAGCTGGCTGCTCTCAGATACACTGAGACTTCAGTGATGCCACCACCGACATGTCAGGAAAACCCTTCATAACTGCAGCTTGTGTGCCCTTAGCATCTCACTTAACTCTGGGGGCCTGGCTGCTCAACTCATGGTTTGCCATCCTGGGCACAGTCAGGAGCAGATTCCTTGGAAAACTTTGCACATGGAGATGGAGTTAATTATCTGTGAAACAAAGGAGCACCTAAAACAAGTAGCAAGTAATAAGCCACTATGGGAACAGACAGCCAGCAGGCACACAGTTCACAAATGTGATTGCTAGAAAGGTTCTTAAGCGGCCTCTGAAGTCACCTTACTTGGATTCAACATGGGACTATGTCAAAGACTTGAAAAACAGACAGTCCAAGAGAACATATATGGAGGGTGAATTTTGATTCAGCTCTCCATCTTTAAATTCAGTGGTTATCTTTACTATGACAATATCCCATGGAGGCTTTAAATATGCTAGTCATCTAAAAAAATTTACATAAAGAGGGGAGAATCATACAGACTCAGGAATTTCCACCACTTTTTTCAGCTCGTTTTCCCATTTGCTTTCCTTCTCACATTTGCTTATGAAGAAAAACTTGCTTGTCTCATAGAGAAAACCCACAGCTTCTTTATTCCTCCCATTCCTCAAAGGATTCTAGTTTTTCTACAGTGTTTGAAATAAACAAAAATCACATGGAAGTGTGCCATGTAGTCTTGTTACTATATTTCAACAGATGGCAAGCAGCATTGTTCTGAATGCCTGCACAACAAGAAGCTGTGTCTATATCCTTGCAGGGTTTTATTCCTGAGGAGCTGGGAGATGTCAAAGCAGCGCCGTCTATATCCTTGCAGGGTTTTATTCCTGAGGAGCTGGGAGATGTAGCAAAGCAGCACTTGATGTAATTTTCTTCTATTGTTCCTATTACTGCTATACACATGTAAAACTAAACAAACAAGATTCTCATTTTGAATGTGTTAATCACGCCCACAGTTTGAGAACAATGAAGAATTAGATTAACTTTTATTTGTAGGTGTACACATTAGTCTGCATAAAGCACACATACACACTTTGTACAGATGTAGGAAAGTCAGGTACCCTTTCTTTCTTTCTTTCATTGTATGTTGTGACTATCTCCAGTGGAAGTTGGTGTAATGAGGGTCACATATCATCGTTGTCAGATACAACATAGTAGCAATTACCCAGGTGAGCAGCAATTGTGGCCACTCTCTGTTTAAGGAAACAATTTATAGAAGTGGCCCACAACCTGACAAGATTAAGAGTGACCAAAGCTGATGATTAAAAGTTTTGACTAACTCTGCTACCAGCAGTGTTATGAAACTGTAAAGCTGAGGAGGGAGATGGCTGCAACTGAACATACAGACTAAAATGCAGGGCCCTTTCCAGTTTTACCTGCATCACAGAACCAGACATCATTTTCAGTGAACACTGGTCTGCAGAACACTTCTGTAGTTAAAATTAGTTGAGGAAATGAAATTTGTCATAAAACCCTACCCAGACACAAAAGTATTTGTTTGGGAAGTGGTCAGTAGGTTTTTTCAGAGTGCTTGGATGGTCTATGAGCCATCTAGCCAGGAAACAGCAGCAACAACAAATGGGGGTGTGTTTTGTTGTTTCCTGTCGCCTGTATACCTAATTATGATTACAATAACGCTGATTTAGTAGGTATGAGTGTGTGTGTGTGTGTGTGTGTGTGTGTGTGTGTGTGTGTGTGTGTGACTGTATATAATTTATGATTAACAAACTACAGATTAGCAGGAATAATAAGAATTATATGAAGAGTTCTCAGTCTCAAATATGCCAGCAGCACTGAATCACTTTGAATGAAGTATTTTAGGGGCATAACTTAAGGGTAATTCCTAGATATGGAAAGCACCTAAAATGATTTTGATATTCTTTGCTGTATAGAAATAATCAAATTCTTCTTCCAAGGGACATGAAAAGCCCTGCAGGTCATTGGTGCCAGATGAGATGGTGAGGAATATATTTAGTGCAGGCAGCACAGTGTGCAAGCTGCAGACTGAGCTTTGAGTGGCAGGAGCCCCAGGCAAGAGGCCATGAACTGGATCCTTTGCACAAAAAAAGGGCACAAGGACCTGCAGCCCAGCCAGGTGACCAGACAGAGAGTGACACAGCAGAAGATGAGGACTCAGCAGGAAGGGCACAGACTCTCATGTGCATAGAGTGTGAAGGCATAAAACCCAGGAGTTACTTTATTTGGTGTCCCTTCCTGGGGGCACTCAGCTTGAGCTGTTCTTTTGTTACTGTATCATGAATAAATTGCTTTAAGGATGCAAGAGAAACCCAGCCAATAACAAAATATGATCTGACTGTGTCACTGTGGTGGGTGTGTGCAGGGAGCCAAGCAGGGCGTCCATGGGCTTACCAGAGCCACCCACTGAGATGGGGCTTCAGACCCTGCAGTGCAGTGTCTGGTGGTGGGAGTGAGGCTACCAGAGTGAGCAGTCAGACAGGAGAGTTTCCTTACACACAAGACATTATAAGATAAGGTAGTATAAGTGATGTACCACACAGCCTTGAAAAATGGCAAGGGTCACATGGGGGCTAATCCAAGAAATCTGTCCTGCCCTTACAGTCCATGACACTATGCTAGCTTGGTGTACCTTTTATCTCAGTGTGGCTTGAAAGGAAAAACACATCATCAAGAGGCAGGAAGAAGAATCTGGAAGGAATAAAGAATAAAGGTTCTATATTTCTCCATTTATTTATTATTCCAAGGGTGGTATGAGACCTGATTGAAATCCTATCTGGGTGTGTATCTTAATGTGTCAACAGGCATTTAGAATAGCAACTCTCTCCATTCAACCTTCTCTGCCTGACTGAAGAATTCAGTGTGCTTTGAATAAAACCAAGACTGCCTATAACCAAATGATTGCAAAGATGGAAGGAGTGGATGAGTGCTTTGAGCAAATGAGTCCAGTTTCAGTCATTGATGTTGACATTATTGTATGATGAATCTTAAAATGAGACTTTTTTTTTTCCCTTACTTTTCCTTCTAGAATATCGCTCTATACTCTACACCTTCAGAAATATTTCCTTTTTGCAGCTGTAACTGAATTATGGCTGATTCACCCTCAAATAGTTTTACCATAAGTACATTATTTGGATTAACTAGTTCTTCAGTTTCCAGCAGGGTCCTCTGGGATCTCCATAAAGGAGAGAACCACCCTCTTCAGCCCCATTAGAGACATCATTTTACATTTCTAAGTCGAATTTTTTTGACTTCTTGAAATTAAATGTTTTCCCAAATGTCCTTTCCCACCACTGAGATCCTAGCACACACTCATGCTATTAGCCCAAATACGTGTCTTTAGCCTGTGTCCTGCTGTACCCATTTCTACCCTTGTTGTCCTCAAGATCACACCATGTCAATATATAATATTATGATACTGCCATATACTGCAGTTGATTCCTATATGTGTCAGCCAATTTAATGTTCATGCTGCTGTCTTTTATACCAAGGTCTTTATTAGAAATAGTAAATAAACTCTGTCCAGAGAGTCCTTGAGAAAATTGTCTAGTAACCTCTTTCAGCTTGATCATTTGCCTCACAGCATGACTCATTGTCATATCTCATTTAGAGAGCTCCTTACCACATCTCAGTTCCTGCAATAATCTCCATCTTCACCATTTTAGATGATAATTTCCCATGCGACACACAAACATCAGCTGCTTTGCGCAAGGTCAGACAGATTTGATCTGCTGCTTTTGTCTACAGAATCACAGCTTTTTTTTTTTTTTCTAGAAACGTGAATGAAGATTCTTATCAATCTTTGATTAGACAGGCATCAGGATAGCCTGACACAATGTGCCTCTGACCAAACCTTGCTATATTTTAGCCCCCTATCCATTTATCTGCAGAGTTTTAATTAGTGTTTCTTTCAAAGTTTCCTACACAATCCCTGCATGCAAGTGAGGTCAGTAAAGCTCGTAAGCCATAAGGAGATATTTTAAGTCCCACAGAAGATAATGTGATAATTAAGACAAAGTGATAATATGTGCTTGATTCAGCTGTAGATGGCAGGGGGAAGCAGAAGAACCAAGTAACTTAACCTCCAAACTCTAAATTATTCATATTCTCCCTGTCTTTCCTCTACGAAATTAGGGAATGACATTATCCAGCAAAAAATGGAAAAGCAACAAGTATAATGAAATTTATAAAGTATACCTGTACCAGCTCAGATCAGCAGTCCCTCTCCTGCAGGACTGTCTCTGTCAAGGCACCATAGCAGGTACCTAGGGAAGAGGACAGAAACAAGAAAAGCTTACTCTTCTGCTTTCCCACTAGTTACACTCAGCTCCACAGGTTTGTGGTTAATGGATCATCAAGAAAAAGGCAGTACCTGTCTGTTAAATAGTTCTTACTGTACTGGATTGCTTACCACAAATCAATGTAAGCTTCTAGCATTCACAATGTCTATGAAAACCTTGTTTATTTTGAGTTCATTACCAGCTGCGTCTTCTTGATGCCCTGTATTCTTCCACCAAGAGAAACACTAAACCATCACATCTCATCACCTTCTCCACTCCACAATACAGTTCCTTTGTTTGGCCCCTTAGCTCTGTTTCCTGGAGTTTAGCAGCTATGCCTATGGAGGTATTACCAGGGTATAAGCTATTGAACACCTTCAAGGACTTTTGCTTCCCTCCTCTGGGATTTGTCTTTTCTCTGCCTCCTCAATGCCCATCCTACTTTTACCCAAAGCAGTTGGGCCATCCCCAGAAGGGGAAGAAAGTTTAAGATCTTTCAGGATGAAGCCAGAGCCATGAAGAGATTATTCTGGGAGGTGTTGAAAAACACCTGAAAGGCAATGCAGACACTGGTCACAGCCAGCATGTCCCACTCTGCTCTGCACTGGTGTGGCCTCACCTCAAGTCCTGTGTGCAGTTTTGGGCACCACAATATAAGAAAAATATAAAGCTATTAGAGAGTGTCCAAAGCAGGGCTGTAAAGATGGTGAAGGACCTTGAGGAGAAGCTGTTTGAGAACAGCTGAGATCACTTGGTCTGTTCAGCCTGGAGAAGAAAAGACTGAGGGGAGACCTCACTGCAATTACACCTTCCTCATGAGGGGAAGAGGAGGGGCAGGCACTGATCTCTGCTCTGTGGTGACAGTGACAGGACCCGATGGAATAGCCTGAAGTTGTGTCAGGGGAGGCTTTGGTTAGATTTCAGGAAAAGGTTCTTCACCCATACGGAGGCTGGGCACTGGAACAGCTTCCCAGGGAAGAGGTCACAGCATCAGCCTGACAGAGCTCAAGAAGCGCTTGGAGAATACTCTCGGGCACACGATGTGATTCCTGGGGATGTCCTACACAGAACACGGAGTTGAATGTGATGTATCTTGTGGATCACTTCCAACTCAGCCTATGCTGTGATTCTGTCAATTTCTACACTCCTGTTGCTGCCTCTTCAGAAAAATCTAATCCTTTAGAACTTTGTAAACCCCATTTTTAGAAGTCTGCTTCTGGTTCAACAGATAACAAACAGAAACCAGCAAGTTAGCACTTGACACTGCCATGTTTAAATCCTGTGTGAGAGATACTGCCCTCACACCTGCCTGAGGCCATTCATAATATCTTTCTGATTTACCTTTAATTTCTGCACAAGATGTTTGTTCACTTAACAGATCTAATTACCCAGTTACAGACAAATTGTCCCTCACATCCTGCATAAAAGAAGGTCAAATAGATATTAACAGCCCAGACAGCCATGCTGTACCAGATTGGGGCTGCCCATTGCTTGGGGCCTCAGCTCTACCTAGGCACATGCACCTTCCCAGGGCTCCAACAAGCTCCAGCACAGCCCTGATCAGGCAGCCAACAGTGCCATCTTATTTTATTTGGAGGAAAGGGAGAAATTAATAGACCACTGCAGAAATGGCACAAGGGAAAAAGAGCCATTCTGGGTTTAATATTTTTATTAAAGAAAAGCATAACATTATTGACTCTTTAACTTTTCATCCGATGTCACTTGTGCCTTTTAATTTATTAGAACCTTAATTTTTACCAAGTGACTACCCAAGCAATTTTTTTCTGTTGTAGCTGAAGAAAGACTTGTGGGTTTTTGGGGTTTTTTTTTGTGAACTCAAAGAGAAAAGTGAACATAAGTTTGTTTTACCGTGTTCACCCAGAGCACAGATGTGACTGAGATTTTCAGCTTTCCCTGACACTGCATGTCTGCTGACATTGCACATGTGATCCAATACAATAACTGATTTAAAAAGCATTCTGTATAGCCAGTACCTCTGTATGTCTTGCAAAGCTTCGAACTGATAGTCTATCTTAGCATACAATGCTGTAAACTTCCACAGCTTTTTCAACACTGTAGTCTTTTTTAAAAAGAGTTTTTGCCGGTGATGCAGAATTTTTCAGGCTTGTGTGGTTTTGTACCACAACTAATATAACAAGAGAACATTGCCCTCTGGTGTCATAAGCTTTGTGCTTGGCAGGTTCGCCCCACCTGCACATTCTTACCCCTTTCCTTCCTTCTCTATATTCACTGCAGTGAAAGCCAGGATGTGGTTCATAGGCATAAATCAGCAGAAGATATGGAGAATGATGTTTCCTTTTCAGTGAGGAATTTTTTGCAGTCATGTAACAATTTCCAGGGGTGTGGAAACAATCTTCCTAAAGTACGAAAGATAGAATTAGCTCCCTTCAGGTTGGATGATGCTGTTAAATCTTAGCTGATTTTATTTTTTTTTTAACCAGTTCATCAACTTACTTATTCATCCCCTTGTATATACATATTTTTTTAGGATTTTAAAGTGAATATTAGAATTAAAGCTAGCAGAAGACTGAAGCTAAATCTGGTAGCTAATGCTACCAACTCCTTTACTATCACCGGAGTTTTTCTGAGTTTTCCAGCCTGCACTTGGAGGCATCTGAGTTCTGCCTAATTGCTCACAGGTTTGTCCTCAAGCACACTCAGTATATTAGGAAAAGGCGTAGAAGAAAACAGCCAAATCAAATGCAAGGAAGCCAAATGATTACTTGGTGTTGGATGACAGTACCAAAAGAGAAAGAAGAAACATCATTGTTTAAGTAGTTGGGAAAGGGACAGGAGGAATTGCAGTGGGAGTAGCACAAAGCTTAGATTTATCTGCCTAGCCTTGCAGGCTCTGCTTCAGATGGTTTGCACAAAGCAGAATAGCAAGGTAAATTGTCAGCTTCTTTTTACCTCAGCTCTTAAAGTCAAAGATCATTTTTCCACTCAAATATTCCAGGTGTATAGTAAATGCCATTTTCAAAGAGATAGTTGCCACAATGAATAGAACTTGCAAGTCAATTAGTCTGTACAAAATGTATAGACAATTATTTTTTCTAAGGACTCAGTGATGATTCCAACAGATGATCTACTAATTCCAGCAGTGACTTGCAGCCACTCTGAAAGCCACAAGGTACAACCTTAAAACATAAGGTAGAGACTGACTGCAGGGGTGGCCAGATGGTGCTGCTTGTAACTGGCTGCCTGTTAGACAACTCCCCAGATGCTGTCTAATCACTTACCTTTTGCTCAGTGGGATCCTACATCTAGCTTTGGCCTGATAATAGTTGATGGTCTAGGCTCAACTCTATGTAGGACCCCTCACAGATATATCCAGGGATTATTTTTTCTCCTCTTACCCTCAATATTGGAGGGACATGCTCCTTTTAGTCCATTAACCAGAGATAAATAGATAATAAGATAAGAGCAGGCACACTCATTTGTATATGTGTCTTTCTGTCTGTCCTCTGGACTTCTCCCCAGATGCACCAGACCAGTTTTTACCCAGGCTCTCCACTACCTTCCAACCACTGAATTTAATCCTTGCTGATATACTGAACACAGAGATTTTCTTCCTGGACATTTACAGGACTGCTCACTTTGAATTATTAACCAAAAAGCCCTCATTTTTCTGCTCTTGCAAGAAAATATAAATTGCCCTCTTGATGAATTGAGAGCTGACATTATTTTTGTGCATCTCTTCATTTGTAGATGGCTTTTACAGGGGCCTTTGCTATCAGAAGGATTGAAAGAGGGGAAGTAGGAGGCTGAGGTCAGATATGATGTTTAATTTAGAAACTAGAGGAAAGAAAACTACTGCAAAACTGAAATTTGAGAGAAACTTCAAGCTAGACTTCACAAAAAATTTACAGGATAAAGATCACAGAAAAGCATTTTCTTTTTCCAAAAGAAAATTACAAGTAGATAAACAAGTTCTGAAAAATCTCTTGAGGTACTGAAGAGGGAAGTAGGGAAATAACTGTATAACAAAAATTGGTGCTGAAACCAAAATGCAGTCTGCAAGCACTGCTTTATGAAGCCATTTTAAAAAAACAAACATAGTAATAAACGTGTTAAATATGTATTTTGTTGTAATTTTAATGTCTTTGAGAGACATTAAAAATATCTCATTTATAATGAGTCATAATGTCCTTCATTTAGACCCAGCGTAGTCTTTTCATGGATCTATAGCAGACCAAATCAAGGCGTTCATCAGGCTGCATTTTATTTTTGCTTTCTATGTTACTTCTTGGCTTGTTCCTTCTATATTACTTCTTGGCTTCTTGACAGTTTGGAGGATTTGGCAGCAATGAAGCTAAAACTTGTTTCAGGCTACAGTGCTTCAATCTGGGTGTGAAATTCAATGACCATTTGAAATTCAGATTTTGCAGAGTCATGACAAAAACAAATGTAGCATTGAAAGACACTCTCCATAGGAAGCTGTTGAGCAGACAGACAGCAGACTGAAAAAGGTGGAGTGACCACACCAAAATTGATTACTGGATTACCACACCAGGCGCCAGGCATTAATTTTGCCCTTAAGATTTATTTGCAAATCTTGCTATGCATGCTCTCTGTGGCTGATAGATCCAAATTCTCCATTTTTGCAAAACAAATATTAAAAAAAAATAAATTTACACATTACCTGCCAGGTGTGGTAGCCAACAAGCTGAAAGGTGTTGTTTTGTCCTATGTGTCAGAGAACCAATATTTTCTTATGCATCACTTTGTCTTGACACCTACTTCATTAGTTTGATTTAATGTTTAGGATTTCAAATAAATCCATGGAGATTTTTACTTGTCACTCCCTAAAATTTGCTGTACTGTCTTTTTGATCTTGGTGCATGAGTTCAGGCCTATTGCTGCATCTGTTGGTGGAGCAGTGGTCTTCAGCAAGCAATTTAAATTCCTGCCATTTTGCTTTCCAAGGATGCTGTTAGAAAACATGATTGAGACCACACAGACTGGAAAGGTTTCTCCTTAGCTACTGCATAGCTGTCTCCAGGGGCTGGTTATTCAGTCTGCAAACTCATGAATTTGCAAGTTACTGTTGGCTGAAGTAGTTTCTGGAGCCACTGTAAACTGGGGTAAATTGCAGACAAGCTGACTTTCCCTCCCCTCTCTTTACTTATTTACCAGATTAGAAATTTACATACAAGCATGCCTGGGAATAGGCATGCTTAGGAAAAGCGCCTGCAGAAGAGAGCAGTATGCTTCAGGGACAGTAGCACAATGAGGTTGATCCAGACCTCTGGCCCTGGAGCTGAAATGGAGGATCAGTTCCTCAGACATCTCTCTCAGCTGTCATCCATCTACTTTTGGACTTCATGCTCAGCTGTGTCAAAAATCTTAGAGGCACATGCTGTCTATTACACATTATTCTAGCACCTGGCACAGCGGAGAGTGATCACTTTTAAGGCTTTAAGCAGCACTGCTACAATAATGATTGGTAGAGAGAGTCAGATAATTAATTACTTTCCAGAAAAACTTACTCCTTAGTATAGTGTTCAAGACAAGTATTGACTGGATTAATTTAATTTCAGAGTTGCAGAAGCAGCAACTTTATGGCTATTTTTTACTCTAGAGTTGATTTTGTGTTTATGAAGACTTTATTTATACTAGACTAGGACTGTCTTTGAGATGCTTGGATTGAACTTTAATCTTTTATTTGCATTCAGACGCAGTACAGCCACTCTAACCCAATCTAGCCATACTATCTGGGTGTTGGGTGGCTGTGGCTGTTCGCCCTGGGTGTCACGGCTAGCATTGTCACTGCTCCTTTTGGAGCTTCTTCTACACACAGTTGTACAGAGCAGATAAAATCTGCCACTCTCCATGTTAAGTCCCATCTCCTGAGGCCTCTCCTGCCTTTTTGTCAGCTGCAGAAAGAAGAAAAGATGACTCCCAAGTCCACTTTAAATTCTCACTGGTCAATTGAAAGCAGTAGATGCAAATCCCATCACAGACTGATACAACTCCATTATTTTCAGTGGAACTGTGCCCATGCACATAAGATTCAGATCCAATTGCTTTCCAAAAATATTGAGACCACTGCTTGTGGTCTCAATATTGGCTGTGTCTGTATAATGGTTTCTGTTGTAAGGTACTGTTACCTTCACTGACTATCCTTCAGCCTAAAGCTTCTTACTGATCTGCGGCAACCTCCTATACCCTTAACCAGAACAGTGATTCCAAGTGTAAGTCTAAAAACAGAAATGCAGGGACTGAAAGCAGCCTACCTTTTGGGAAATCTGATTTTTGTGTCCTGACTTTAGAAAAATCACTCATTTTTAATAAGTTTGGATTTTTTTTTTTTAATGTTGCAGTATTATTTAAGGCTATTATTTTACTGGGAAAAAAAACCAACATGAAATTAAACAATAGATATATTCATCTTAATATTCAATGCTTATTCCAATGATATTTTTGTCTCCTGGTAACATTACTAATGACTTGTCATCATGAAAGAGAGAAAGAGTGAAGCTATTTCACTGGATTCTGAAACAGCATGAAATCAAGTGCAGGTTACACAGATTTTGCAAAAACACACTGCTGGCAGCAATTCTCCCTGTGTTCAGCAAACCATGAAATAACACTGTATCAAATTTCTGGCACTTGAAAACAGGGAAGTAATCCAAAGACAGTGGCCTTTTGGCAATGTCTAGCAGAAAGGTGGAAGTGCTGAAACATGGAACTTCCTTTCTTCCCCCTCTCCCTATGCTCAGATGTCCCCAAAGAATCAGAGTAACAACCCACCAGAGCATAGCTCAATGGAAACATGGAAATTAATTGTTGCAGTCACCTCACTACTCGACTGTCAGTGTTAATAGATGTTTAGCATGCAATAAGAGCACCGGTGGTGTATGATTTTATCACTGCAGATAAGTGGCTCACCATGAGCCAGGTGCTGGTCACTGACAACACAGCTCAGGATGCCCTTGCCCTGTAGCTGGGAAGAGAGGGAGGGATCAGGGCTGCACCGTTCCCTGCTGCTGGGTCATATAAGCAGCTTATTCATGGCAAACAGGGCAGTCACAGGGAGCCTTAAGGTCTGTATGCTGTAGCGAAAAGGTGATACAACATTTAGAAGGTACTACGATTTGCAATTTCTTCTAATTTTCCAGAAGACTACTACGAGTACAACATCATCACCACTCTGTGGCATCAGCAAGCACAAAGACAGCCCTGCATCTTCAGAGCTGCTTGGAAGCAGGGCTTCTGAGGAATGTGTGTGCTGGGCTGGAAATACCCACCTCACTACTCCTTCAAAAGCTCAGCATCAAGCACTTAATACAGAAACTGTTTATTCATGTATCATGGCAAGAAACATCCTTTCAAAACATGGGTAGATTCATCCTCAGACTTCTCAACTGTGCCTGTTTTGGAAGCAGACTAAGCTAAAAAAAACTCAAAAAGTTTATGTAAATCCAGTCCTGAATGAATATACTCCTATTCAGAGTATCTGTCTGGATGAGGTTGAGGATATGGCTATAGCTGATCAGAGGCCAGATGTTCTGAAAATAAATTCCAGTGAAATCTGGGAGAGGATTCCTCAGAGTCTTTTCTTCATGTGGAAATATAACCCTAGGGAATAAAGATTGATGTGCTCAGAAAATTCCACCTAATTCTATCCTAACTGAGCAAGATAGTTCGGACTTTGACAAAACAAAGGACTAGGCTGTTATTTTTATTATTCTTTTTATTTCTATGGGAAAAAGTGCATAGTGAAAATGATCTCACAAGACAAGACATTGCATTTGCTGCTCATCCTTTTTATTTTCCAAAACTTGAGTAATGCTTCAGAAGCAGAGGCCAGGTTTAGTCAACAAACAGTAAGTAATTGTTATAAACTCACAGCTGACAGAGCTTGTCTATACCAGAGGAAATATTTACTAACCTTTGTTAAAATGGAATTGGTTTAATGGGTGCTAAATTGTCTTCCACAGATGAAAGTCTTTGATTTGGGCTTTCCAGTGCTGAAGTTCTGTTTGCTCAAGCTAGTTTCTTTGCTCTGTTTCTACAGATTTTGTTCTGTAGATATCACTTTCTCCCTCTCCTTCTGTGCTTACAACACTCAAAACATCAGTCAAAAAAGGAACTTTGAGTGTATGTAATTCACTACAGAAACTCTTCAGGCTGCAAAGGAGACAGATGAGACACTAACACTGACAGTATCAACAAAATAAATCGTTCAGTAACAATAAATGGTATCTGTGCTTGTTTATTGAGTTTGGGCTTTTTTTCACCTGTCCAAACCAATGGAAGCTCATCAAGACAATGCTACACAGGTTTGAGAGTACACTTACTAGCTGACAAATTTGAAAAGCCACACAAATTTGAACTTCGTATAAGAAAGTAACCAATGTGTTATCTCTTTCTTCCCTATGTCAGTGTGGAAGCCCAGAAGATAATGACCTGATGTCTCAAACACTGATACCTGGACAGCTGTGGAGCCAACCTAGGATTGTTATAAAAACAGACAAGGAATGTTGCTAGCAACATGTGGTAGAAAAGAATATGTGGCTGGAAAAGGGGGCCATGGAGAAGTAGGGCAGCACTTTTCCAGGACAAGATTCCTTGTTCTAATTCCTGGAGATGTGCACAACACAGTAGACTGAAAGCACAGGAATGAGGCTGAGGAGTGGGCATGTACCCTAGGGGGGTGAAAAGACCACCCAAGACTCCCATAGCCCTTGTGACCCATTTCCAGAAAGGTCTGAAAGAACCAACTATGCATAGTAGCTAATTTGCATAGAAAGATATATCCATCTTCCAGGGTAAAACCTGTCTATGAAGAGGTACCCCAACAAAGCCTGGGCAGAGCCCCCAAGACCCTGGACATTCCATGGACTAAATCAATGCTAGAACCAGGACTGAGAGCTTGCTTTCTTCCTTCTTTCTTTTTCTTTCTCTCATTTTTCTCTCTTTTTCTGTATGCCCTTTAATTAATCTCTTTCTTTTTCTCTGCCATGGGCTTATATAGTAGGTCAGTGACTAATAGACCACTTTCAATCCCAAGTATTTCACTAATAACACTTTATGAGTTTTTGTGAACCCTCTGACTTCTGTCGTTCCTTTTGACCACGAGCCGAATCTTGGATGCTCTTTTTTCCACACAAGAGGAACAGACAATCTTTGCTCTTGAATTGCATGCCTCATTTCTAATGCTCTCAGATCAGTACCCATGCACCCATACATTCCTCATTTATGGCCTGTGCTCTTCATCTCAGTTACCACCCCAGCAGTTAAAGAAGGCTTTTAAAGGGACAGCTCAATTCTTCCAAAGTAGTCACAATCAGAAAGTCTACCAAGAGGTTGCAGTAATGTAGATGGGATCTTGGGCTGATATGTTTGCAGCCTTTAAAAATTCCAGTAATATTCACATAAGGAGAGGAAGAAGACATGATTGTCACTGCAATCTACTCTGTACTACCTAGGCTGTTTTCTTCACCCTCAAACAGGCTTATTTCTGCACAGAAAATCCTCTTGAAGAAAGAATACCCTTTCTCTTGGGCTATATAAAGTGTCCTAAGCCTGTAAGTTTTGGTGAAGATGGTAAGACGGAAGCACAAATTTACTACTTTATTGTTGAGCCTTGCATCTTCTTGAAAGTGAATTCAGAAAGCTGTCAGGATTTTATTTCTCTGTAGAGAAGAGAGATGGCACAATGCCTGTAGTCTTTGATGAATGTCAGCAATGTAAAATCCTTTAGTACCTCATGTCTTTAGAGGCTCCATTTGCAGATTTTCGTGCTTTGGCTAAATGCAGCAAGGATTCTGCGATAGGTAAACTTTCACATGACTCAACTCTGCCTCCTGTGGTAAAACATATTCGGACTGCCAGCAATTGAGCCGTTGGACAGCAGAGGAAGAAAGACAGAAAATGCTCTTGATGCTAGGGGGTGTGACAGCATGATCTTCCAAAAATCTTGCTTTTCTACTGCAGCCTTGGACATTGAAATTTGCCTCTAGTGTCAAATATGCCATACCATTCAAAATTGAAAAATGTTACATTAGAAATCACTGGTTAAAAAGTGGTAAAAATTAAATACAACCATTTGCTGCCATGTGAACAGTCAGCAGAGACTGATGAATTTTGACATGTCAAAGCCTAAGAGGTAGATTGTGTCTTTCAGAGAAGGGAAGGTGTAGGACAATGAGGATTACTAACTGATAAGCAACTGGGACAAATTTGCTCCTTCCCCAACATCAACTCACAGAAAGGAGTAATTTTTTCTGTGCTTAACACAAAATACGAGTACTATGGGGAGCAGAGCTCATGTTAAAGTATTACCTCAGGAACTGGCTCCCCACAGTGCATTTCTACTTTAATATGAGGAATCCCCACAGCATATGCCCTCCACCAGCAAAGAGAGAAATAAAATTCTATGGATCACAAGCTTCAGAAGTGGAGCAAACAAATTAAGGCATAGAAGCAGTGAATTTGTGGTTGTAGAAAGGGATCTGACTCATCAATCACCTTTCTGGCTGCTATTAGTTTATACAACATGATATCATGTCAATCATATGTCAAGGATCCCTGCAATGAACAGAGTTTCCTCTTCAGCATCTCTTTAAGTGCAAATAAAAAAAAAAAATACAGCAATGACAGTTCGGGAAGATGTACTTATCAGAATCTGTTTTAAAATTTAGATTTGCTCTTCAATTCCCCCCTCCTTTATTTTTACATCCTTACATCTAAATGCACTTTTCCTGATTCACTTGATCTATTGATACTTTTCATAATCTCTTGTAAAAGACTCAGTTTTAAAGATGATGTTTTGATTGGTGGGGTGGTTTTACTTATCAGTTTGGGGGGGAGTTGGGTTTTTTTATGCTATTAGTGACTCCTTAGACATCTTTATACTTTTACTGTCCTTGAAAAGAAATTCTCCTTCTGAGTATTTCTAAATACAGAGTATTCCATGTTTGTCACATAAAAATTGGTGGTTATTAACATTCCAGGGGCAACATGTCTACCAAACTGACTGCAAAAAAGATAAATTATCTGGTTTATGCTGCATGAATTCTCTTCTTTATATAAATACCCACATCTATGGGACTTTCTAACTTCATCATGCTAGCATCAGATAGCTATGTAATCAACTTACTTAAATTAAAAATTAATTGAAAAAAAAAATCTTTTATTTCCTTAACTGTTTGAATTATTCCTGTTTGAATAAAAATAAACTATAATTACTAAAAAATTCTGTATATAAATTTTCCTAGGTAGTAATTGCCGATGAACTACATAGCAACATTTCCATTTCACTTCAAAGGTGAACAGTTTTGATAAATACTGTGGGTTTTGTAAATACAAACCAGACACTAATAACAAGGGTCTAATAGGCAAAAAAATGAACCCCTAAGGATAGGAACCTTCAGGCAAAGTTATGAAATTACATTACCAGTGAATTTATGATAAACACTTGCTAACTCACCTCAATATTTGTATTTCAGCGAAGCCATTACATTTAATAAAAATTCCAGCCCTGCTTTGCGTGGCTCTCTCAGGGAGGGTGAAGGTGAGGAGGAGCTGTCAGTGCTGTGCTCCATCTCTCCCTGGGCTGCCAGCAGCACAGCCGCTCTCTTTGGGGGCTGTGGGCTCAGGGGCTCAGGGCAGGAGGGCTGTGCTGGCCAAGCTGCCCAGACCAGCCACGCTCTCTGCATGGCAAACACAAACAAGAAGGTACTTAAAGCACAGATGTATCGGTTTTCCACATGGGACAACACATAGACTTGTACTCTGCACCTGCATGAAGTTTCTTAATATGTTGTCTTTAAGATGTCACATTAAAGCTGGGGTATGGTAATTAGTCAATTAGCCTAAATTAGTCTTGTTCATTGAATTTATTTTTTTGTTTTTTTTTACACCAGCTCTGGAATGTTGTCGCTATGTGTGTAACACAGAGCTATCTTTTAAACAGTTATAAACACAAACACATAACATGCAAATATCTCCATATGCAGGGTAGTTATATCTTTGTCCACACTCCTGTTGTTTCTGGACCTTTGGTCTTGAGTACCTGAGGTTTTGACATGGCTGGGCCTGGATATACTCTGTGCATTCATGAACAGAAAACAAGAATTCCTGTCTGTGCTCTGGAGGAGGCTGGGAAGAAAGGAAATGGCTTAGGCTATCATTTCATATTTCCACAAGGATAAAGCATAGTTTCAAAACTAGACAAGGGTTTCTTATCTCTCAAAAATACGTTTCTGGACATGACGCCAATAAAAATAATGAGAACAAACAACACAGCTTCGTAAACAAACAGAAGATAATATGAAGTTTCTGACATTTCTGGCAGAATTTTGCAATGTTGTGAGCCATGACAGAATTGAGCTGAACTTCATAATACAGATCTAACCTAGGAGTGAGGTTCTAACAGGCCATCACCAAAGCAGAGATACAAGTTTGTGTCAGGAAGGACAGGCAGAGACAGCTATCTGTACCCACCAAAAGAAATTTCACTTCTATAAATCCACTTCCCTGTAAAAACAGTTATGTTTATATTAATGAAAATGCTTTGCCTCCTGAGACCAATTTGGTCTCTTTTTGATTGCACTATTACGTTTATTTAAATATTATTTAAATTCACATATCATCATCCAAACATAACAAAGCCTACAAGGGAATTTAAGATGATATAGAGCAAACTAAAGTGATCTTCAATTTTTAATTCCTGTCTTCCCATACTAAACAAAAAGGATGAACGTGTCTTCAGCAAGTGAAACATTGCTGTGGCATTATAAATTTCCAGATGGTGTTAGCAATGACTGAATGAGTTCATATCTCTGATGTAACTCCCATTAAATTAATGGCACTATACCAGGAATTAATTTGCCCTAGATCTGTACAAGTCAAATGTAGAGAACTGTAGTAACATCCATTTTCTGCACTCTATTCATTAAATATATAAAACGCAGAAATTTCTTAATTTACACAAATTCTTTTTGTAAATTACTTCATCAGCTAAATAAATAAATCTCATTTATGCATTATATATAATTTAACAACAGCATACAATTATATAAAATAATTTCACTGGAACATAGCACGTTATCTTACTTATCATCTGAATCAAGCTATGTAGTATTTCCACTTATAATACAGAAAACTAACCACTCTGGATATTAAGGGATCTATGGCAGTCTTTTAGTGACTGAACATTACAGAGGAATAGCATTAGAAGTAGAAAAATAATTGAGAGCTTAGTTAAAGTATCTAAATCATAGAGCTAGAGAATGGTTTGGGTTGGAAGGGATCATAAAAATCATCCAGTTCCATAGGCAGGGAACTAGACCAACTAGACCATGTTGCTCAAAACCCCACCCAACTTGGCATTTAGCACTTCCAGGGATGGAGCATCCACAACTTCTCTGGGCAACCTGTTCCAGAGCTTCACCACCCACACAGTAAAGGATTTCTTTCTTATATCTAATCTTAACCTGCTCTCTGTCAATTTAGAGCCATTTCCCCTTGGGAAATCTCTACATGCCCTCATAAAAAAATTCCTCTCCAGCTCTCTTGTAGCCCACTTCCAGGTATAAAAAGGCTTCCTTAGGTCACCTTCTCTTCCCTGAATTTCTTATCAATGACAAAACCTGTAAAATTTGCTGTAAAAATAAGAGATAAAGGAAGTGAAACATAAAAACTGGAAATTATGACTGCAAAACAAATTAGCTCCAGAAAGCTTTTATTGTGAGGAAATACAGTAACAGCATGGAAATTACACCCTAGAAATGCTATCAAGGACAATGCCTTTGGTAATAGTAGTTGGGAAAGGACAAGTCATTGTTCTAGGTAATGCTTCTAAAACTGTTTTTCCTGACAATTCAGTACAGGGTTTCTTTCTTATTGCTCTCAACAGCTAAACACTGGAGAAAGCTTAGGCCTATGTTTGGTATGACATGTTTTATTTTCCCACCCATAGAAAATCCCACTAGAATTAGGAAGGGAAAAGTAAGCAGATGAGGTTGAAAAACAGTCTCCTAAAAAGCCAGCAGATGTGCACTATGACCATCATGAACTATGTTTTCAGCAAAGTTCAGTCCTTGTCTAACCCTGGTTTCACATAAATCATTGAAAATTTTGTACCTTTGTTTAAATATTTTTGAAATTAATGGATGGAGTTCTTGCAAGGAAGGGCAAGAGAAACTTCCCTTGTAAGATTCAAGATTTTAAGTCTGTGTGCTGGCTGATACTACCTCTAAAAGCACAATGAAGGATACTGCATTTTTGTGCTAAAGGTAATACAGGTGGTATTCATGGATGAACCAGCTACCTGAAAGTTGGGCATCCAGTGTAAGCCCAGAGTCAGCAGGATGACCATTACAGACTCAATAAGGAGAAACTGAGGCTTCCATTACAGTTACTTCAAAGAAAGATGTGTTTTCAGAAGCAATTAATTTCAACCTGTCCGAGGTACATGAGTTATTCTCTAAAGTTTCTCCACTATCTCAACTTTTCTCACCTGTACAGGGAGTCCAAGTGATTTTCTTAGACCAGACACCTGTTACAGAGTCTAAACTGAGCAAGAGGAATTGCACCTTGTCTAGTAAGATAATACTAGTTGGTGGAGGGTTTTCAGTGAAGGAAAATATTTGCACATAATTATTCTCTTCTCACAATGAATATAGTTTTTAATAGGCTAATACTTGGGCAATACAACCTTGAAGCAGCTCCAGTTTTCAGATCTAGCATATTTTGTTTTATTAAGCCCTTTTTCATTTGAGTATTCACAATACAGGTGTTATTGCTTGTCTTCACAGGGTACCTAGAGAAAAGATTCAAAATGTACCTGGCTCAATTCACACGTGTTAACAAATTCCCCATTCTCAAGACTTTGAATAAAAATTACAGTAACAAGCAACACATGAAAGTAAACACCAAACAGCAAAAAGCAAGGAATACAAAAATACCTGGGAAATTCTATCTGTTATTACGCCTTAGCCATTATTGGATCTGGAGAAGCACCATGAATTTTTTTTTCAGGTCAGTCCAGTAGGTTCCCCTAGATGTAGACACTGGCAGAAAACACCAGGGAACTCAAAGGAAAGCTGCTATCACAGCTGATTTATTCATAAGGCAAATTTGGGGGTTTTATTCATTCTGACAATAGCTCAGTGCAGTAAAGAAAACAAAAGAACCAGACCTATTCCTCAACTTTCTGAATAATAACATTTCTTACAGGACAGAAAAAAAATCCTACACACAGATTATGATCAAGTTTTCCATTTTCATTCAGTTTCTTATGTTTTGGGGGTTTTTAATTTTCAGGTTGACCTAAGTCTTGATGGTACAATATTAAAATACTGTGAGACAGGTTGACAGGATGGATGGATGGATGGATGGATGGATGGATGGATGGATGGATGGA